>JAPMOQ010035570.1:127802-166933 GCA_026543055.1 Argiope trifasciata | reverse complement strand
TTATATATACATATAAATATAATTTCGTCTCTTCAATATATATAGCAAACATAGTTTCTAATGTTCTAGTTGGATGCCGTATTTTCTTTCGTATATTCTGCCGTATCGCAATATCGCCAAAATTACTGTAACTTCAAAAACTCTTCTTTTGTGTGTGTGTGCCTCTAAATGGTGCCGCCAATGCGTCAATGACTCGGTGTGTATTTAGTATCTATCATAGCTACCAGTAAATCTATCTTCCTTTCTAGGGGACTAACTGCGTTTTGAAAGAATATTACAAACCTGTAGTAATATTGATTTACTAATGATTCGGAATTATTTTCAGAAAACCCTGAAAACTGAAAGTTTCCAATACAAGAAGCAATTCAAAAGGAATATACTTTCTTCATTTTATGGCCTTATAGTATAACAATTTTAGACATAAAATAAGCAAAAATACAAAATTTGTGATTTAATTAAATCCTTTTAAACTTAAATACTCTGCATTATATTTATCGCAGACGATTAGGAACTTTAAAAGTATTGAATAGTAAACGTGCAACAATCGTTTAAAAAAGTAATTTACATATTTATTATCTCAATTGTGTGGAAAGAATACATACTGCTCGTAAGAGTGTTTTTGTTTATTTTTTAACATGAGCATAAACTAGTCATAAGCATTTCACACAGTTTAAAACAAAAACAAATCGAAAAGAAACAGAAATTTTTTAACGTAAAAATTTTTAATTCACAAAAACAAGCCTGAAAATCATTAAAAATTGAAACTGTTTGCATCTGCTGAATAGAAATATTACATTTTAACAGTAGTTAATCAGTTGTTTTAACCATAGTATCCAGGTAGATTTGTTTAGGTGGATTAGACTTAGAATTTTTTTACCACCAATTAATTACACTTCCTTCGACATCTTTAAAATTATTTAGCTATTCTTCAACAAAAAACCTCTCTTGGAAATAAAATAGCCCTCTCCTTTTACTCTTTTTCCCTCGACTCAGAAGAAACGCGAAGGATTCCATTACACAATGTGACAACAGAGGAGCTATGAAAAATGACTTTCATTAAATATTAGTATTTTAACTTTTATTTTGGAGGCAGAAGGGAGTGAGATGTCATCTTTTTTTTTCTGGAAGCATATCTGCTTTGTTTTCTGCTACAACATGATGCACTGTTCATTTTCTTTTCGAGCGCCGATACACTTCTTCCAGAAACAGTTTCCCCCAAATCCTCCTCAATCATAAAAAGAATGAGATGAATAGGGGGCCAAGTGTAATAGGAGTGGGGAGCAAGCAGAGGGCAAGGTACGGAATAATTCAATTGCGGGAACTCTTTTTGGCGGGAAGCTGCGATGATTCGGAGGTTTTGTCATGCCATTCCTTCAGATATATTAATTTCCTTTGATGCTTGAATCTCCTCTTTTTAACTTTGTAACTATTCACGATACAGTTTTTGAATGCATAATATGGTTGTCTGGTTTGAGAAACAGATCATTAAACAACCAGTTCAGATACATGAAAATCTATTTATTCTTGTAAAATATGCATCAAAGTTTCGATATCGAGAAATTAGAATATTTTTTATAGTGATTTTGACTTAGATATAGAGCGTAACTGAACCATTGTTTGGTGCAGGATACGGCAAGACTTGTTGTAATTTTGGGTTTGTAGCTCTTTACTCAAATACAAAGAATTGTGACGATAAAATTGTTGCTGAAGACTTGAAATTATTGCTACAACAATTATTTTTAATTTTTCAATTTTTGTAACTGCTTATTCGTCTGTTACTATATTTTTATGTATGAAATTTAAAATATTATCTTTAGGTTTCATATACCTTCTTTTTATTAGTACGTTTTATGCAGAAATATAAATTTTTTAATTAATGTTTTTAATGTTTTAGCAATTTTACTAACTGTCTGATTGAAATCCCTTTATTGGGAAGTTGCACTGACATTTATATTTCCGTTTAATATTAATTTATATATTTAAATGCTCTTATCATAAATTACCAGCGGGTGACCGAGCTCCGCTCGGAGAAAACAGGTATCGAAGCTAACTCGAAGATTTAAATTTTCAATTGTGATTTATCAAAACAATACATGCCATAAGAAAATTTGTGAAACCATTGGTGAAAAGATAACCGGTTAAAGTGCACCATTGTAAAGTATTCTGAACAAAGTTAGAGTTTGTAAAGGGAACTATTCTATACAAAGGTAAAGTAAAGGTAAAGATTGAAGTGTGTTGAAGTTCAATATTTTTGACAAATTTATTTAGAAAAACCAAACATATATACATACATAATAAACATATTATAAACCTATAAAAGCATAAACATAAACCTTTATCAGTTCGCCATATTGGCTATAGATGGCAGCACGTTACCGCTTGAAAATTTAAGTAGCCATTATGGCGAACTAATAAAGTTTGAAAATATCCTATATGTAACTCCGAACTGTTCAACCGTAGCGCTTCAAAACCGGCGCCAATCGATTCCTCGTGGCCAAAAACCCCAGACCCCCAAGTTTACCGCAGTTTATTAATTCTGGGGCGATTTTCGACTTGGCAACCATTCCTCGTATTATAGTATTAGATAAATTTTGGAAATTTTCCTGACGAAAGCTTTTATGAAATGAAATATAATTCTTACATGTTTTGAAATCTTGTTAAATAATATCTTAGTATGCTTTACATTTCCTGAAATGAAGAATTAGTAATTTATTCTTTCATTTAGAAACCGTTTATTGCTGTTTTAATTATGTTACTTTTGTTTCTTATAGCACTTATCATAGACAAGCCCTCTGATGAAGCCAGAGATTTTAAGACGAGAAACTGTTTCTTGTTTAGGTAACACTGTCTAAAGCCAAGAGTACGACTCAGTTAATCATGCGTTACAGCCCCTTCACTCACACATTTCATTATCTCAACCACAAATCATATTTCAAACCTGAATCAGAGAACTATCGCCTGTAATCAAATATTTCTCTGTAGTATTGTATCGACTTGAAGGATTTTATGGTCACTACTGATTTATATGTGCACCAACCACCACTCAAGGGGAGTTTCCGGTCACCAGTATTTTATTGCTTCACAATGTGAAAAAAAATTAAAATATGATTTTATTTATTATTAGAATGCTGTATTTAAAGGGAATTTAGCAATATATCTTATTTATTTATTACGGGAACTACTTAATATATTATTTCAGTTCTCTCCAAAATTTTTAGCAAGCACTCCCCTCATCTGACAAGTTTCAAAAGTAATAATAATAATAAAAAAATGTTTGCTTTAAGCCACATTATGACCAAAAATGCTCTTTCCCTGTTTGTTTTTTTTTGTTGTTGTTTTTAACCTTTGTTATTTAATTAGTTTATTTTGGTTTCATATCTATATTTTAACAATCCCCCTTAAGATAAATTTCAGAAATGAAAATATTTCATAACGTTTTTAAAAAAAATCTTCCCAAACGTAGTCACATACCCCTAAAGAAAGAGACATCTTTTTCAGTTTTAATAGGTAGCTCTTAACTCCATCACCAGAAATTACAACAAAAAGCTTACAACAGCCAGGCAAAGAAAAGACAATGAGAAGTCATTCAAAGCTTATATAAACATAAAAGAAAATTGCAATGGAATCTAAAAGTTCAAGCATTCATTCTAGACACGATTCATACACGATAATTTAACTGAAAACTTAACACTTTATGTTACATAAATTAGAGACGAAGAATTGTGAGAAATCGAAAACCCTTGTTAATTCAGCAACCAAATGAAATATGCTCATTTATTATCAACGTGTTATTGACAACGTGTTTTACTTATTAATCTGATAAGTTAAAAAGACTGAGATGGCCTAGTTAGCTGAAATCTCATCCCTTAGGTTGTGAGCTCTGACCAGGCCGGTCCAAGGCTCCTCGTGTATTTGGTGGCTTGTGCAAGCATAAATCGGTCTTGATTACCAAGTCCACCATGCCGATACAATAGCTCTGTGATAAAGGCTTAGAGGTGATCATTCCCTGATTCAGGCCTAAATTACGATCTGTAAAGGAAATGCATTAATGAAGCTGTTTCGTTTTGACTATTGCTAGGATCAAATTCGAGATCGTATCGTTCGTAGCCAGATAACATTACCACAAGTATTGAGGATGTTATCTGGTTTATAAAGCTTCCACTTAAATATCCCCCTCCCTAAAGTGATAAATGAGACGAGCGATGTCATGTTGCTGTTTTAGTAGTGATCTTATTTGCTGTTGAGATTTTTTTTACCCGGGTTTTTTTTGTTGTTATTGTTGGCTGATTATTTATCAGTTTCGTTTTTTTATTGGCTGATTATTTATCACCATTTTATTATTTATTGACTGATTATTTTTCGCTTTTTTATTTTTGCTTCGGTAGAGGACGCTACTAGAGCTGCTCGAAAGTTATGTATTTATTTATTTTAATAATCCTAAGTCACCAGTTTTACGAATGGTGATAGCTTGGATCTAACTACTTAACAGGATATTCAGGTTCGTAGCCAGATTACATGATCATAAGACTAAAAAATATCACTCAGTCTAGAGGATTTTATCTGGTTGGCTTATTAAGCTTCCATTACAACCCCCCCCTCGTAAAAAAAGGAGTTGTAATACATGAGTAGCTAAGTAATACTATTGACCCTAGATGGCAGTGAATAAAGTAACAAGAGAAACTTTCCCGGCTTAAAATCGCTGACTTTGTGAACGCATTTGTCTATGACAAGTGCAATAAGAAAGAAAATTTATTAACAAACTATTATCATTTGAAAATTTCTAAAATTTTAATTAGAATCACTAAATAGTGTAATGGAATGCCTCAAAATATTGCCCAGAGTAAACAGTATTCGAAATGTTTTACTTAAAATAAAAAATTATCAAAAATTGCTAGAAGTTTTGAATCTAAACATTCTGAAATAAAGTCTCAAGTCAAGTATTTCATGTGAAACACAGTCTGCCGTTTAGAGTTTCAGTCGATTAGGATATAGCATATTACTTACGATTGTTACTATAGTTCAGGAATTTATTCACAGAATCAATATATGTTGTTTAAAAGTTGAAAATTCATTAGAAAAAGCTTTCTTTGTACTATTTATACACGAAACAAAATAAAAATTCCATTTAATTTTTCATTTTTTTCCCATTTCATTTATTTAGTTTTAAAAGAAACATAGTGATTTATTGGGATTGAACAAATTCGTCTTTGGAGACGGTCAAAGGCCAAAGAATATTTTCAACCATTTTCACGCATGATCTTTGGGATCTCTAATCCATTTCCAGTCCTCTTTGTTCCATTTCCTGATCCCCTGGAATATTTACCAGAGTATATAAACCCATTGGTGGATCTTTCAAGAAGGATATAAGATAAAACATTGTGTGTCTCTAATGGAAAAAGTATCGCGAAGTTTTTTCAAAAGCAGATAGAGTTGAAATCTACTACGAAAGAAAATACCGTGGCTATAGTTTTTGAAGGAAATACTCTACATAAGATATTCTGTGAATGTTTTCTTTGTCTTTGTTTTTAATTGTATTCAAAAACTGAGTTAATAACATTAGGTGATAAGTCTAGCAATTTACTAGTATACTTGGAATGGTGAGTCTTAAATATGAATAGGCTTTAGATCGCATATATTGTGAATAAATGCCTTTGCATAAAATATATTCAGAGGTTTTGAAATCAAATTGTAAGTAGATTAATATCCACCCCAGCACAACACATACCATTTCTGTTTTCGACATTGTCTTTCATCAAAACAATTTAGTACAATGAATTATTTTTTTTTACTTCTTTCCAGTTTTTTATCCATTGAAATCAGGCTTATTTGTTAAATTGTTTTCATAGGTAATCTAATGGATCCTATCATTTTTGTAGGATTCTTAACATCATGTCCATACATGTCATATCAAAACCAAACAAGTCTTCATATTCTATGCATATATATCTATATAAATAAAAATAAAAGTGTCTTTATGTTTCATATGCACTCATTCGATTGCGATAAAAATTGGATTACTTATCACTTGCGCTTATGGGATGGTTACAGGGATATTAAAATTATCTAATATATATAAAAAAAATTTGCATCCATTTTCCACATCTATTAACGAAGCATTATTGTCAAAATAATATTCGAAGGTGAAACAACAGATTCAGTAAAGATATCAAATTCGAGATAGAGGTTAATATTTCGTAGTTATTGTACGTAAATGCTATGTATAAGTCGTTCTCTGAGTAACAACATTATTGCGAGAAAATTTTAGGGGAACCAATCCTAAGAAAATAAATATCATTCTTCCCATCATTCCTAATTGATCAACACAGTAATTTTAAATTTCAAACGATATTTCCAAAATTATTTCTTCTATGGTAGCAACGCTCCAGGTACAAGCTATTTATTAGATAATTACATGCCATATGAAGATTAGGTATTCTTACCAGATTTTAAAAATAATTTGCTTGCTTTACATTTTTTGTGCATTGAAATTGGGGAATTAAGTGCAAATGGGTAAAAAAATTTATTACTTCTTAAATTATTTTTAAGCAATTTTTAGCAATGTGGTGTATTAATATGCGTTAAAGAAAACTTCATTTTTTTTTAAGCGAACAAAGATCGTATTTTAGATCCATTAAATATAACGCATCATGAACTTTCTCTTTGATGTCAATTTATGTTTGTATATTTGTATTTGTGTATTTGATGTTTGTATATTTTTTGTAACCACATGAAATTTGATTATCTTTTAAATGATTAATATCAAATTATCTAAATTAAAAGCAGAAGGATTAATTATTCGCTATAAGACGTTCATAAAGTTAAAATTCACAGAATAAGGAAACAAACTAAACTGGGTAGAATATCGTCGAAATCTTATATATTTTTGCTTACCCTCAAGAATTAGTAAATAATTACTTCAATGTCAAAACAAGGCGAAAAACAGGCTGCAGTTTGTAAATGAAAAAATGTTTTGAAATATGCTTTAAAAAATATATTTTAAATAAACATAAAATTTATCTTTATTACAGCACTTTGTCATGGGTCAAATATATGTATTTTTTCTTTTCTTCAATTTATTTCGGGCCGGGAGGGTCTGGGGGTTATTGGCTTCAGAACCGAAGGTTTTAGGTTCGTTAACTGATCTCACAGAAGATCAGTCGTGTAAATGGGTCGTACACGTTAAATCTGTCTAAGTCAAACATCCCCCCTCTGGTGTTGTGGAGATGGGAGGTACCATCTCTGGTAACGTCCTCGTCATCTGACCGTGGTTCTAAATCATGAGCTCTGTCCCTAAATAGCCTTAGTTTCTGTTTAAAACAAGACATTGATAAACTCCAAACTAAACTATATCCTAATTTATATCGTGTCGATATAATTGACAACATTAACAACAAATAAACATAAAAAGTTTTTAAACAAGAATTAATAAATAGAAGATTACGAAAAGCAGGGAAAAATGCACAATTACTGTGAAAAATGTATGAAATATATAAAATAAAAAATTTCGCTTTGTTAGGAATCAAATTTAACTAAATAATTGATAAAAGGAAATTGAAATAAAATGATAAGTGAGCTCTTGCTAAAAATATAATAGGAAAAGATATTCATTGAAAAAAATCTTTTAATTATTGGTTAAATATAAATCCCATTTGTTTAAATAATTTACTTTATTCTTTAATAAAGCAGAATTAAATATAATTTGTAATTAGGGTTATTTTTATTTTATTTTTCCCATGAATTTATTCAAAGAAATTTTCAGACAAAATTATGTGAATTTCTTTCAGTTTCCTTCAGTAGAATTTTTCATTTCATTCGTTATTCAAATTTTTATGAAATAATAACATTTGCCTTATTTTTTTACAACACAAATATAAGTTATGTGTGAAAAGTAATGTCCGAAACAATAAAATAAAGTTACCTAATTAACCACTACAACGCATGAAAGAAATGTATGAAACATTTTTTTTCTACAATTGTAGTAAATTTTCAAAAATCTTTCGTTACTCTTACATAAATATTTAACTTGAAAAGAAATTGTTACATTTTTCTGTTGAAATTTTACGAATGTTCATTAGGTTTCAAATTATTTAATTATAATTTTTATTTAACTCATTATTTCATTATACTTCAAGCAACTTTCTTTCGAATTTGATTAGTGATATTTATATCACGTAAATTTGATCTGCATTTTTAATTCTTGCTTTTTATCTTGTTGTATAATTCTTTAATTGTAATTTTTTTTAATAATTTCTGCATTGCATTGTCATAGATTTTGAAATTCAAGGTTTTGAATACTTAAAATTTAAAATTGGGCTCATTCTTTTTGTTTTTAAAAGAAGCTTTTTTTTTATATATTTCATAATTTATTTATTTTTCTATCGGAGTATATGAATAAATATGTGTTATCTTTTAATAGAATTTTGAAACACATATAGGAAATTAATACTGCATGAAGTCACACAATCAATGAGTGCTTTGCATCAAATGTTGAACGTAATAGGAGTTTCATATGTTTATCTCATATTCTTAATGTTAAATGAATACACAATATTTATTATTTTATTACTTATTTTTACTATACAAGAATTATTTTGTTCTATTGTCAGGTTGTATCCCTCAGTACGCCTCATTAGGCATTCTTTCAAAATTATTACGATTTGGGCAAGAAATAATTCTTCGGGTGTGCTTATATTTCACTGATAGATTTAAAGATTTTATCAAGAATAGATTTTTATCAGTTCAGCAAAAAGTGATAATCAGGTGGAGCGAGATCTGGAAAGTATGCAAGTTGTGGTAAAACATACCAATTAAACTCTAACAACTTCTAAGGCAATATGTGGTTTCCCGTTGTCAGGATGAAAAACAACATATCGTCGGTCAATCAGTTCTGTCCGGGGTTATTTCTCTCTGTATGGCAACTTTCAATCGATTCAATTGATGACAGTATTTCGTAGAATTTACTGTTTTACTTGAGGAAGGATCTAGTAGAAAAGTATAACTTTACAATCCGACCAATTGGACAAAAGAACTTTTCTGGAATTTAGTAGAACTCTGTTAAGTCTGACACCGATTATATAGATGGCTAAACGATAAGCACTAACAGTGACAGATAAAGCCATTCATAGTGCGATGAGAAAGAAAATTTTGAGATATCCCAATGCTTAATTATTTTCCTATTTTATCAATGCTATTTATATGTGGAGCTCGTCTTATAAAGAATAATGTAAATAGAAGAAAATTCTTCCATTTGGCCTAATAACACCAAAATAATTTCATTTCCAAGTTTTCATAGCATCGATGTGATACATATAGCTTTTTTTAATAATCAATGCGTTCTAAAATAAAGCAAACATGCCCAATTTAATATAGATTAAAAGAGAATGAATTGATTTTTGAATGAATTGAGCTCGGATTTTGCTCTGTTTTTTTGGTTGAGCCAGTTTTGATAATTTTAATAAAGCATTGGAAAGGCAAGAAGGGAAAATTTTTTTAAAGAATGTTTCCTTTAAAAATAATTCTCGGATTCTACGAAACATTTCATGCCTTTTAAAACTACAGTTTTGCTTTTTAAATTTTTTTATGTTGTAAACAATTTATAGAGCAATTTAAATTGTTTTTATGACAAACTTACGGAAAAAATATTTTAACCTTTTTTCTAATATTTAGTGCAAATTAAACTATTCAAAATCATTACAGTTTAAAAAACTACAATTTTGCTCATAATCTGCTTTTTATTGAAAAAATAATTAATTCTTTTAACATCAATTCTTATTTTTCATTCCTTTCTGGCATAAAATATACTTCTTTCGTTGTAGCACAATCGCAAAGCAATAAATAGCAACTACAGTTTTGAAAAATGTCTTTGCATTTTCTTTTTTTTATTTTGTCAATAATAGAAATTTGTAATGCTTTACCAAATGACATTAATATAGAGGGAAAAAAATGAAAAAAAGTTCTAGCCAGTATTAGTTTATGCCAGAAAAATGCAAAATGAACTGGAGAAAATATTATCATTCAATGCTATAAAAATTTAAAAACCAGCTATAAATCTTTTGAATTGGCCGTACAAAATGAAAAAAAAAATGCTTGGTAGTGCAAAATGCATGGTAATGAGGTTGGTAACTACAAAAATATTCCTTATAATTCATACTAAAAAGAAGAATGTAAAACTAATGTTTAAAAATTTGTCTGCAGAAGATCTTGGTAAATTTTACATTTTCGCTGCTGAATGCATAATTTATTTTTATTTTAACATTTCATTATGTCATAAATAATTTCGTTTCCTTCGAGTTTATTGCAACTGCAAATAATGTTTTTTATAAAGTAAGAAAGCTTTTATGAATATTTCAGAAGAAATATTAAAATATCGAAAACATTGTGGAATGTGAGAAATGAATTCATTCATTTTATTAAGAAATGAGCTTACATGAACTACTTCCGTTTCGTTTTAACTCTGAATAATACAATGAGGTACTTAAAAATTAAAAAAAAATGAGTGATTCTTTAACAAAAATTGTGTGTTGAAATATTGTACTTTAATTAGTGCTAAGAAATATAGATATATTTTTGGTATATTCAAACAAATATTAATTTTGCTTTCTTAAGAAATTTATTTTAGTCTTGACAAAATTAAATTTGGAGAGAGGGGGGGGGGGATAATTTACACTGAAGAAATTTTTCCATTCCTGCAAGTCAATCTGAAGAAAGGAAACAGAAAAAATAGTTAACAAATCTTCCACGTGATAATAAATTTTAACTTCATAATTAACTTTGCTCTTGAACTAAAATATAAATATTCTCTAACCAATTAAACATAATTCGTTTAAAAATCATTCCTAATGAAAACTATGCGCTAAAATTCTTATTTAAAAAGATCATATGGTATTATCTAATTAATAATTACATGAAATATAATGCATATTAAATACACTTTTTAATGAAATTACTATTTTTTCAAAATAAATTGGCTTGTAATGAATAAGCAAAAAAATTTTTTTTTTCAACTTTAATTTCCCTTTTGATACTGTAACATAGGCTACTATTTGATCTTAAGTGTAAAACTTGCATTTTCTGATGTATCTAATTTATACGTGCTTCTTTGTTTGGAAATTATTTAACTAAAAATTTAATTCTGAAAAATATATTATTTTTCAAAAGACTTTTTATAATTTTTTCATTCCTTGGATTTCCATTCATGGTGATATTTTCACAGATTTAATATTTTCCTTTTGCTTCGAAATATAATATTTTTGTTGTAATTATTTTAAAAAACTGCTTTGTATTTTAGTTTGCTTAAAAAGTATTCATGGAAACCTTTAAAATTGGAATTTTTGTCGTATTTCGGAGATTTTTTCTCTTTACCATTTTTCTGTGAAATTAATCATTTAATTTTCATCTCAATAAAAATGTGTATTTTACGTGATAATTATTTATGTCATAATAAAAGTTTTATTAATGTTCTAATATCTGAAACACTGACGTGAAGTTTTTTATAACAGGCTGAATCTGCATATGTAAAATTGGCACTTGTGCCAGAATTTTATTGTTGACAGATTTTTAATCGTGCAAATGGCGTTTTTTAAAACATTACAAAGAAGATGCTTACATCATATATGATATGTATAATAATATGATTCTGCTCACCATTGCAGCTGATTACATCGTAAAGAAGACAGTTTCACAAATAGCTTTGTTGGAAGCTAAAATAATGGACTGTGTTTGACTACAAACTTGGCGATAGAATGTGAGGTTCCAAAATCAACAGGAATTTCAGTAATAAGTTCACTAGGGCATAATTATGCTGAGTTTTGTAGTATTTTTTTAACTTGTCATGCAATTAATAAAAATCGAAAATATCGAGCAAAATGCAATCGGTTGAGTTGAGCTCAAACAATTAGTCGTGATTCGAATATTGAATCTAGTATCGGGTCTTATAGTCAAATTTTGAGTCACCACAATGGATTGTGGTCAAGTAAGTCCGGTTCAGCTTAAATGTGTGAATATGAACTACAGGAGATGTTGACTACCAATACTGTGTTGGTACGGTTTCTGAATACGTCTTGGTAGGGTATTGAAGTTCCTGCGTTCGTACCTTCAAGTGGATAAATGTTTCATTGAATCTCTATTGCTTGCATACATTATATGAAATGCAATTTGTATTTTTATCTATCACTTCACGATCGATTTTTTTTACTTTGTAATTCTATAAGAAATAAACAAAAGTTGTAAATAAAATCTAAATTATCTTTGAAAAACAAGCATAAATAATTATTCTTATAAGGTAATATAGAGCTTAAAGCTCCTTCTACTACTACTACTTATCACTAAAAAATGAAATTATTAATTACAGATTAGCATCAACACAAAATCGCCATAAGTTTTGTATATACAGAAAACATTATATATTCTTCATAAACATATAGTAATACTGAATTGAAATTGAAAAAGGAATTTTGATAGTTTCAATTCCGTAATTGTTTTTTCAGAACTGTTTCCCTTTATGATGAAAATTATAATCCAGAAAATAAAACTGAAATTCCTTGCAAATAATTAAATAAAATCCCCTCAAAAACAATTTAAAATAAATTTAACTTAAAACCAATATTTTCAGGTGCATAATTTGGTTGTCATGAATCAGCAGGCTTTCTTTTTGTTTTAAAACTTTTACAATCAAAATGTGAAAGTTTGATAATGAAAATCATTACTTAAAAAAGAAACTCTGCTGAAATTTCATGGCAAGTTTTTTTTTTCAATATTATGTTCATTTCTTTTGAAAGAATAACCTTTTAAAAAACAAATTTAAAGCAGATAGTTTTCTAGAATACTCATCCAATCATTAAAAATTCTAAAGATTTTGAGAAGAAACTTTCACTTTTACATGCTGCAAAAATAGAGACCATTAGATAATATACAACATAAATGGGATCACAAAGTAGCACAATATTAAATAACAGATATTTTTTTTTTATCCTGCTTTGTGTTAAGACATTATATCCTTTTTTAAAAAGTCATACAATTTTTTAGGCTTTAGTATACAATCCTAGTGTGTCAATAAATAACACAGGACTTACGAATGTGTCAGTAACCCAAGTGATAATGGAGGTAAATTTCAATTTGAAAAATACGCAGACACAAATGCAAATCAAAATTGAAAAACAATAATAAATAGAAATGATTTTTTTCTTTAATAAATGTTTGATGTAATTATTATTAAACGTAATTATTATTAAAAGTAATCAAATATGAAGATATAAAAATGATAGATAAATAAAATGGAAGTAATTTCATTTATCTAAACAAATAGCGTGTTATCATCTATTTCAGTTAGTTTATTTTATCTATTAAATAAGTGCATATTTAATAAAATCACTGAAATTGCGTTTTTAATAAAAGCAGTAACAGTACCTATTTATTAAATAAAATAAGTTATTTTAGTTATCTTATTTTATTTACGAAGTAAGCACTTTTCTTAGCATTAAAAGGCTTCCATTTATGTTAAAGAATCCAAACAGGTTAATTTTCTGTTGTGATGACATTATATGACATTTTATGACAGTATATGACAGTCGTATAAGACATTTTTTTCATCAAAAACAATGAGATCTGACTTCCAAATACGCCCCATAGAAGCTTTATTGACTATGAAAAACAAATACCCTGTACACTTAAAAGAATTAATAAGCTTCTGTTTCCTCTTTAAAATATTATTGTGATTAAAACCAAAAAAGTATGTCAGGCTATACTAAATTTTTTTTCACTGTTTCAAAAATAGAAATCGTGAAAGGAACATTGAAATATGAAATATAAGTTATCCAACGGATTAAAACATTATTGTTTGTGTAGAAGTTTGTGACAGCGTGATTTTTGAATGCATATTACTAGTTATTACACTCATGACCATAAATTAAGAATAATTCAGGGTTTGCTAAAGTTCATCTATCACCCATAAAATAACTGCAAATTGCAGGAAGCCACCAGATGACACCAATAATGCATCACAATGAGGAGAGTGTAACATAATGATGTACAAAGAATACAGGCAAATAAACAAAATTGTTCGCAAACGCTTTATGAGACATCCAGAACAAAAACCACGTAGCTATGATACAAAGAATGCATTTGGATGATTTTTATGAGGCAGAATTATCGGTCGTCTAGAATATGTGCATTCCTAGCTACAAATGTCCGAGAAACTTGGAACCACCCACTGTGTCATCATCTTCTTAACGATTCCAAGGTGATGGTCATGTGAGTAGACGTTACAGCACAGATCGCCTCCAAGTTACAACACCAAATCAAGAACGATATTTGACAGTTACTGCCAAAAGAAACGGACAGAACACAGCATCACACCGTTCTCGTCAGCTTTCTTCAGCCACAATGTTTCAATGCCGATTGTGTACAGAGGGTTAGAGCAGATAGGTATATATGCTAGTAGACCTGTCGGATGTGTTCCACTTACTGCGACTCATTGCCGCCTTTCGTTTAGCCTAGAGAAGGGAACATGCATTGTGGAACCACACAATGCAGGCTTGTGTCTTATGTGATGTTTCCGAAGAGTCCAGGTTTAACTTGCAGTTTGATTCTAGACGGTAGAGTGTTATGTACCTGTTACCAATAATAAAAAACATCATTGAATGACAATGGTGCAGTATTTCTCTCTGCGGAAGGAGTTATTCTTTATTTCAGAACCGACCTACATGTTCAAATTGAACCATGGAATGCCAAATCTATCCTAACGTCATTCTGGAACAACGTGGACGTTTATTTCGGGGCACCCTTTGCACAGAATTAGTATTTGGGGATGAACTACCCTCACCGAGTAAACATCGTAAATGAATCTCTTCGATCAGAAGATATCACTCGTATGGACTAAATAGTATTCCCACCAGACTTTGGAGAGCATTGCTTGAGGAATGATGTAATATTCCTCAATATCAGATCTATAATTTGATACCCAGCATGCCTATGCGTTTTACGACCTGTATCTAAGTGACATATTGCGTATTGACCATCATAACAACCATGTAATTTTGGATTTTATAAATGAGGTTTTTTCAGTAATTTGCTCCATGGAGCAAGAAATTACAATTTTTATTGGTCATGCCAAACATATGGCATCTTTTTTTTGTTCTTCACCTTTCATTTAATAAATAGACTGTGCAAATATGTCACTTTGGTTTTGTTTCTGACTCTGTGTTTTCATGAACTTGCTTTATCCTTAATTTATGGACATGACTATAGTTTAATGTTTAGCAACTGGTAATGGTGCTTGTAATGTCCCTAAACTCCCATTAACTATTCCAATCCCTTGACAAAAACGAAATGATGTGAAGAAAGAGAAACAAGTAACCTGATAGAAATGGCTGATATTTGTAAGAGTGTGCTTTAGTAGGAGCTCTAGTGGGAACTGCAAGAAATGAGTTTAAATTGTAATTGAAATTTAATGTAAATAAGTAAAAAGTTATCAACATTTTAAACTATAAAATATAATATACTTATGTTGCAAAGTAAAATGTTATCACTTCTGTCAAGGCATGAGATAATGTTATTTCAACATCAATTTCAGAATTAAAATATTCAGACATAATCAAGCTCTTACTGTTCCGAAATGGGAAACGTTTTTAATGTATCTGATGTGATATATTTCCTTTTAAAAAGATTAAATCATCAAAGGTCAACTATAAAAACAAGTACTTCTGTATTTCCTCTGACTTGATTTCTTCTGTTTCAAGTTTTAAAATATTTATTCATTTATCGCACATTTTTTACTTATGGAAATATGCCTTTTTGTCTAACAGTACTGCAATCAGCTACAAGTTTTAGATCAGCTTTATTTGAATACGTTTTAAATTAAAGGACAACTATTTTAGTATATTATACAGAGTGGTTATATATATGAATGCATAGCCAAAATTCAAGTTCCGCTTATCTGAACAGTCCAAGGTGGTCAATAACAAATAATGATTTTTTATTCTGCATTATAGGAAATTATTCTATTTTATAGCTACATTTGTAGGCAATTTTAAATCCTATATATCCGCAAATAATTTTTTAAATAATTTATACATCAGCAATTTCAGCAACTTTCTTCGTTATTTTTTTTTGTCAGGAAAGAGTTTTTGCTTAAAGCATTTACTGTAACTAGCAGATTCAAAATTCCTCCTGGTAGATTAAAATCGTGCATTTTTTAACATTTAATAGGAACGAATAGTTTCCAAATAACATTTAATATACGTCATTACAAGTGAAATAGAGAAAGACGTTTATTTATGTATATTGTTTCCTAAATATGCAAAAACCAAAAAATTATACATAAGTAAATTACGAAATTATGTACTTTTGGCATTTTTAAGATGAGAGCAGTCATTAAAATACGAAAGTATCTCACTTTGTTGTTGTGAGACAAATGCAATAAAAAATAAAAGAGGGGAAAGGAAATTAGATTATGCTGATAGCATGATGAACAGTACAGGCCACATCTTCAGCTTTAAAGGAATAAAGAATATCCCCTGTTCAGTCAAAGTTTATTTTGAAGAGGTGGAAGCAGCAGAAAAGCAGCTGAAAGCATGCTCCAGATCCAGTTGCTTGTTTGTATAGTCTTGGCATTCTTCTTAGAGTCCGGAACCATGAGGTATGATCTGCAGCCCCCCCCCCCGAATGCACTGTTCTGTGTGATTGTGATGTCCCTTTAAATTTGTCAGGGAGAATTTCTAGCAATTGGTACAGAGTCTATCTTTTTCCACTGCTTAGCATCCAGAGCATTAGTAGATAGAGGGGTGAGATGTACAGAGCCTCTTTTTTGTCACTACTTAGCATCCAGAGCAGTAGTAGATAGAATAGAGAGATCCACTGTTCTATCATCTTATGCAAGAGTGTTGTCCGCACATTTTACTTTCATTTTCAATTAATCCTTAATTCTTAAACAAATTAATCAATTATTACTTTTAGAAGAAAAGAAATACAATTTAATTGCATTACCAATCCGTGGAAAATAAAATGCATGTTTAGACAGTGTCTGGATTCTTCTTACAATCTAGAACCATAATGTATGATCCTCAGGTGCCCTGTACTGAGTGGTTGTGATGATTCTTTAATAGTTTAGATTTGTCAGGGTGAATTTCTTGCGATTGGTTCAAAGCATCTGACTTGCTACTGCATTAGCATCCAGAGCAGTAGTAGATAGCTGGGTGAGATCCACTGTCTTATCCTCTTAAGTGTTGGCCGGGCATTTTACTTTTATTTTCAATTAATCCTTAATTCGAGAAAGATAAAAATGAATCAATTTTTATTTTTAGAAGAAAAGGAATACAATTTAATCCCGTTACCAAACTGCGGTAAATAAAATGGGCTACTTTGGTCTTTAATACAAAATGAGAATTTCTAATAGAAATGCACAATTATCTTATCGAATTTTGAAACTGGAAACAATAGTTTTATGTAACTCTCGATGTGAGTCAGTGCTTCCGATAATTTCATATGTGAAGATTATAATGATTAGATTTTGAACAGATGAGGCAGAACTAGTTTCGTGCTACTCTTAAGACAAATAAGAAATGATTTATTTATTTATTTTATTAAATTAAGAATGATTTCGTGTTTGGAATAATGAGGCGTGAAAAAGAACATTAAGATATGCATATAAGCACTTTATAAAAATATTCCTTTTTAGAGTGATTTCCTGCGGCATTAATTTCCTCATCTGCTTTTCGAAATTCAGTGAAAAAAAACTTATTTGTTCATATGCTCTGACAAAAATGTGTATAATAGTTATGAAAACAAACAAACTGGAAAAAGAGAAATTTCTAAAAGAATGAGTAAAAATGTAAGCTTTAAATATTCTAGTCCTGGAATTTCCAATCCTATTAGAAGACGATACATAGAGTATTTTTATAAATTTTCAAAGAAAGAATTATGCCAAGACACAAAAAGCAAGAATTAAAAAAAAACAGATCAAATTACATAATTTAAATATCGCTAATCAAATTCAAGTTGCTTAAAATATAATGGGCAAATAAGCTAAAAAAATCTATAATTAAATAACTTATTATAACTAATGAACATCCGTAAAATTTCAACAGAAAATGAAACATTTTATTCTTCAAGTTAAATATTTATGTTAGAGTTACAAAAGAATTGTTTTTCCAAAATTTTTGAAAAATTTATAGTGACTAACTATATATTTTCGAACATTTCTTTATGTATATTACTTACATTTGAGATGTTACAAAAAATAAAGCATATGTAATTACTTCATGAAAATTTGAATAACAAATGAAATAAAAAATTCTATCGCAGAAGCAAACTGAAGGAAATCAAGATAATTTTCTTTGCATAAACTAACAGGAAAAGGAAAATTGACCCTAATTAGAAACTATACTTATTTCTGCTTTATTTAAGGAATAAAGTAAATTATTTCAACAGATGGGAATTTATATTTCTACTCATTAATTAAAATATTTTATTTTTCATTAAGTCTCTTCTCGTATCTTACTTTAAATAAAATTTACTTATTATTTTATTTTAATTTGCTTTCAACATATATTTATTTGTTTACTTCTTAACAAAGACATAGCATAAATTTTTCATTGTTATTTTGCAATTTTTCCACCTTTTCAAAAAAATTTTTAATTCTTTTTTTAATTATTAATTTGTTGTTAATGGTAATAGTGATTTCGATATTAAGTACTGTAATAAAGTAAAACTATACATTCAAACAAAGACATTTTTATGAGAGAAAAGTTTCAAATCAAGTTTATGTCTATTTTTTCGATTCCTACTATTAGTTAAAATTCTCCCTAAATATATTGATTTATTTATCTTTTTCAAATTTTCAATCATTAACAAAATACTTTTTATTCCTCACTTAAGTTCAAACTCATTTTTTAAACTTATGGTGGATGACACTTGATGTTAATACAGTTTTTTTAAACATTAATTCTTTAATTAAATTTAGTTAGTTTTTAATATAGAGTTTTAGCAGTTTGTAATGAAAATTGTAGTCAAACGGCAGTAACTTAATCTGTAAAATGCAATGTTTTCAGTATTTCTCACCCTAAGATGAAGATTAAAATTTCAATTCCTGCAAAAATCTATAATGTTTTATGCTTAATACTTTTTTTGATAACTATTTAATAAAAAGTAAATAAAACGGAACATTTTTTGTTAATCTAAGAAGGAACTGGATTTTTAAAATTTTTTTTTACTTGTTTTTAATTTACATTATAAATACATTTTTGCATTTAGAAACTACAGCTTTTTTTCGCTTTGTTTCGACATTAGTGTATAAAAAATTATCTGTTGATTCTTAATGGTTAGCAAAAGTATATAAGATATCTTACACAGTTTAGTTTGTATCTTCCTTGTGTATTCATATTTTGTATTTATTAGTGCAATTAATTTTTAACTCTGAAACATAATGGGCGTCACATGACGAAGAATTGTGCCATCTGCTTTTCTCAGATAATCTATTAAAGGATAATCAAATTTAATATTTATGATATTGTTACAAAAAATATCAAAATACATGGCTTAGCAGATATTTATGAACTGTTACCTAGCCTACTGATCCTATTATGAAGAGTGCTCCAGACACGTTAAATGAAGCAGAAATTGATTTTAGAGACGATGATGATAGCACAGAATTTTTTTTTCGGTAAAAGTTCGCATTCAGCTGATTCTGATATGTATGTTCAAATATAATTAACTTTTCTAGTGATAATATATTTTGAAAAATTTCTAAATTATTTTAATATACCACGAGAGATATCTACAGATGGATTTTTATACTAGTATTTAAACTGTATGACTAAAATACCTTCGAAAACCAATGATACCAATAAAAATTGTAAAATATGCCCATTTTTAATTTTTATTTAATTGTTGAATGAAATTTTTTTTATATATCTTTATACAGTTTAAAAATAAATATGTTTGTAAAAGTAAAAAGCAATTATTTTTTGAAGAATATTATTTGTTGTAACATGTGATATGAGAAAAAAATATCTACGTTCCAACACAATGACTTTTTTCTACGATAATGTTATTCAGAAAATTTCTAAAACACATTAATATATATCAAGACAAATATCTTCAGAGTATATTAGTTGATTTTCATACCATTGAGCCATTAGTATTGCCATTGAGTATTATTCATACCATTAGTTGATTTTCATACCATTCATTGAGTGTAAAGAAAATGAGTTCTCGTAGACCAAACTTCGACAGTTACGTCCTAAATTTTTAATTACCCAGTGAAGGGTTCATATTCAACTACTGTCATTAACTCAGTTTTTAAATACACCTCAAAATGAAGACAAAGAAAATCATTCTTAGAAGACCTTACATAAAGTATATCATACAAAAACTACATAGCCTTGGTGTGTTTTTTTTCGTAGTAGATTCAGATTCGATCCGTTTTTGAAAAGAATTTTTTAAAAGAAACTTTACGATACTTTTTCCATTAGAGACACACAATGTTTTATCTTATCTGCTTCTTGAAAGACCCAGCAATGGGTTTATATCCTCTGGTAAATCTTCCAAGGGATCAGGAAATGGAACAAAGAAGACTGGAAATGGATTAGAGATCTCAAAGATCATAGCAAGAAAATGGCTGAAAGGATCTGTTGAAAACATTCTTCAGTTCCTTGTGGTCTCTAAAAACTTATTTGTTCGATTCTAATAAATCACTACTTATTTTTTTCTTAAAATGACATACTGAAATAGGGAAAACGTGACAAATGAAATGGCAAATATATATTTTTTTCTTATATTAAAAGTACAAAAAACACTATTTTATTCGGGAAATTTTACTTTAAATGAGCAGATAATATTATGTGGATAAATATCTGAACAATAGTAACAAATGTAGATAAATATGTCGCATCCTATTCGATGAAATCTCAAGTCCTAAAACGTGGACTGTGTTTCACATGAAATACTTGACTTCAGACAAAAAAGATTCTGGGTTCAAATCTCCTAGAGACAACATCAGGAGTTAATGTTCTTTTTTGTGACTCTCCCATAAGTCATCTCTAAGAATAACATCATGTTTTTGATGCTGCACATTTTAACTCGCTCTCACCCCTTGTGTTTTTAAACAGTAGAGCTCAAAAGTATTAATCTCTATTAGAGATCTAAAGAAGTCAAAGTCTCACTGCCTTCTTTTCCTTTGTCTGGTTTTGCTAGGATGTTGCAAACTTTTCGTTATATTTCTAATTAATGGATTTAAAAATGATCTATTAAACATGCAAAAAAACTTTAACTTTCTTTACAGGTATGTGACTACACACGAAATAAATTTCTTAAAAAAACGTTGTAAAATATTTGCTTTCTGAAATTTTGCATGAAAAAAATATCTCTGAAAGCAAGATATGTTGAATTAAATAATAAGAGTTTAAATATTGAGAATCAAATAATGAATAAAATGAAATTTTCAGGGTTTTTTCACAATGTAAAGTATTAAAGCAACTATAAAATATTTATAAATTGATGAGTACATTAATTACTTATTTTTATTTCCTTAAACATAGGGAAAATTAAGAAATTATTTTACAATTTTTTTCAAAAAAATGTTTGCATTAGAATTTTATATTATAAATTTTTTTCAAAATTTTGAATTTTAAAAACAGCATTTAAACATATGAAATATCATTGAATACAGGGTACCTTCACCATAAATGGACTTAGAAGTAAAATTCAAAAGGTAATTAAAATTGTTAAAACGTTAAAATTATTAATTTTTTAGCAATTTATATTTTTTCAAAAGCCCTCCCCTAATAAAAGAGAAATAAAAATAATCTCTTAATTTTATATACCAAAATATAGTAACACATTTGTAAAGAATTAGCTCAACTCAAAAATGTAAAGAATGAAAAAACTATTTGTAGCTTTATTTTCATAGCTTCAACAACAATTTTACTATCGTATTTTTTATATTTACATTTATAAGAAATCACAGTTAGAATTTCTTTTTATAAATCACATGAACGTCGTCAATGTATATTATTTTTAATTGCTCTTGTTGTAATAATGAAAGCTTTATTTACAGGGAAAATTGAATTCAAACCTTATTATTTACATGGATTCTTAAAATTATGAATAAAGAGATAAAGATATGAATAAAGAGATATAAACCCAAGAATTCAACAAGTCTTGTAAAATACTGCCCTGAGCAATGTTTCAGTTGCCCTATATATCTAAGTTGAAATCATTGTAGGAAAATATTCTAAAAATTCGAACTTCTCGATATCATAAGTTTGTTGCATATTTTACACGAATAAATACCTTTCCATAAATCTGCACTGGTTGTTTATCGATCGCCTTCTCAAGCCAGACAATCATATTATACATTCAAAAGCTGTATCGTGAATAGTTACAAAGTTAAAAAGAGGAGTAGGAGATTCAAGCATCAAAGGAAATTAATATCCCTGAAGGAATAACATGACAAAAGCTCCGAATCATCTTAGCTTTCCACAAAAAGAGTTCTCGCTATTGAATTATTCCGTACCTTACCCTCTGCTTGCTCCCCGCTCCTATTTCACTTGGCCTCCTATTCGCCTCATTCTTCTTTTTATGATTGAAGAGGATTTGGGGGGAACTTTTTCTATAAGAAGTGTATCGACGTTCGAAAAGAAAATGAACAGTGCATCATGTTTTAGCAGAAAACAAAGCAGATATGCTTCCAGAAAAAAAAAAGATGACATCTCACTCCCTTCTGCCTCCAAAATAAAAGTTAAAATACTAATATTTAATGAAAGTCATTTTTCATAGCTCCTCTGTTGTCACATTGTGTAATAGAATCCTTCGCTTTTCTTCAGAGTCAAGGAAAGAAAAGTATAAGAAGAAGGCTTTTTTTTTTGTTACCAGAAGACGTTGTTTGTTGAGGAATATCTAAACAATCTTAAATATTTCGGAGAAAGGGTAATTAATCCATGTGAAAAATCCCATAACTAAACGAAATAAACAAATTTATTAGCTCATTGTCAACTGCTTTTTTATATTGTTACTCAGTAAAAGCAAACCTCGTCAATTTTTAATGATTTTTAAACTTATTTGGTGAATTAATAATTTTTGAAGGTGTTAAACTTTATTTAGTTGACAGAAGAATTCCATGGTTTGTGTGTTTGAAATTTCTGAATGAAGTGATTATTATTATTTTCATGTTCTAGTTAAAAAATTAAAAAATAACATTATAGCTTCTAAGTGTTTACTTTCTCCCCAATTGAAAGCATAAATTTGTAAATTATTTTTTAAACATTTGTTACACGTTAATAACTGAAAAACTGTTTCAATTCCTAATCATTTGAAATAAAGATAATGCAAAATATTGTAAATCAGAATAATTTAAAGAAATTACATCTTATATTTACATTTATAAGAAATCACAGATTTTTTTTCGTAAACCTCAGAAACATTTTCAATCTTATTGTAATATTGAAAGCTTTAATTTACAGAAAAAACTGCATTCAAACTTTATAATTTACATGGATTCTTAAAATTATATTCCTTAAATTGAATATTGTTACAAGGTTGTAATATTTCTCCAAATGGCATTCAGTCTTCGGGAAGGACGATAATCTTACAATAAGCTCTGATGAATAAGGATAAATTGATATCGAATCCTTTTCCCCCTACCTTAGCGACGCCATTTGTCAGTAAACATGAATAATTTCGAGGATACTGAAATTTCGGCGATATTGTAATTTGGAGACAAAATACAGCATCCTTCTAGAACAGTGATTCCCAAAATGGTCTATATCGACCCCTAGGGGTCTATGACAACCTGCAAGGGGTCTACGTCAGCGAAAAAAAATTTGGGGGTCCATGAAATGAAAATGGGGATCCACGATAGTAAATCTCAACACATACACTGATAGTACCTATTTACTCACATCATACTATCTTATAATATCAAAACATTTACATTATTCATAAAAGTACCTATGAAGTAAAAAATTAAGCATCATTGGACATCATTAGCCGAGGAGATTTAAGATTAACCCTTACAAAATTGACGCCAAATGTTGATAATTTATTGTTAAAGCATCAGGCTCACCCTCCTCATTAAAAATATTGACTTTTTGCTTATGTTAGTTTATTTTATGTTTATTTCATAATACATAGATTTTACATAACAGATACGAAATTTTATTTTTAGTAGTATAAATTTAAATTCAATTAATAAATGTATAAATTAACATGTGTTTTTAATTTAAGTTTTTAACAGCAAACTTCACTACAGTTAGAAATTTACAGGAAATCAATATCAGGTAAGTAGGGGGTCTATTCAACACGGAAAAACATGGCAAGGGGTCTACGACACAAAAAAGTTTGGGAAACTCTGTTCTAGAACATTCGAGATACTGGCCCAAAAGCCATAAATATTGAAGAGATGAATATACATAACTAGTCGTTAATAAAAACTATAGAGTGGAGATACATGAATAGTTGATCGAAGTTTCTCTTCTGCAAGTTCCCTCTGAGCGCTTTATGCTGCCAAGATTCTGTGTTATCTATTTGTTTCTTGGATGCTGCTATGATTGTCTATTATAGATTTCTAACGTGTGTGCTTTGCAGTCATTGATTTATGCAAACGTTGTCTTTGTTTTACTATTGTGAAACGATTTGTTTATTCGTAAATGAAATTGTATAAAACATGTGTGATTCTTGATGAAATAAAGAATTATTCCATATTTTTCATATTCAACAAAGGATAGTTTTCCATTTCTGGGATATTTTCTCCGTTCTCTATTTTCAACCTTGGAAAAGATTATTGGAAAAAGTCCAACTCCATATGCACAGATATCACAAAGTTGTGCATGGCATACCGAAAATTTCTGGCATTCTTGTATAGTTTTTCATTGGTATGTAATGAAAAATCTCCTTTCCGGGGTTATTTATTTCTCTCGTTTCCGAGAAATTTTTTCCATTGTAATTATGCAAATTCAAACAGGTAAGAGTTCTAATTTAATAATAATTCCCCAAAAAATAAATTATTTTTTATACAATATTCAAGTTTTTTGCAAATGCTTTTATTTAAATACAATCATTTCTTTAAAAAAATCGTAAAGTTCAAATGAGTCGTGAATGGGGACACCACGATTTCATTTATGAGGCTAATGTAAACTTTTTAAATAGTTAAAATCACTCCATATATTATTAAATTAATTTAATTCCTTAATAAATGCATGTTCAGACATATTACAAGCAAACACATGAAATAATAGATCTTTCAATGTTTTTAATTAAAGATTATCGACTATAGGGATTACTCTTCCGGTCTTACATGATGAAAAATCACTGAGAGCAAGCCATTTCTTTACATCCTGAAACAATAATCGATTCATTCGAAACTATTTTTCAAAATTTTTCAACATAGTAATTAATATTACGGCCAATTTCAAACATTTTTCAGATTCTAATTTTTTCAAAAAAAGTCATCTTAAACGACTTTTAAAATGCAGAGTTTTCTTTTAAGTCATGTAACTTGGACAAACACGATTAAACTGCATATAATTTCTGCTCTACATTTTTGGGTTACACTCTTCAGTTTTAATACTATTCAAGCATAAGAAATGTAAAAGCTTTAGAAATTCTGTAATTCTCTAAAACAGTTAATTTTTATTGATTTTCATTTTATTTCTAACTGGTATTTCTTTATAAATCATGCATGAATTCCCTTTATGACAGCGAAGTTTAAAATGCTCTCTTTGGAAAGTTGTGAAGAAAATACGATACAATAAAAAGAAGAACTAATCAAGTAAATGTGATAAAGACAAAGTGAGAAGTGGAATGGGTAATTTTGCGAAATAGTTTCTATGTGTCAGGGACCAAGGATGGGAAAGTTTTACTGCTTTGTTAGAGCCATGGGGAAACGAAAAACATCCGCTTTATCGCTTTTCTTCGGTTTTCATTTTATCTAGAATAGCAGACAGCGGGCACTTTCCTCTGCATCTGGAACACTGATGGATTCTTTAACCAACACGCATTCTAGCGTGATCATGAATGGAAGCAGAAATTCAGAAATCTTCAGAGATTTGAAAGAAATTTTTAATGTTGATGCACTTTCTTTCCAAGAATCAACTCAAATCAAAATCTGAAGCATATTTTTAAAACTCTTTGTATATTGCCATTCCCCTGTCCAAAATAACTGAGAAAATACGTAAGTTAATGTCTTGCCTATCTTGATTAAGTTTTTAAAAATTCCTGCTGTTATAAGTGGTAATTTCTAGAATATCGATTTTGCGTTTTCTTGTGAAAAATTTTATTGAAATGCATTCGAAATGTCTGCTTTTAATCTCTTAATTTAATGCATTTAGAATTATTTGAAGGAAAAAATTAATTTTAAAAGCCTAATATTCTTTTTTAATGTGCATTTGATAAACGAAATGTTGTGTATGTTATAAATATCTAAATATAAAAAATAAAATAATAGTAAAAAAATTTCAACATTTTTGATAATGTTCTAGTCTTCAAAATTCGAATCTTTCGCTAAAAATGTTTCTTTTCAAAATTGGTTTTTATAAACTCTTATTTTTCTCTATAAACTATTTTCTTTTGTCTTTCAAGGCGTTAAAATCGACAGCTAAATAATTATAAATAATAGCGATAATTCATGATGCCTTAATCTCTTGGTTAAATATTGTTATTGGAAATTATTTAATAATGCAACTGTATTTTGGTATTTTGTCCTAATTATATTTTTGTATCGATTCTTATAACCTAAAAAATGATATGATATAAAAATTAGGATAGATTCATTTTCAGAAAAGAATTGAGTACTTGGAATTATCTAAGTTTTCTTCTGTGATATTATTTATCAGATGTCCATAATATTATATTATATTTTATACAGGATATGTAATATAAATTTTTAATAAGCTATACATTAAAAGGAAACAAAAAAATTGAACAGTGAAATATGGCAAGTAAATGATTCTCTCTTGTGGATATCATTTATTATTTGTCTTGTATTAAAGTTATTTTAAGATTTCTTTTTCAATGAAAATAAATATCAAGCCTTTCACTGAATAAATTAAATGAATCAAATTTAGGAAAATTTACATAAAAATAGTAGAAATTTTTGTATTCTGTGTATGATTCTAAAGATGCAAATTAAAGAATGATTTTTTAGAATGATTAGGCTGATTAATTTTAAAGAATGATTAGAAAAATTTCTAATTTGATTGGATGACATCAGTTCCGTAGATTACTTTGAAAAGTAGAACATTTTCATAGCCAACTGCAAATGACAAAAAAGAATAAATACTATATTTCATTTTCCACCTCTTATAATTATGATCTTTGATAAATATGATATTTGATAATTAAGTGATTCTTTGAATATCTTAAATCACAATATTAAAATCTCAATAACCGCTGCTGCTTTTGCTTGTAGAGGTGACAAAAAAATTGAAGCTCTGAGAATAGAAATTTAGAAATAAATAAGGCGATAACCTATTTTAATGATTAATAAAACAATGTGAATGCCAACTGTTTAAAAACAAGGCGTCTCTAAAGTCAAGGGAATTTTTTGTATGGGGTCCGTATAAAAATTTAATTTTTTTAAATTTTACTCCCTAAAAATTTAAATCAATTTCATAACATTTTGCACTTATGTTACGCTACTTTGTAATTTACAATATATGTCTCTGGTCAATATTTAACGAATAAATGAGGTGGTCAAGGCTTTTGAGACACCCTGTATGTAGCCTTTGGTATTTAGATCATTTGTGCCCTGAATTAATAATATACAAATGTACTTCTCAAAAACAATTTCGTTGATATTCAATCAATATTTTGAGAAAATTTCTAAAATGATGTGAAATATTTTCTTTAATACAATAAAATTTAATTTCAATACTAAAACTCAAAAAGTGCTTTCCTATTCATTCATGAATAAAATAATGCTCTAATGAAATTTTTTTTAATTTAAAAATAATAAAAAAAAAATGTTTTATCATGGGAAGAAGGTTTTAATTTCTATATTATCTCACCTGACGCATCGGCAATTTGCCGAAAATGATTGAGATGTGATAGGCTCAATTATTGCATGAAGTTTTGTATTAATGATGTCACAATTTGCTTATTTTTTTAAAGGTGATATTAATTTTTCCCAAGCTTCGTCTCAAATACTGGAGCTGTTAAATAATTGAAGTTGGTTCTTTTGCCACAAGCCTTTTTAAATACTGAAAGTTTTGAAGTATTACCTTGGACTCTGGACCCTTATAAATCATGAAACAACGGTCAATCTAGATACTCACCATTAAATGGAGGGATGTTAATTCGTGGTAATTTGAAATTTGATACTGTTAGATGATGCACTTGAACAAGATTTACTAAGTCCTTAAAATCTGCCTTTTTAAAATTAAATTTATGTTATCTCAAGCATCTGAAAGTTTTGTTTTAATTGTGAGATAGACTGTTTCAATTGACTATGATCATGTGCCTAATATTAGGATAGCAATATTTCATATTTGTCGAATTATTTCAATAGTAATTGAATTTTTCAAACTACACTGATATATATATATACACTGATTGAAAAAAAAATCCCAACACCAAGAAAAAATTATTGTACAGTAATGAAATTTTAGGAATACATTTGTCTAGGTAACATATTTAATTGATTAAAGTTTCAAGGTCACAGGTAGAGCCATTGGCGAGAAGAGCCATTTCAAATGTGAAATGTTGGTACATTAGTAACCGACGTAACCGCCAGAATGTTGAATGCAAGCATGCAAACGTACATGCATTGTGTCGTACAGGTGTCGGATATCAGTTTGTGGGATGGAGTTCCATGCCTGTTGCACTTAGGCTGTTAATGCAGGGACGGTTAATGCTGGTCGTGGATGACGCTGAAGTTGTCGTCCAATGATGTCCCATACAGGCTCGATTGGAGAAAGGTCTGGTGATCTAGTGGGCCAAGGCAACATGTCGACATTCTGTAGCGCATGTTGGGTTGCAAAAGCGGTGTAAGGGCGAGCGTTATCCTGTTGGAAAACACCCCCTTGAATGCTGTTCATGAATGGCAGCACAACAAGTTGTATCACTAGACTGACGTACAAATTTGCAGTCAGGTTGCGTGGGATAACCCCGAGAGTGCTCCTGCTATCATACGAAATTGTTCCCCAAACCATAACTCCAGGAGTAGGCCCTGTGTGTCTAGGCCGCAGACAGGTCACTAGCAGGCGTTCACCTGGCCTCCTTCTAACCAACAAACGGCTATCACTGAGACCAAGGCAGAACCGGCTATCATCAGAAAACACAACAAATCTCCACTCCGTCCTCCAATGAGCTCTAGCTTGACACCACTCACGTCGCAAATGGCAGTGGTTTGGAGTCAGTGGAATGCACTGTACAGGACATTTGGCTCGGAGCTGTCCTTGAAGTAACCGATTTGTAACAGTTCGTTGTGCCACTGTGGTGCCAACTGCATCTCGAATTTCAGCTGCAGACGCAGTACGATTAGCCACAGCCATACGCCGAATAGGACGGTCTTCCCTCTCAATAGTACCACGTGGCCGCCCGGAACCTGGTCTTCTTGAAGCAGTACCTTCCCTTGACCACAGCCACCAATACTCATGCACAGTGCATACATTCCTGCCAAGTCTTTCAGCAATATCGTGGAAAGAAAGCCCACCTTCTCGTAGACCTACAACACGACCTCATTCAAACTCAGTGATCTGTTGAAAATGGCTTCTTCGTCTTCTCAGAGGCATCCTTGACTAACATTAGCCCACTACGTCAAATCTCAACTGTAAATAACGATCACGATCCTTATAGTGTTTATTTAAAGCAAATCTCATTTGCATATTCATGGTGTCGCTACTAGCGCCACACTTACGCGCGTAGCTCGAAATTGGAATCGACGTCATCTTTCAGATGTATAAACACTCCTACCAAATTTCGTTTATCTAGCAAAGCTCCTTCCTAGTGTTGGGATTTTTTTTTTCATCAGTGTAGATCAATCTTTCTTCCTCTCAATCTTCTTTTAAAAGCGATTCATCACTTGCATCTAGCCTGCTTTTCAACCTTTTAATGTCTTTTAGTGCTTCATTTTGGAGTTGTATCATTACCTCGCAATTTAATTTGTTTCAAAATTATTACTTTCTGTGTAAGAAATTTTAAAATTTTCTTAGCTGATTTCTACACAACTGTTTATATTTCTTGCAATTTTCTTAATTATTATTTTATAATTCATTGGTTTGGCTCATATTAATGGGGTCGTAATTTAAACTATATGATTGGCGAAGTGGCACAAATGGCTCTCGTGCCAATGAACACTACCTACCTAACATAACCTTCTTCTCTTGTTCGTATTACACTTCCTTATGTAATGTGTCCCCTGGTGTGTTTCATGAACAATGAGCCTGTTTTATCAATAACCATTTTCTGTAAACTAATTACATTGCAAAGAATTCAAGCGTCTGGTTTATGGTAAGAAAGGTATTTTTACAGATAACTCTGATGGATGCCTAGCCAATGGTCCTTTATCTTAAGTGACAAACGTAGACATCATTTGCCGAAGTGGCAATGAATTGAGTGACTTTGAAGACGAAATAGAAGGCTCCAAATACTCCAAATATCATGGCGGTGGTCTCCTTTTTTATGTATTACCAAAATATTCACTTGATATAGATTGTATCTAATTAAATCGCAGAATAGTGGCTAATTTTGTAACTGTTGGAGAAAAGGGTGCATTTCTATAAGCAAAAATGTACAAAATGGAATAAAGAAGTAAATTTTATTTTGCTTGAATCAATACAAATTAAATAAAAAATAAGTATTTTCAAAAATGATTTCTTTTATCATATGGTTCTTTGAGGATTAAATTTTTTTCTTAATAAGGATATGAAATCTTAGGTTAATGATATTAAAACATTTAAGCTTTTTGGGAAGTAGTAAGACATTAATGATGTCTCGATATTTTAAAATTGAACTGATTGTCACTTTTCAAAGTCTTATCTTATCATGCGCCAGATCCTGTTGTATGAGTATCCTATTATTCAAATGACAGATGAGGAAAAAATGAATCCCTCACTTTATTCCAGACATTATTCAGTTTACAATTGGCGGTGTATTGTCGTTCTGAAAACTGGACACTTTTGTTTAAAGAATACTGATATAATACAAAGAATCCAAAAAAAGCATTGATGAAACATGGAAAATTATTCGCTTCCACTTAGCTTAGATTCTATACAATACATTCCATTTTGCAACATTTAAAAGGAAAGATATCTCATAGGATAGATTTAAAGAAAAATTTACTGTAATTGCTTTTCAAAAGAACTGTTATTTTCCCGTTCGCAGTGAATTCATCTTTAGAAACACAAAAACGTGAATCTTTTCCATTTAAAGATTTATTTATCGTAATTTTGCAGTCAAAGAATAGAGCAATCAAACGTATTCATGCTATCTCGTATCGGCAGAAAACTTTTCATTGAATTACAGAACTGTCCAGAGGAAAACATAAGGGACTTTATAATCATTAATCTAAGCGAATTATTTGGGTTGAATGATTGTTTTTCTTAACGCTCTATCGGAAACTAATAGCCTAATTTATCAACTTTTAATTATTTATTAACTTGTAGAAGGTAGAGACTCTTTATAACTTTATTATGCGATAGATGCAAATAATATACGATTTTCAAGAACTACTCTTTACTCGTTTGTATACTTCCCTGTTTTTAACTTCCATTAGTGGATATAGGAGCTTCCAGAAGGAGCCAATTAATTGGTTTATGATAAACATTCCTACAATTCTTATATTTTCAATATTTTATTCCTTATTTGTCTCCAAGGCTTGGTTTCATTCACAGGTAATCGATATCCATTAAATAATCTGTAAATCGTTCTTCCTTCCTATGTAACTAAAATGGAAGTAAATGATTTCCTGTTGTGGATATCAATTATTTATCTTATATTGAAAGTATTTTGAGATTTCTTTTCAATGGAAATAAATATCAAGCCTTTCACTGAATAAATTAAATGAATGAAATTTATGAAAATTTATAACGAATAATAGAGATTTTCTTATTTTGTGTATAATTCAAAAAGTGCAAATTAAAGGATGAAAATTTCTCATTTCATTGCATGAAATCAATAGCATGGATTACTGTGAAATTCCGAACGTTTTGATTACCGACTGCAAAGGCCAAAAAAGAATAAATTCTATATCCTATTTCCCAACTCTTATAATTAAAATTGTACCTATGATTCTTTGATAATGAATTGATTCTTAAATCATAATATTAATAGTTCAACAATAGCTGCTGCCTTTTCTTAGAGAGGTGAGAAAAAAATTCTGAGAATAGTAATTTAGAAAGAAATAAGGCGATAAATCTTAAAAATCAATAATATCTTCTTATAATGATTTATGAAATGATGTTATTATTTGAATTAGACACATTTTCATTGAATTAAAAATCTGTCAGAGGAAAAAAAAGAGACTTGATAATCATTGTTCTAAGCGAATTATTTAGGTTGAATGATTGTTTTTCTTAATGATATATCAGAAACACAGATTAAGTTATAAACTTTTAATTATTCTTTAGCTTGTGAAAGGGCGAGACTCTTTATAACTTCATTATGAGATAGATGCAAAATATATATACGATTTTCAAGAACTACTCTTCAGTCGTTTGTATAATTATATGCTTTTAATTTCCATTAATGATATGGGGGCTCCTTCAAGCAACCTATTAATTTTTTTATGATAAACATTCCTACAATTCTTATGTTTTTATTTTTTCCCTTATTTGTCTCCAAGGCGACTAGTTTCTCAAAAATTATTGGTTGCATTCACAGGCAGTAATATCCATTAAATAATCTGTAAATCGTTTTTCCTTACTATAAATCTAACTGTACAAGGAAGCAGCATTGCAGACTTGGAACAATATTTTCATCCAAAAATTAAAAAGTCATAAATAAATAGTGCCCAAAAACATCCGAAAACAGCAAACATTTCCTGCTAACCTTACTAATGAGTAACCAAGTCGTACAATGGATCCTAAATGGCGGAACTGAAACAAGATATATAATAATTCCCAGCATAAAGTCATTGACTTTGTTTACTAATTTTGTTACTTTACTAATTTACTTTGTTTAATTTTGAATTACTAATTTCATATTGTAATGAATTTTAAAACAGTAAGAATAGAGCTAATGATGATGTTTACGAAGTGAAAATAATTTTAAGCCAGTTATATTTAGAGTTGCTTTGTTTTATACCACTTGTCATAGACAAGCCGCTGACAAAGTAAATGACTTTATGCTGGGAATTCTTATATATCTTGTTTCAGTAGTGCCATCTAGGATCAAGAGTACGACTTGGTTACATATTCATCACAACCTTTTCCAAGGAGTGGACTTCATTCACTCATCCATAGATCGCAATTTATACTTGAATTAGAGAACGATCACCTCCAAACAGTACCCCCAATGGCATTGCCTAGACTTGGAGGACTTTGTAACCACTATCGATTTATACGTGCACCAGCCACCTTACTCACCGGCAGTCCTCACCGGCTGGCGGCACTTGAACTTGTTACCTAAGGGCTACTAGCCCAACATTTACCAACCAGGTTATCTCGTTCATAAATTAGTCTTAACGTAAATACCGTAAATTATCATATGTGAATTAATATAGTATGTTAAAAACATATGAACCTAGTTTTGATAGAGCTTCGGGATTATTTAAAATTAATGATTATATAAATCATTAATGTAGACATATGTGTAAAGCCGACAAAGAAAAATAAAATTTTCTGTTACTGAGAGTGTGCTGGAAAATGCTACCGCAGATTTATTATTATCTTTAATTGAAATAAAATCTCTTATCTATATATAACAAATAAAAAAAGAAATTCTTTAAGAATCATATTTTAATTCTAATTATACCCTTAAAGATTAATATAAATGTTATGATAAATTATAATTCAGTGTAGTTAGAAAGGAAATGTGAAACGTATTTTTAATGATTTTAAAATTAAAAGCTTTGAATAATTTCTCTAGATAACATTTCATCCAATCAGTATTAATAATTTTTTTAAAGTTCTGAATTAAATTATAATGCTAGATTACTTGCATATTTCTTATAAAGAGATTATAAAACTGTCTAAAAAGATTTATAGTTCTTTAAGGGTTTTATGAATATTTAAAACTCGTATCTGTCACGTAAAACTGTCACGCAAGGCATAAAACTATTTGTTTGGTTCTTTTTCCTTATTTTGCATAAAGAAATGAATTATTAACCGAAAAAAAATATTTCTTGAATAAATATGGTTTTACAGTTTTGCTATAATATTGGGGATAAACAAGTTTTGTATCATTCTGTGGAAGTGGTAAGTGGTGTTGGCTCAGAATTGAGCTCGGGATCTTTTAATTAGAAACTTCATAGCATAGTCATTTGACAGTAGAGGTTATCTGACTTATGAACTTAACACCACATTATTCCCAGGTTTGAATCTCGCCAGGCTTTATGGGCGGCGACGAACGTTTTTATAACGACAAGTATTGTGGCGGACGATGAACTTTTAGTATGGTAACTTTTGCTTTGGTGCACGAAGGTTGCAGGTTCATTGTCTGAGGTCACCAGTGTGGTAGTTTGATGGCGGCTCGGTATAGAACTCGGGACCATTGGGTCGGAAACCTCGTAGCAGAGCCACTAGACAAAAGCAGTTGCTTATCCCTCATTGATTTTATGTAGCTTATGAACTTACATCCACAATTCTTTTAATTTCTTTTATTTATGAAAAAACTACAAATGATAAACTTTTTTGCTCCTCCATTTAAACAGGGTAAACAATGTTAAATACATACAAGATGATCAAAAATAAACTTCACATACTCCGAGATCTTTATATAGTGAACTACTCGATGTAAAGGCTCCAAAATTGTCAAACATGCAACTAAGACATGAGGAGAAGTATACGCAAAAAAAGGTTCCAGAAATATCGATAGATGGTGCTACACAGTATAAAACATGCTAAAAAGATACAAAAAGTGCATGCAACCTGTAATTTTTCCTTTCTAATTTCTATTGCTGAAATGAAAAAAAGAAGAAGAAGAAAAGTCAATAAACTGAAACTGTCAATATAACTGCAAGTTCACACTATCAGCACAAAAGCCCAGTTATCTAATTTGGAAGTCCATGATATCTACACAACAGTCAAAGGTTAATCGTGAAAAAAGTTCTCCATAAATTCGGGGAAATAACACCACAGGTAGCTAACAGCTTGTTAGTCAGCACGGCTACTCTAAGGTGGAGTGTAATGCAGCAGTCCTCAATCAAAACAGTCTCTCTCCACCTCCTTCAAAAAACCCTGTCCAATCACTGCCTCTCATATCCCCTTGGTGACTTCAGCTCTCTTTCGCCCAATAGTTGTTCAGAAAAATGTCCCTTTCAGTAGCACCAGTCGATCGTAGGAATATCCATTAATGGTGCTTCCTCGAAACTAACTGTTCTGGAACATGTGTAAATGCCTGTTCCTAGGGAATGGAAAACATTTAGGGAAATGGTAAAAATTTATCATTCAGATGGTTTGACATGCCATTCTCTTGAAGGTGTAGTAAAGTTATCTGAAACTATGACCCCCAAGGTAGGGTTCTTCAGCTGTAATTTCACTAATGACCTACCGCATGACTAGATCTCCATCTGGCAATCTAGAGGCATTTAATCATTCAGGGTTTTAACAGATGACACATCTGGCTGGAAATGCAGCTTATCAAGAAAGGTAAAGAGGAACGTTACAACCTTATAGAGAGTTCAGAATAGGGGTTGAAGGTAGAGCAAACTTCGTTACATTTTGGACGTATGCAGATTAATAAGAGGGCCTGGCATCAAATATTTGGAACTGAAAAAAAAAATTGTATATTTCTCTTTAAATTCGTGTATCGTTAACAGTAATAAGAGCAATAATTTCGAAAATATGATTTTTAATCGGGTCCATCATTTGTACTCACTCTGTATATAAATTGCTTTATGTAAAAAAAAAACTTGTTATTTTATAAATGTAATAAATTGCGGAACCATGGAAGAGTAAATTTTTTCTTAGAATACATTTTTTATTATCGAATATGAACAAAAATAAAACTTAATCGGTAATAAACAGAACAAAAATCCATGATATTATTAATTATTAGAGCATTTCCTGGTAGACATATGGATTTAAATTTGAAACCGATGCTATCCATGCTGCGAAAGCTAAAATGGTTAATTTATGAAATATTTGAGCAATCTAGGCAAAAATCTATAACATTCCAACATCTTATGGTATATCAAATCAAAAATGAGAGTTCCAATCTGAAATTTATGATATTTCGTATTAACCACTTTCATCAGACCAAGCAAATTCACATATTTATGATGCGAAGTATAAATTACATTTTATTCTATGAATATCTCGATAGACTTTGTGTCGAGGTATTCATCTAATGAACGAAGACGGATTTTTAGATTATTACTGCAGTAAACTCATGATGCCGATGTAGCAAAAAAAAATAATCCTAATAATCTCTATCGTCCATGTTCTTCGAAATCCGAAGATTGAAATTCTTTCTCCATATTTATTTTGTATTCCAGAAGTAAAAATGAAATAAATTCTTTGGAAAATAAATCATATCTCCAGAATATTTCACGGAAATCCTTTATGCTCTTTACATTTTTCATTTTTCTTTATTAATATTTCAAGATTATATGTATATGAGCATATTCGTATTCTGCAGATAAAGAGCTAGAAAATTTGGAAGAAGGAAATCCATATCCGCTAGAAATTTCAAAAAATTTCAATTAAATAAGAATAGAGGAATTTCTCACCATTATTTTAATGAAATAGCATAACAGAAAAAGGAATTTTACATCTCTATTAAGTTTAAAAGCTATTGCTAATATTAGGGGAAAAATGAATTAAAATAAAATAGAGTTCTGATACCACAAATTTCAAGTTTCCATGCCAGAATATACTTTGTCCATCACATTCTTATATTAATGTGCATATGTCAACTTTTATTTTTAAAAAAAGATGTTTTTTGTTTCTTTTCTTTTCTTTCGAGAACGAAGAGAGCACCAAAACTTTTTTGTCAACTTGAAAAAAGGTGAAAATCTAGAAACCGGTTTATACCAGTTTGAAATTTATTACATAATGCGCATGAGCTAATTTTTTAAAATATATATATATAATGAATTTCTCTCTTTTCAAGAGCTCCAAAACTTTTTTTGCCATCCAAGGAAAAATTTAAATTGAAAATTGTCATTTATGCTTCCTTCAACCCTTTTCACCAACCAAAACATCTCACACGATAATAATGCTAATTTTCTGGTCACGTAATTTGTTTCCATGTTGTTGTTTTTTAAATTATAATACATTTTTATTTTACAAATTATATTATTGTTGGCATGAAACTGAAATCTATTTTTTTTACTACATAGTTTTTTTACATTGTGATGAGAATGTAAAAATATGGCTGTTTTTAATGTTGAATATGTTTCTGATTAAAGCATAAATTAACAAAATTGTATTTGTTAGTAAAGTTTGACTTCACAAGTAAGTAGAAAATGTTTTTAAGTTCATAAAGAATTTTTTTTTTTTTTAAAAAAGCTTTTCTTTACTACAATGGGATCCTTGAAAAATGCAATACTGTTCTTATAGCCTAAACTTTTTTAACTAAACCCTAACACTTTTTTTAGAAAAATCACTTACAGGGTAATTTTATGGAATAAAAAATTTGCAGTGAATAACCTTATTTAACATTTAATATACACTGATGGGAAAAAAAAATCCCAACACTAGGAAAGAGCTGTGCTAGATAAACGAAATTTGGTAGGCGTGTTTATACATCTGAAAGATGATGTCGATTCAAATTTCGAGCTACGCGCGTAAGTGCGGCGCTAGTAGCGACACTATGAACATGTAAATGAGGTTTGCTTTAAATAAGCGCTGTAAGGTTCGTGATCGTTATTTACAGTTGAGATTTGACGTAGTGGGTTAATGTTAGTCAAGGATGCCTCTGAAAAGACGAAGAAGCCATTATCAACAGCCTACTGAGTTTGAACGTGGTCGTGTTGTAGGGCTACGAGAAGGTGGGTTTTCTTTCCTCGATATTGCTGAAAGACTTGGCAGAATTCAGAGATCGCAAAGAAGTAAGCATGCTATTAGACAATGATTCGAATCACAGGCTTAAACCTTTGCAGAGAAAAGACTGATAATAATATGAGTTTTCAATGTTCTTTTGATACTGAAATTTAAACATTTTAATATTTAAATTTCAACGAAAATTTCATCGTGGCAATAAAATTCTAACAGTTTTCATTTTCCGATTATCAATTTGACCAGCCGTTTCTTCCATTATTGAAAACTAAATAAGACGGAATCTGCTAAATAGATTCATATTTTAAATGATGTATAATAAATATAGAATTACTTTACAGAAAAAAACTAGAAGATTTTATTAATTCAACCATGGTATTGAAAAATAAGTTCATTAACACTGGTCGTACACACAATGAATAGAGCGGTTTAAAATCATATAAATATATAGATTTCTTTGTCTATCATAAAATGAAGCATAAGAAATTCATTGCATAAATAATGCACATAAGCAATGCATTCCCATAGAACCAGGTGGTTTCCAAAGGCTACTGTTTCATAAAAACGAAACTATTGCTCTGTATATGAAATGACACTCTTTGAACTTTATGTATCGCATAGGGTGACTGAAAATAGATTTTCTCTCATGTTGGAAAACTTTCATTGCTGAAATAAATAAAATAATCGCACTATTTTGACAGTCGAACATGATGCCTCTTCATCAGAAGCAATGAGACCTGACCTCCGACTGCACTGCATTCAAGCCTCATTGGCGATGTGGAAAAACAACTGTCAGTTTTGCTTAAGGGAATGAACTCTTTGTTTTCCCTTCTCTGAATTTGCCAATAAATTCGAAATTTTTGTTAGCTTTCAGTTATTCTCAAGATCTAAAAAGAAGGAATTAACACAGTCATTTATTAAAAATAGTGTTATCCATACTTAAACACAATATTGCTATGACTTGATCACTACCGATCTAATAAGACAGTAGAATTTCAGAAAAATTATTTTTATTGACCCCCCCCCATAGATATAAATACATAC
>JAPMOQ010035570.1:79990-112802 GCA_026543055.1 Argiope trifasciata | reverse complement strand
GCTTTTCTTTCGGTTTCATTTTATCCGGAATGGCGGGAAACGGCTACTCTCTCTTGCAGTCCAAACTGTTATGGATTCTTTAACCGACTCGCATTTGCGGTTCTGATCATAGACAGAAGTAGAATATCTCGAAATCCAAGAGATTTGAAGAACATTTTAGATGTTGATGCTCTTCTCTTGCCGAAACGAAACGACATCAGATTCAAAATATAAATTTTTCAGGGTTAATTTATTCAGATCAAGATTCTTAAAGAATGCACTCGAGAACTTTCAACTTGCAAGTTTAATAGTGTTTGTAACATTCCTAAATCAAATATAATGCTGACTTCTATTTTGAGATTATGTTTGCTTTTTATACATTTTGTTGTGGTGTGGGCCAAATATAATGCAAACTACTGATTATTTTTAATATTGCGGTCTTAAGTACAGTTCAAGAAAATTTTTAAAAGGCTACTGTTTGTTCATTTTTCAGAAATAATAAAAGAAATTCCAAATAGTTTCTGTAAATACTTTGGATTAAAAATTGAAGTATAGAAATATCAAGAAAAAGTTAAGTAAAATTTTTAAAAAGTAAAGAAAATTGATTTCTTATAAGCATTTTATTAAAAATAGTAGCTATTTGTCATATTTTAAAACTTTAATTTTTGAATTCTTTTGGGGAAAGTTTCGTATTGAAATGACATTTCCATTTATCTTAGAGTGAAATACAAGCCCTTATGATTGTTCGCCTTCAAAAACGTAAAAATCTGTGAGAAATATAATATTTGTTGTATTATATGCACATACTTTTGCACTTTATGTTATTATGAGATATTTTACACAAATATAATGTGTGAAATATCCCATTCTTTGAGAAGCTAAACTTTTTTGCAAAAGATACATTAAGTTGCTTTTATAAAGTATTATCATTCTAAAATAGATTAGAATAATTATAAAATGTTATCATTTTTTTTATACAGTATTATCAGTTTTATCACATAAATTCACGGATGCGCATAAAAAATTAATATCTACATTGAAGTTTCAGAAATATTAGAAGCACGTGTCTTGCCCATATTTTAGGATCATCAAGCAATTCATAAGGTTTTACATTTATTTTCATATTCGATAAAACCATTAATGTCAATAATTCCATCATAATCGTCATTCAATAATTCAAATCTATTACTAAAAAATTTATGCAAATCATTACGTAGAAATATTGCATGATTTTATTTTAACACATTTATAATTATTTTTGAACTATAATATTTAATTATTCCCTCCGTAAAACTTGGAAAACATAGTAAATTAAAAGGAAAAATATTGTTTTTTTTTGAAAATAGGATAATTTGCACATATATGTACAGAATAATTTCTAAATAGATATATTTGCATAGATATATTCATACTGATGCATGCGCAGATATAATTCTGTTCATGTATGTACATACCTTAATATTAATATACAACCCATCTATTAAAAAAAATCCTAAAATTGATTCAAAACCATTTTCTTTTTTTTCTCTCTCTCTTTTATATAAATTGGCTTGCATTAAGGCCAGAAATTATTTAAAATATTAAATAGTATCAAATTTTCAATTCAATTTAGTTAATTTTTAATTTAATTTTTCAAGAAAAAACCATTTAAATTTAAAGTCAAAATCACACATATAAATTATTTTTCAAATCGAATATTAACTTATTTAAAAATAATTTAAACAAAAAAATCATAATCATTTTAATTATATATAGCTATTTTTAAATTTTTCTGAATATTATACATTTTTTTTTGTATTGCAATAGACAACATTTTTAATTACTATGGAAATAATTATTCCCTTACATCGCAATATTATGAATATTTCAAAAATTACTAAAGAAGTTTTCTTTATTACTCTGTTCATATTCACCGACGTTTATCCTTCCATGTATTAAATTTTAATTAAGTTTGAAGTTTCCCAATTAACGTTTTTAATATATAATTTGCTTTGTTCAAAACTAAAATGATTTTTCACTCAATGTGCCTATTCATTAATTCCTAATTAGTGTCCTTCACATACTAATTAATAATTGGCTGATATTTACTTCATCAATTAATTTATTAGCTTCACAAGAAAGTGCAATGTAAACTATTCATTTCATAACATGTCTTACTTTTAATAAATGTAAATAAAGAGTCTTAATATAATTTCAGAATTTTTTACAAGTAATGAAGCGATGATGAAATATTTCTTAACATATTCTATTCAATATTAAAATGTAAAGTATGCACAATTTATTTCAGCTCTGAAATCTATTGAAGATTTCAGTCTCTTAATAAAAAAAATTTGTAGAGTCTAATAAAAATAATTTTAAGGAAATTAGATGAATTAATGAAAATAATTGCATAAATTTAACTTTTTTTGTACCAAACTTCATCTTTAAAGATAAAATAATATTCTCAAGCAATTACTTTCTTTTGGCAGAGTATAAAGCAATATTATTTTCACGAGGAAACCATATTAATTGAAATTATTCAATTGCAGTAATTTAATATACATCTGAAACTATTTTGAAACTTTTATATGAATATTTCTGTAATTTAAAGTTATTGCACAATTTAATTATATTATTTGGAAAATAAAAAATTGTTTAAAATGCAAGCTGTAACAAAAGTTTCTGCGAATGAAAATTCTTTTTTTCTCAAAGATATCTATTCATGTTCCCTGGGTTAAAACATTTTTAATTCAATTGTCTTTTGTCTCAACATTCTTAATAAAGAAAAATTTATAGTGTCTAATGAAAGTAATTTTTAATCAAATAAGACAAATCAATTAAAAATACTTGAATGTATATAAATGTTGTTGTACACAAACTTCATCGTTAAAAAAAGAATAATATTCTCAAGTAATTGCCATGTATTGACTGAATATAAAACAATATTATTTTCAAAATAGTAGCCATATCAATTGCAAATATTCAATTATTGTAACGTAATATAATTCTGAAACTATGTGGAAACTTTTATAAGAATATTTCTGTAATTTAAAATAAGTGAAAAATTTAATTAAATTGTTTCAAAAATAAAGCATTTTGTGAATAAAAATTCATTTTTTAAAGAAATCCATCAATTTTTTCTGAACTAAAACATTTTTAATTGAATTTTTTTAGTCTCGCAATTGCATTAACGAAATTAGTCGTCAGTCTGCATAATTAAATATTGAGCCATTAAAACAGACTTTTAGATTTGTTTTCATAAAATGCAAAACAATATTTCTTTTCCCTATTCGAAAAAAATCCAAACATAGTCATAATGTAAATAATATTCCTATTTAAATTGTATTTATATGTAGCATGCATTGATTCAAGCTTCAACATGTTTCTGCCAAAACTTTTGCAGCTGATTTTTTTTGTATGTGCATTTGTGCGTGTGAAACATTGAAACGTTAATTGTTCCAAACATTTTTCAAATGACACAAAAAATAAAAAAGAAAGAACAATCAAACTTAACAGATTCCATGATTAAAAAATTATTGAATAAGAGCCCACATCTGTTTTGTAAAAAAAGCACTTATTTCTTTTGAATAATAATTTAATTGTCTTCGTAAAATAAAGAAAGTGGTGAATAAAAGGCACTTTTTTAAACAAGCATAATTGTTGTAATGGCCGGAATTTAAACATTCACAGTACTTTTTAAAAATTTCATTTTAATGCGATAAAGTATCTGATTATATGAAAAAAACAGCTTAAAAAAAGAAATTTGTTAACTTGATTTTTTAAAAAGATAAGTGGTACTGATGGCATCAAGTTTTATCTTCGAAAACTGTTATTATAATTTATTTTCTGATCAGGAGACAAATTTTCAAATAGTGCGCCCTATTATGTACAGAAAAAAGGGATGAAACTGATAATGATGGTCCTTAAAAAAATTAAAGTTTGTTTATTTCTTTAAAAAATTCACTTTGTAAAATTCACTTCACAGTAAAATTTTGAAAATTCTGATGTTTGAAGAAAAATGCATGCATAACTTAACACTCAAATCACAATACAGTATAAACTAGGTATTTAATTCGTCACAGAAATTAATTTTACTCATTACAGGTGAGGTCATGAATTATAATATAATTTCTTACTATTTGATTAAATAGGAGTCAAAAAGAAGCCCACGTTTATTAAAAAGTATTTAATTAGTAAAAATGCTAATTAATTTTGAAAATTTAAGCAAATAAAGCCAATACGTCACTGGAAAGAAATAAAAATTGCAATTAAAAAATACTTATTATATATTTATATTTTTGTTTTCTAATTTGAAAAGTAGCAACATTATGAAAATTTCTTTTTTTTCTATTTTCGCTGTATAAATACCTAAAATACAAAAGTACAACGACATAAAAACCTGAATTTAATCTTATAGAAAAGTATGTACAATACTTTTGTCTGTACCGATTCTACCGTTGTCTGGATCGATTTTACTGTTGTCTGTATCGGATTCCATACGTATGGACATATGTTAATCAAACGAGTAGTTATTTTCTAATCTGTTTGCTTTTTTTACTTTTTTATGAGTAGCTTTTCTTCAAATCCATTTTTATATACCTGGTTTAATTCCAATAACAACAAAAAAAGCCGTTACTTCTTTAAAAAAGTTGTTATGCAAACAATTGTATTGCGTAAAGTATAATAAATTAATAGAATATTGTGTGTATATAATAAATTAAATCATTAGTATTTGTATATAATAAATTCAAATGTTAATAATTCATATTAAAATTACGGAATTAATTAAATAATAAGGAATTATATTTATTAATTCCTTATTGAAATTGTACCATAATAAAGCCCTTTTTCTTTGGAAAATGTACTTTATTCTGCTTTTTTCTTACTTCTTCCATGTTAGTCAGAGTTTAATTTCTGTAACTTTAACTATCTAAAAACAGTTGTAATAGCAGTGAAAATCATGAATAAAGCAAACGCTTACTCGGCTACATTTCTGTAAAATTTCTTTTCAAAATTATATAAATTTTGAACACTTTTTTGTCTTCTTTTCTGGACATTAGTACTTATCCTCAAATATTGTTTTTTTTTTGCTATGATTTCATCAAAAATTAATTAATTCCCAAAAAAATTAATATTTTTCTCAAAATATTAATTTTGTATTTTCTTATGCCATTTGAGAAGAAATTATTCAAATCCTCAGGTTCATTAAATTTTATTCAATCTTATCTCAAGAATTGTCTAAGCTACCCCACAAAGTATAGGAATAAGAATGTTAGTGGTTAATATTAGTAATAAGAATATCAGTAGTTATTTAGTTAAGGCAAAGTATAAGAATATTTTACTAATATTTTTATCTTTTCAAATACTATTGCACAAACAAATTCCAGTGGTTGTAGAAAATTTCAAAATAACTTCACTGTACCTTGACAAATTTATCCTTAGTGATCTTTGAAATACGGGTTTATAATATTTCAAAAATAATCTAGCTATAGTATTTTATCGTTTCAAACACTGCCATTTGTTTTGCTTCTAAATTTATTTCTGAATTTTACTAAGGCTGTTTCATTGATACATTTCCTACATCAGGTAGTCAGATTACTTATTCAAAAGTTGAATTGAAAAAAGGTTACAAAAAACAGAATTGAAAAAAAGGTTACAAAATAATAGAAGAATCCTATATCGAAGGGAATTAATGTCCTTGAACGAAAGAGCGACAAAAGCTTTGCATCATCACAGTACAGAATAGAAACCTATTTTTCCTGTTGAATTATTTCGTACACTTCCACTGCATATTCTTCCCACTCTTATTACACCTACTCCTCTTTCGCCCGTACCTCTCTTCTTTGAGGGGGTTATGAAGGATTTGTCAGCGAGAAGTGTATCGGCATTCAATAAAAAAATGTGTAATGCATATTGTTGCGGAAGAAAACAAATCAAGTGGATGTAAGTTTCTCTTTCAAAAAATGACGTCTCACTTTTCATCTGCAAAATACAAGTTAAAACAGTCATATTTAATGAAAATCATTTTTCAAGGCACCTCTCTTGTCATGTGGTGTAATTCAATCCTTGAAATTTTGCCATATGTGAAAGCTGGTAAGGAAAGAATTTCGCATTTTTAGCGCACAGAAAAAAGCTTACTTTGAAAAAAATTTTGAAAAATATGATGAAGGTATAAGTTACAGGTTTCGATGCGGGAAAAAAATGCTTCTAAAAAGAAATTTTAAATTTTAATAAGATGAAGATTGAACATAAAAAGTCTGACGCTAATTTTAATTATTTTTGTTTCTTATATTTTAATATAAATTTTTAAAACCGTTAAATACAATTTCATTGAGCAAAATACTAATTATATTTGACAATGAAATTTTCAAAAGCAAAGCTTGTAACTATTACTTTTTTTAACCGAAAATTTTTGAATTTGAATATATGTTCAATTTTACAGTTTTGAGAAGTTTTTAACCTTTTTTGAATTCTCACTGCAACCATTCATATTATTTTGTTATTAATTAGGATTAAAATGACTTCCAATACTTGTATTAAAATGACTTTATTAGACTTGATATTCTTATAAGTATTTAGCTTTAAAGTTTTGAATTTAAAATTATCTTACCAAGTAATCTTAAAGAAACCTATTACCAATGTAATAACAACATCCAACACATATAGATATACTAATATCCAATACATATAAATATACTAATGCACGGTGCTTTTGCATTTATCCTTTTACTTGTAGGAAGTATAAAATGATAAAGTATTGTAATTATTAAAATATTCAACACGAAATTTAGATGAAGCTTTACGTTTCAGATCATTTTAATGCTAAAAAATTCGTTTAGAGAATTATATCAGATGTCTCCCTTTGAATACGATTGCTGAAACACGTTGTAGGCAAGAGATTGAGGAAATTTGATATGAGGTTCTCAGACTAAATTTGTAGATTTGATCAAGAATTGAAAAAACTGCATTCAGATTGTTCTATTATCTAGTTATAAATTATCAAAATAATTGCGATTTTTTAAAAAGAAACTATTTTTAATTATAGCTAAATGTATACCATTGTGTCATAAAATTTAAGATGTGAAGTGTAAATGCGTATAAAATTTGGCGCCAAATTTGTAATTCTATCTTGATAAGCTAGTAACAGCCACTAGGTACAAGTGATCACGTTTGTCTAATGGTTATATTAAGTGAATACGACCCCAAAAATTGCAAGTTCGATCCTGACACAATTCAAATCGTTACAAGTATGGACCGACAGACAAAACTTAGTTCAAAAAGCAATAATATCATTAAATTAAATTAGGCAAGTCATTTTGTGACTATAATTATACATCAAATGGCATTATTATCTGATGAAATGACGTTTCATCTATTAATTATTTCAAGTACGGACCGACTGCCAAAACTTATATCAAAAAGCACAAATTCCATTTAATTAAATTAGGCAGGTAATTTTGTGACTATAATTATACATCTAGATCAAATGACGTTATTATTTACTCAAAGCAAAACAAAAAATTAAAATGCGTATTCTATACTTTTTTTCCTAGTACTTCGTTGAAATTGAATGAAAAAAAAATCACCAATGTTTTTATTCCAAAAGAAACTTTCGCATTTATTGTTCGTTGTTGGTAGTATACATGTATATTTATTGGAAAGCATCTCAAAAAGCTTCGGTAAGACTACTTTACTGGTTTAAAAAAATGTGTTTTTTAAAAATTGTTTATGCTATCGAGTTTTTGAAATAACTATTTCATTCAAATATCCAAAGGAATCAAATTCAACCATTACATACTGCATAGATTATATTTCAATGTTTATAAGCGTGTCCTCTAAAGTAAAAGGTTTTTTAAATGCAATGGTATTTTTTTGAGGACAGAAAGATGTTCTTTGATTTTTTTTCTAAAAATCTCATATTTTTATATCCTTTTTATATTTTTCCCTACAAAACACTGTTTAGAAGAAAACATTTACCGAAGCAAAAATCGAAAATTTAAAACCCCATAGAAATATGCTATCCATGATAGGAAACCAAAATCTGTTTATGCTTACTGGATTTGAGAAAACGAGTATTAAGTTGAAACCTTCAAAGCGATAACTAATATCTCAACAGAGAAAGGCATCCTATTAGTATGATCGTATTATTTTTATACATTAACTTTAGTTTAATTCATTCATTTAAAAATAGAATTAAAATAATTTAGTTTCTTTTGTGTAAAAGAAATTTAATTTTTAGTAAATGGTAGGATTATCTCAACATATTTACAAGATGCAAAATTGGAATTATGAGGAAAATGATATCAATTTTGATAAAAATTATTGAAAATTCCAGCAAAGTGATGAATTTATCGAAAAATATTCTATTTTTTGAATAACATCTGTTTTGGAGACTCAAAATGTTTACTTTGATACAACTCTGCAATGTTCAACTTTTATCAAAAGACAAAGAAAATCCCAAGAGTTAACTCACTATTTCACTAATTTCCGCGCTATGCCTATCTGATAAACTAAGTAAACAAACTTTTTGCTGGTCACATCATAAAAATTTATCCTGTATTTTCTAGTGAAGAAGAGACTCAAATTAATGCAAACTTTTGTCATTGACTTGCATTTTATTCACCATCAATATTTGACTTAAGAAGTATCATGAGAAATTAGTACTGGTAATAGGATATCACAAGTTTACTCCAACTAAATAAATTCGAACAAATCTAAACAACTGAATTGCAGATACAACATTGTCGGGAACTAAATTTGAGTTTAAGGCTTATCATCAGCCGCGGTTCAACCCCTCTGTTAGAAAGTACTTCCTGTTATTTTTAGGGGATAACCGGTCCCAAATCATTTCTATATCTTTCCAGATAGTGAAAACCAACCATCAAACTGGGAGCCTTTCATATTCAAATCTGAGGTGACCCCCAGATAGAAGGTAGGTAGTTAGAACATAAGTAAAACCAATGCCAAGTAAAATGATTCGTCATGACATCTTCAACTTGATGAAAGATACAGCCAAAGCACAGTTTGTTAAGCCTTTTAACACCCTTTTTCCGTTCATTTTATTACGAAACTCATTCAGTGAATATGCAACGATAAAAACCTGTTATATTAAATGATGGAAAACGACACTTTATTTCACACCAGAAAACCTAAACACTGGTTGCAAAAATGCAACCAAGGCATGCACAAAGACAGACAGTTATAAAAACACAGGCAGGCAGAAAACAAAAAAATATTGATTCCGATTGATACTTCAAAGAGAGAATTAATTTCACTTACTCATTTTAGCTTTCCACCTTTATGCAATTTTCAAGAAGAATGTTTAGATCTCGGTTCCTGATAGAGCCAGAGCCGAAAATTTTGAATTTTACATTAATTTTTTTCACTGGGATTGGAGGAATGTGTTATGACAATACGCCCATTTATCGCCTATTAAAAATAACTGTACATATTTTTATCTATATGAAATTAATTGAGCGATAAAGCAATATCATAGATTCGTAATAATATTAGAGGACTTTATAATTAAATATTACTTCACGGCATTCAAATCTCCAAAATTAGTGCTGTCCCTCAAAAATTAATGACACCTTTTAACATTTCTTCCAAATTCAATGATTAGTAAATTATTCGTAGTTATAAATGTTCTCACTTTATTAGAATTATAGATAATTTAAAAAGCAGTGGAATTTTTTCCAATTCAAATTTTTAAAAAGGGGTAAGTTTTTCTATATTTTTTCCTTAAAATCTTATTTATATTATGATCAATAAATTTATTCTTCTGCAGTTACCTGAGTATAATAACATATTTTAAAATTAATTCCTATAAGAAAAACAGATCAAAATGCATTATATAAAAGAAATTAAGTTTTAAAACGGGACATGAAATTTCTAAAAAAATACTTAAATACCTGATTCTGATAGAGATAGAGACGAAAATCATAAATTTTACCTTAATTTTTTTTTCTCCATAGGTTAAGTGACGTGAGTTATGACAAAGCATTCATTTATCGCCTATGAAAAATAACTGTAAATTGTGTTCCCTCACTATATATTACAGGCCTTTATAAACAAATTTTACTTCATGGCATTCAAATCTCCAAAATTAAAGGTGTCACTCGAAAATTAAAGCCCCTTTTTTAATTTTATTTCATATTTATTGATTAATAAATTATTCGTAATTAGAAATGCCCCAACTGTATTATAATTATATATAATTTTAATACCATAGGCATATTTTTATTTAAAGATTTTAAAGATTGTTACAATTTTAACTATTTTTTTTACTTTAAAGTCCGATTTATATTAAAATCTTTATCTTTGTTCTCCTCCTAATATCGAAATATAATAATAAATTTTAAATTAATTATTTTAAGAAAACTGAGATTCAAATGATAAACGAACTAATCAGGACGATGTGATAAAACCCAAAGTAAGAAGGAGAATTAGTAATTCTGCGAAACAGTTTCAGAATGTCAAGAATCAAGGATGGGAAAGTTTTACTGCTTTGTTAGAGCCACGGGAAAGCGAAAAACATCCGGTTTATCGCTTTTCTTTCGGTTTCATTTTATCCGGAATGGCGGGAAACGGCTACTCTCTCTTGCAGTCCAAACTGTTATGGATTCTTTAACCGACTCGAATTTGCGGTTCTGATCATAGATAAAAGTAGAATTTCTAGAAATCCGAGAGATTTGTACATTTTAGATGTTGATGCACTATTCTTGCCCGAACGAAATGGTATCAGAATCAAAATATAAATTTTGCAGGGTTAATTCGCTCAGATCAAGATTTTAAACGTACGCACTCGAGTAGTTTCTTTCTTGCAAATTTTATAGTGTTTGTTCTCTCCAGAAATGTAATACCAGAAAATACAAATGTGACTTCCTCTTGGATATTTTCTTTGATTTTCATGCGTTTTGTTGCAGTCTGTGTGTGCTATAATGAAAGCCCTTGATTTTATTTTTTAATACAGTTGTTTTTTCAAGTCTAGTTCGAGAAAATTTTATCGTTTTCTACTTCTTTGAAAATATTTATTATCTTATTTTCTTGAAAATGTAAAATAAATTCAGAAAAAAATATTTAAAAATATATTTAATTGGAAATTCAAATTCGTATAAATTTGTTTCTAATCATAATTTAATTAAAATATTAGCCATACGTAATATTTTGAATGTACAGTTTTTGATTTTTTTATGTTCCGAATGTAAATTCTATTTTTTATTAATTTACCTAAATAAGGAATACAAGTCCACATATTTGCTAACTATATAAATAGATCAAAATTTATGGGACTTAATTATATGATCTTTACTTTATTTAAATACTTTATAATATTAAGATTTCGATATGACAAATTTTAGTAATTCCAAGAAACATGCCAATGATATATAATTATGATACCATATGACCAATGCTGTTTCTTATTGTGAATCTATAAAATTAGCTCTGAAATAGAAATAAATATTTAAATTTTGATTTCAGATTCAAACAGTAATGAGACATTTCAATAACTATAAATAAGCTGTTCCTAGTAATTTAAAGTAAAATTAATTTAAACAAATGTTTTGAATCATATATTTTGGAAACATCAAATCAATTGTCAGATTATAATCAATAGCAAAATGCGTTATTTTCTAGAGCTTGTTAAAACAAGTCTACAAAGAATTTATTAATAAAGTATTTGGTCCGTTATCAGTTTCTGAAGTCTTATTTTTAACAAATTATCAAAACATAAATATGATAAAGATGCAATAATTTTCACAAAACAGGCAAAAAAGTTCATAGTTTGTACATGTTGACTTGAAGGAACAAAATTGTATTTGTATTCACTCCTTTTCTATTAAAATTCAGAATTTAAGTGATAAAATCTCATAGGATTTAAATTTTCCCTCAGCATATACTTGCAGCTGTTTTCTTATCTGTCTGGATCAAATTTAAATTTTCCCTCAGCTTATATTTTCAGCTGCTTTCTTATCTCTTTGGATCAATTACTACTATGTATCTGCGAATCTCTTCTCGCCATATGGTATAAACGTGTTCTGTACCCTCGGTGAGCATAAATGTTAGTGTCACTATGTATATGCTTTGTATGCATGCTGGTAGTCTGAAACATGCTTCCATATTTTAAGTTTTCTTGCATCCATTTTAAATATCTGCTAAACATGGATAACAGGTGTCAGAAAAGAGTTGCTTCCATATTTTCTACATTGCAATCCAATATTTTTCTTTAAATTCTTACGGCTATTGATGTACGAGGCACTTTTATATATCATTTACCCTTAACTGGGGAAGAGCGGTCTGCTTGACCACATTTTCTTCACTCTTGAATCAAATTTTCTAATGAATATATTAGATTGAAAATCAGCCAATATATTCTGCAGACATTTCTCTTACTATATAAATATGTTTTAGAAGATTATCAAAATATTTAATCACTGCAAAAAGTAAATGAGTTGGAACATACACTTTCTTCTCAAATTACATGTACTAATAAATTATATTCTTGAAAAAACCCTACTACTTTATCTGTTTAAATCATATTTATTCTTCCAGCATATAAAGGTATATAGAAAACAATATAATCTAAAATTCAACAATACTATAAAAAAGAAAAAAAAATTGACAAGGGGTAAAATAGGTTCTTTTTTTATCGGCTTGTGTGACTTTCATAGCAAAGTTTTGTAGGCTATTTTAAACTTACAAGTTAGGAACTATTATAAAAATCAAGCTGTAAATTCTGTATATTTATACATTTCATGGTATATTAATATATTTTATAAATTTTTCAAAACGCATTATCACTAGACAAATTAATGATGATTGAACATGCATATCAGAATCAGTTGAATGTGAACTTTCATCGAAAAACACTTCTGTACAATTATCCGTATCATTAAAATCACCTTTTACTTCATTTAAAAGTGTTAGGAGCACTTCTACAAAGTAAAATCGGTAAACTGGATGATATTTCGGAGCTCAAGTTTTAACTCCCTCTACTAAGTCTTATTTATCACTGAGACACTAACGTGAAAGAGTGGTCTCAGTGACCAAACTAATAGAAATAAGTGAATTACTTAAAAACACATCCTCTGATATCGGTTGAAAAAGCGCAAGTGTATTGAAGATCACAAAACAGGAAGCTACATGGTCAATTCATTCAATTGAGCTAAAACTAGAACTTATAAACTACACATATCTGTATGAATATGATATTGGAAATGGTATAAGTGCTATTTTTAGGATAAGAGCTCGATGTATTTGAATCCAATGGATTTTTTGAAATACTTGCTGTCGTACAAGGCACGAGTACATACCATTCAAAGCCTTGTAATGTTAATATAACTTTAAAACCTCGTATATCTCTATGAACATGATATTAATACCGAATAAACTTTATTTGCATTTTCACTATATTGGTATCCAATAGTTTTTCGGTAGCATTTTAATTGTATATGTTAATAGTCATATGTGTACAAATCTGCTTGTAACTTCGTTTATTCATTACTGTTAATTTTTTTAAGGTCCAACTGAGATTGAGACAAAAACAGCCCTCCTCTTTAGGATGACTTTTTAACCAGACCAGAACGAAACGGAATCGTTATCTTTCATATTGCTCATTTAAATATTAGTAGGTTATAAATATTATTATTCATTCGACGAAGATATTTGAAATAAAGTCTCTAATGCTAATTTTCACATCAATTATGTCGAAACATAACCATCTTTATATACTACTTTGAAACAAAACTTTTCTCCTGAAGCATTCTTCTTATGTACATTTCATAGATGCTTGAAATAACTTTTACCTTTTAATGGAAAATCTTATGCTGTGTACCTGTACTTTTCCCTAAATTTATAGAACATTATCATCCATCGAATATAAGAACCCTCATAGAGCAGTATCATCCATTTCATATATTATCCTCTTTATTACATGAATTCACGGTTGCATGTCACAATTTAAAATCAACAATGTTTCAGAAATATTGAAAGCAAGTATCTAGCATATTCAATAAAAGTATTTAATTCAATAATTCCACAATAACAAGCACCTAACTTATAAAATTAATAACTATAATCAATTTCAACTAACCTTCAGTATTCTACATGAAGTGAAATATTTATATGACGAAAGAAAGATGGCAATAATGACGATGTACTTACAATAAAAAATCTACAAACTCAATTATACATGAGTTTTGTGGTAAAATAATTTAGTAAGTAAGTTTAACTTTTCATAATGAGTGCGATGGGTTATTTAGAACTCTTGTAAATGAACAAAGAATCTAGTTCAATGGGAATCTTATTAATTTATTTGTATGATTAACTTTTTGAATGTTGCTTTAAACAACAGTGTTTTTATTATATAAGTTATATATATATGTTACATGAAAAGGGTATGTTTACATAATTATTTAAATTTGTCAAATGATAGCCAATTTATTTTTTAATTTTGATTCTCCAATTTTATTATTTTTTTTATTAGAAAAATGCTTTATACTGAAGAAATTTATTCCACTTTTTGTATAAACAAGTTAAATGATGTTATTTTAATATAGTTATATTTTTAAACAGTAATGTTTAAGTATTCTTCTTGTAATATTTAAAAACTGACTGAAGTAAAGGTTTAAAAAAACGTTTTAATAACTTGTGCAGATATGTACAGAAACATATTCTAAATAGGTATATCTGTAAAAATATAATCATACTGATACATGTGCAGATATAGTTATAATATAGATATTAATATATGTTCATATATTAATATCAGTATACAACCTATCATTTAAAAGAAAACACTAAAATTAATTCAAAATTACTTTGTTTTTTTAAAACTCTTTTAGTTAAATTGGCTTACCTTAATGCAGGAAAGTATTTAAAATATTACGAAGAATTGAAATTTTAATTTCATTTAGATGATAAAAGAACCATTTTCGTTATAAAATTATTTAATTTAAATTGAAATCACTTCTGTTCAAAGTTATTAAAATAATTTCTATTTAAAATCAAAATCAAACAAATAAATTCTTTTAGAAATCAAATACTAAATTATTTGAAATTTATTTAAAGAAAAAAATCCTAATATTTAAAAAAATTATTAAAAGTTATTCTCAAAACTGTCTATAAGTAGCATTTTTTGTTATACTATTAGGACAAAATTTGAAATTATTTCGAAAATAATTAATTGTTCATGTCTCCGTATTATTAATGTTTCAAAAGGTATTTTTAAAATTTTCTTTATTATTTCATTCTTATTAACTAAAGTTTAGTATTTTACGTATTAAATTTTAATTAAGTATGAAGTTCCGAAATTAGGGTTTTAAATATATAATTTACGGTGTTCAAAACTTAAATGATGTTTCTTATGACGTTTTGATAATTTTTTCCGCAATGTATTTAGTCATTTTCTAATTAATGTCCTTTAAATACTAATTAATAATTTTTTGAAATTTACTTCGTCAATTAATTCCTTAAATTCACAAAAAAGTGCAATGCAGACTGTCATTTCGTAATATTTCATCATTTTAATAAGTTTATATACCTAATCATAGTATAATTTCAGATTTTTTTCAAGTAATGTAACTATAATGAAATATTTCTTAACGCTGAATGTTGTCTATTCAGTATTGAAATCAAAGGTACGCACAAATATTTTCATTTTTGTAACTTTTTAAAGATTTCTGATTCTTGATAAAAAAAAAAAACAACATTTATAGTGTCTAATAAAAGTAATTTTTTAATGAAATAAGACGAATCAATTAAAAATAATTTAATGATTATAAATGTTGTTGCATACGAATTTAACATTAAAAAAAGAATAATATTCTCAAGTAATTGCCATGTATTGACTGAATATAAAACAATATTTTTTTCAAAAAAGAAGCCAATTTAATTGTAAATATTCAATTACTGTAACTTAATACACGTCTGAAACTATTTGAAAACTTTTAAATGAATATTTCTGTAATTTAAAATTATTAAACAATTTAATTAAATTGTTTGGAAAATAGAACTTCGTTTTAACTCGCATGCTATAACAAAAGCATTCTGAGAATAAAAATTCATTTTTCAAAGAAATCCATCAATGTTTCCAGAACTGAAACATTTTTAATTGAATTCTCTTTTGTCTCCCAATTACATTAGCGAAATTAGGTTGTCAGTTTGCATAATTAAATATTGAATCATCACAGTATAACTTTGTTTTCATAAAATGCAAGACAGCATTTCTTTCCCGATTCGAAAAAAAATTAAAAACATAGCCATGATGTAAATAATATTCCTAATTAAATTGTATTTACACATAGTCTGTATTACATCAACGTGTTTCTGCCAATACCCTTGTTACTGTCTTTTTTTTTCCTGAGAAGCACTGAAACGTTGATTGTTTCAAGCATTTTTCTAATTATACGAAAAGAAAAGAAATGAAGAACAATCAGTCTTAATGGATTCCATTATTAACAAATTATTGAATAAAAGCCGCGTCTGTTTGGCAGATAAAAAAAGTGCCTATTTCTTTCGGTTAATAATTTAATTGTCTTCGTAAAATAAAGAAGGCTATGAACAAAAGACATTTTTTAAACAATTTATTCGTGTAATTTTTTGAAAGGCAGGAATTTAAACATTCACTGGTGTCTTAAAATATTCCATTTTTTATGCTACAAATTATCTGATTAAATGAAAAAATGTGTCAAAAATTTATCACTAAAGTTAATTTTAAAGAAAAGATAAGTTTTGGTGATGGTATCAAGTATTATCTCAAAAAACTGCTGGTAAGATTCCACTTTCATATCAGGAATTATATTGTAACAGAATGTCCTTATTTTACTCAAGGAAAAGAGACACGACTGATAATGAAAGTTCCTTGAGTAAATTAATTTATGTAACAAAAAAATATTACAATCAAATTTCTCCGATTCTAATGCTTGAAGAAATATGCTTACATAACTCAAAATTAAATCGCATTAGACCATGTGTATTGGAAGCTTTAGAAAACCTGATAGCATCCTCAAGACTGAGTAATCACTTTTAGTCTTGTGGTCATGTCATCTGGCTACGAACCATAAGGTCCCGGGTTCGATCCTACCTATCGCCAATCACAACATTGGTGACCTAGGACGATGAAATTAAACAAAATTGCAACCTTTGTTCAGCTGTTATGGCACCCTCTACCGGAAAAAGATTTAAAAAAAGGGGGGGGGTAAATAATTAGCCAAATAAAAATAAATCAAACTGATAAATAATCGACAAATAAAAAAAAGAATGATATATAATCAACCAATGAAAAAAACTGATAAATAATCAGCTAATAAATTAATAATAAAATAAAGCTGTTAAGTGATCAGCCTAAAAAATTGGTAAGACGCATTAAAAAATTCAACAACCAATAAGATCTCCACTAAACAGAAACCAAAAATATCGTTCGTTTCACCTCTCACTGGAGAGGGAGTATTGTAGTGGAAGCTTTAGAAGTCAGATAACAACCTCAGGACTGAGTGATCACTTTTAGTCTTGTGTTCATGTCATCGAGTTATGAACCATAAGGTCCCGGGTTCGATCCTGGCAATCGCAACATACGAATTTGGCAAAAAATGCCGTATGTATTGCCAGGTTTCCCCATGCTGAATAATTGAGTCAATTCTTTTTAAAAATCAGTGTAGTTGTCTGCTTTTTATGGTTTGGTGTGACGAGGTATTTTTTGGACATCTCTTCATATCTGGAAAATCAAGCATTACTGAACATCTATATGACTCATTTCCTGAACAATAATTTGATAGCATTTCTGATTTCCAAATCCCTAATCTGACTCAGCAATATGTCTTATATTTAGACGTTCAAGTTAATGTGATTCCTAATTTCTATTCGAATCGAACTGACAGAAATGCATATTGTATTGAATATTAATTTTCATTTATTACCTTATTACCGATACAAATTACTCTTCGAATAAAAGATACGTCACTGAATTTCTGTAATGTTACTCAATGGAAAAGTTTATTAATTATTACATGTTGCAAAATACGAACGTTTTGTGAAAATTGAAATTAAAGAGAAATTTTAGCTAAAAAATATGTGACCCTAGATAATAGGTCAGACTTTCCTTTTCTTAGATAAGATAAATTGTTTTGGAAAGGGAAATACTGAACTACAAGAAATAACAATTTTAAAAATATTCGCCAATCTGTGTTTTAATGCTATTGGATACCTTAAATAACCACGAATTCAAGAAATAGTGTTCAGAAACTTTTATTTTTTGATCTACATGTTATCTTCTTATCAGCACCGAAATTCTTTAAATTCTATACTGCCCACTTTTTGTCCTGCCAGTGATTTGGGTAATGCACATGTAGCAGTAAATTCATATGGACGTCGACGACCAATTAGCCAACGCATTCGGCAATCACAAACAAACTTGTTGCCTGTAGAATAAAAAGGGGGAAAAATTACCAAAACATAATAATTATTTTAATATCAATAATCGGTATTGAGTAATAAAAGAGAAATTGTAAATAAACATAATAACAAATTTAGTGAGAGTAATATGTAAAATTAAATTTTTATGAATGTACAAAATTGCAGCATTTGGTTTAATTTTATCATTCACAAACTTTTTTATCATAAATTTACCACCCTGTGGACAACGAGAATGGAAGCAAAATTTAATTATTATAACTCACTTGCTGATAAATATGTCATTAAAATATAAATCATTGTATTTAGAATACTTCAGTGCACAAACCATAAACACAATAGCACACGAAAGATAAATATAAAATTGATTATAAAATTCATTTCTTTCAAACATATGTACACGTGAAATAGCATAGTTCTTTTGAAACGGAAAAGATAGACTTCTTGAAACATTTAGTTGGGAAGTCTGGAGCCACCAACCCCATACAGCCCCGATTTATCTCCCAACGACTATTTCCTTTTCCTTGTGTTGATGAAACACTAATACAAAACAAGGTTCATATCAGACGGTTATGGTGAAGAAGATGCTGAGAACTGGTACATTAGCCAGGGATTGATTATTACAAAGACGGGTTTTCAAATTGGTCCTGTGGTGTGATAAATGCCTTAAAAGGTTGGATGATTAGGTTGAGAAATAACCATTTGTATCCTATGTCTATTGTTAATAAAGAATTCTTTCTTTGCCTTGTTAACTTCACCAATCGTAATGGATCATCCCCTCGTACAACCATTTGAAGATTGTAAAAATTCATCTTGGTATGCAATCCCTAATTATATAGTAACATTTCAAACACCAGAATCTGTAAACTGCATTGTTCTAACAAACATTTAAAAAAAACATCTAACTGATAAAACTGAAAAAAAAAATGTTTGTATGATTTTTGAACTGCTTCAAGAATCATCCATAAGTTAATTACTAAATATCAAATTTTTCTTTGCACACAGAGACAAACAACATGTAAATATATTTTATTACAAATGGAGCATATTATGCATTTATATATACATACAAGACGACTTGAGTAGCTCTAGCTTGAAATCTTTCTTGTGTTTTTTTAACTCCGTTTCCAATATTTCTTTTGAGCACAAAACTTAAATACGCTTTGATACAACTACTGATCAGTCAAAACTACTCACAACATCACTCTTATAAACTATAAGAATGTTTATATAAACTGAAGATAATAGTTTATACAATATGGAGAAAATAACTTTTCTACAGAAACTCCTTACTACTCAGTTTTGCTGCCTTTAACATGTTTACCATTAGTTGGCATATATCTATTTTTACCAAAGGAATCCTTTAGGTATTTAATTAGAAAAAAATATAAATTGGTATACCTACTACGTAGTTAAAATAGAAGAAACTTTTATATTTTCAATATTACGGTTGAGGTGTTGTGTGATGAAAAGGCAGTTCCTCTGTATTTATTTAGTTAAAAAAAATTTTATTGCCTAATCTGGGTCTTCAAGACCATCTATTCTTTTGCAATCATTTTCTTTTAAGAAATTGACTCATAATTTTCCTTAATAACAACTTATAATAACTTCTGTATTACTGTTTTCGGATCCTTCTTGCTACTTATATACATGCATTTTACTATCACATACTTATTTTTATATTTATTCCTATATGTATTGAGTGTACCTATCAAACCATAACATATTTAAGTATAAATGTATGCATTTTCAACAATATTTATTCGAATAATCAAAATGACCTTGTTGGTTATAGTAGGTATAATATATATATTTCCCAGAAAGTAAAAAAGAAAAGGATAAGTTTTGCGATTATATCTCTTTAAAAGTTTTATTTTAACTTTAAATATTCTCATACATTAGAGTAATAATTTTCTTCAAGAAAAATAACGAAAAAAATTTTAGAGGGGTTGAAATGCCCCCATGGTAAGCCCAGTATTGATAGTAATGCTGTTTATTGAATTCAATAAATATTGTTCAACTAAGCAAATGTAAAAATAAAAAATTTTTATATGTATCTATTATTATTCTTTTTTAAACTTTCAATGATTTGTTTCATTCTGCTTTTAGTGAATGAATTTCTGACAAGACATTCGTTGAATTTTGATACTTCATTATTTCGTAATAATGGTTATTGCTATTGTTATTAGATACTTGTTGAAGCAAAATCACACAGACATTATCCTAAATATAATACTCTGACATTTCCAAAACACATGTCTAAATTAAATATTTGGTGAATAAAAGCAATTGAAAATTTTCTATTTAGAGCCTTTTGAATATTCACAAAGAGAAGGGAAACGACCGTTAATTCGTGGCAATATTCTAAAGAATGTTTGGAAACGGGAAATCTAATGTCAATTTATCATGTACCATATCTCCTGCGGCATTCTGTGATAACAATAAAGCGATTATTTTGACTACAAATGGAAAAATGGCTCATGAGAGGATTAACACTGATTCGAATTAGCTTTCTGTTAATTTCGCAATCAGTATTATTATCAAGCTTCTGAAAGATAAAAGTGTAATTAAGTTAAATAATTATAAATAATCTCAGAATGGGTGTGGAGATTTATAAGTGAATAAATTTACTTTTAAGGTAATTGCAATTGCTTGTCTTTCGACTAGGACGTATCTGCATATATCTGTTACTTAATTTATTTATTTATTTTATTCTATTGTGTGCGTGGTATAAAGAAAGGATAAAAATTGTCAAAAAAAATTCGAACTCAAAATTTTAACGAATTTCCATGCCTTAGACACTGAGTTTGAAATTTTTTGAAGTTTCCATTTGTCTGTCTCTGACAAAGATAACTCAAAAATTACTTTGATACAGATTATTTAAATTTAGTACACGATGTTTACACCAATTTTGTAGATGGCTATAAAAAATTAGAAACATCCATTCAAAGGATGTTTGTTTATCCTGCTACCAGAATTCAATTTAATACGATAACGAAAAAATAAAGAGAGTTAGATAGATAAAATTTGATAGAAATAACTAACAATTATAATCTAGACAATTTTCAAATTTTTAACCAAATCTAACAAAGGATTTACCGCCTTTCAGAAATATATAAATCTGATAATTGAAAGACTCAATGATTTAAGTATAAAAAATTTAGTACAACCATTGAAGATTTGTAGCAAATTTGTGTTTAAATCTGATGAGAAAATCTTCTCTATAACATAAATTCAATTTTGGAATACTGCTAGCATCATGCCAGAGATTACTCGCCAAATAACCCGCCAAAGTATGACGCGATAGACTCAGTAAAAATATTTTATTCACACTAAAAAGTTAATATTTCGTAACTAATATAAACCAACGCCTTTCAGGTCGGTCTTAGTAATAACACTTTTATTTAATAGTATTCGAAAAAATTTTGAATAAATCACTCTCACTGGGTAGTTTAAGACAGTGGTGACGTTGTGGATCCAATTTATGTACGGGTGGCTAATACATTAATCAATACCAAAAACAATACAAAATAACAGAATCTGGTGTTTTTTATATCCAGAGAATTCAAGAATTCTCCATCTTTAAGTAAACTAGTATGAAAATGAATTATTAGACTACAATTGCGCCAATTTTAAAGTTTAAAATTTGTACGATCTTTCAACTCACTACAGCTAAAAAGCAAATCTCAAATCTATTTTAGATCCTTTCCAAAATAGTACTCATTATACTTTAAAATGAGGCATCAATATAAATAAACAAAGCTAAACTTTTATTAATATTCATTTATTCAAAAATAATAAAAAAAAGTTTAAAATTTCATCAAAATTTTCAGAATTTTAAAAACAAATTTCTTTTAAATTCATAATTTAGAACGATCCACTGCATTGAAACTAGACAAAAGCATCACCAAGTTGATAATTCGGGAACATTTTCTTATGAATTTACATTTTGCAAATTTCCTTACTTATTATCCGACTTGGCGGGTTTCACAAAACATGAAAGCGATTTGTGAAACCTGATTACAAAAGTGCGGGTTCTGCATTAAGGAAGGAAAAACGGTTTCAATTCACGCCTCTAAATATAACAGACGAGATGAATACGGTGTAATATATTATCCAGGCTAACTTTGGTTCATGTAACGCAAATAAACAGGTCATTAATTTTACTCAGGGAAGAATTTTTGGCTGAGACAGTATAAATCACTGCACTATAACACAATTTATCATTCTTAACTTGACAGTTACATGATCTAAACAGCGTTTCGAGTAATTTCATGCCTCGATAAAGCTTTTAATTTGTAACGCTGCGCCCTTTTGAAATGCTAGGAATAAAATCTCCTGCGATGCATAAGAAGAAAGACGAGTTTCTTAAGGCAGAAAACTTGTTACACTTTAAGATGTCAGCAGTTTTCTAAATATAAGGTTAATTTTTCATACATTAGTGCATTTTGTGTATCAAAAAAGCAGCGGCGATATCTTATTTGGAGTTAATATAATAAGCGTGTGAAATTAAGGATTTCTTTAGAAATGGATGACTGAATTTATTTCATTTCCCAAGATTAACAAGAAAAAATGTTTCATAAGGTCATTTACAAACTTTATGTGATGATTATGCAAATAAATGACGCATTTTTTAATAGCACAAAGAATTCCAAATAAAAAGAGCAATGCTGTAAGAACGTTTAGAAAGCAAATTAAATGAAAAGATGCATCAAATAAAATTTATTATTCTGATATAACGAAATATCGATTAAAGGTCTGAAGCACTGGAATTGTATGAATAACAAGCGGCAATGAATGTGTCACTTTAATGTCCTTTGAACTTTTCACTCTTTACTTGAAGTATTTAAAATGTTTATTTGCTGCTGTTATTGCATATCAGTATCGAACCACTTTCTATAAATGAACATAGTATCTATCTTAGATCTCATAATGTGCATGACCAGTATTTTCTATCTTTTAATACAATGGGGTTGTTATATAATAGTGAATGTTGAGCTATCATGCTGCATACGGCTTTCAAAGTTGTTAACTCAATATGTATCTTTCATAATGTGTAACGTCCGTAATGATTTGTGTTGTTTTCATACAAAAGGTTCATTGAGCCATGGTAAATGTATATTTGTCAAACTGCACAAAACTTGCTTTTTTTATCCAAAGACGCAGTTGTGCAATCGTTAATATGTATCTACCATACTGCGTATGATTTGTAATATAGGGTGATTTATAAAGAAGAATAAGCTTTTTAAATGCTTTTAAAGCAGTAACACGTTAGCGAATCGTAAGATAAATGCACTCTTAAAATTTGTGTCTCTCTCTAAGCGACTGTCAGTCGAAATGGCAACGCCTGCAGTGGAGAAGACTTTTTATATTCTTCAATTTAGCAACACAGACTCCGTAAATGTGCATTTCTAATCAATTTTCAATCAATTCGAACTAAGCATTTTTAATCACAATTCGGGAAAAAATTTCTGAATATATAATCTGTCTACCTATAGCCTCAAACATTTAAAACTATTGGCTATTTATACAAAGGTATAATTCCTGGAGGGCTGACTGTATCGCAAAAAGTCGTCCTTCGATGAAGTCTGGATGAAGCTACAAAGAGGATAAATTATAAAGTGTCGATTTCTCATTTGCCGTTTTTAGATTTTTGAGAAAGAAAGTCAAAAGTGATTCCATATAAAGTGCATGTGTGGCAAAATTTGAATGAGTTTGATAAATAGAAACGCTTTAAATTTTTTTGGCAATATGCAGCTTTAGTACAAAATAAAAAACAAGTATGAAATGATTAATTTACGGATCATTTAATTTTCATTGATGAAGCAGCATTTCATGCGAGTTTGAAGGTATAGGCACAATGGGGAATTCTCTTTTCGGAAGACAAAATCAGTGATTTACAATGCTACACGAGTGAGATTCCCTTATGGAAAATTTATTTAGCGTTCAGAAAAAAAAAGTATACGGCCTAACTTATATAAAGTATAACGCCATAAAATTCTGTTACAGGGAACACATAATATCTTACTTACATTGTTTAAATGTTACACATAATATCAGAGTTATTATGAGAGTATATTTAAACTGTGTGCTTCTGTACAAATCACCCTGTATTATTATCATAAAAATTTAGTTTATATGCTGTAATCAATGTGTATCTATCATACTACATAAGATTTACAATGTTATTCGTGGAGTTGGATTGTTGTGCTATAATAAATTAAAAATTCACCGAAATTTGTGGCATCCAGATCATTCCAGAAATTTCGTTTGCTGATTCCTTGTGAGCATAAAAATATCGTGGGATCGAGTCAATTCCACTTTACTGGAAGGTTTTATCTCCCTACAAGAAGGACTGCAACATAGGTGGGGATTATCTTATTACTTGCCACTGAACAGTCTTCACGACATTCATTCAATTCCTGCAATTTCATAGTCAGTCATGTTGCTTTTTACTTCATTTAAGTTCAACCTTTGAAATCCAATGTATCTGATGAATTCCTTTCTTTGACCAATTTACTGATCATCATGTAACGTCTATCACTTCTAATCCCATTCCTATTGCAAAAATATCTTGTCCTTAAACATTTGACTTATTATTGAATTTTATAAACAATCTTTAGAGATACCTGAATGCACATTTATAATAATTATTAAATGAATCTCATCTCAATTTCAACGTTCGACAGTTTAACTTATTTATAAAAATGACAAACTTTGCCCTTTATATAACATATATTCCCCGAAGGATTGTTAAATAAATTGTGATCAATAAATGTATCAGTAAAATATTTCTGAAATTATAAAATTGATTTTTGAAACAACGAAAAAATCTTAAAATAAAATAGAAAAGTGTCACATTATTTCAGACAAATTAAACTCCAAAACTCTTACCTCCAACGAGTAGAGCCTCCAAGTGCTGAACAGCCCAGGAATAAGTATCTTGAGGCAAAACAACTAGCTTGTTGTTAGTGAGGGCAACATGAACCAGACTGGGCATGTTAGTGAAAAAGTCTTTCGGTATTGTCCGTATATCGTTATCGCTACAAAAAAAAAGACGGCATCCTTAAAAATAGTTCCATAAATTTTATAGATTTAGATAAAATAGAATATATTAAATCAGTCTAAACTCATTCCAATCATTAGAAGTTTTGCCGAATAAAACGCGGTATTCTAAAAAATATGAATATTCGAAAGCGCTCCAAATTAATATTATTGAAAATCTTATATGAACTTTAGTAATAAATTTTAACAGTAATAGGATTGATTTTCAAATTTTCTTTAAGCATAGTTTAAATGTTGTCTTGTCCCCTTTGAAAATTGCCCAGAAAGACAATCTACCACCAATGAGCTAAATTCATCTTTTACCTCGAATTCTATTCAGATAGTTTCAACCAACAGAAAATGTTTCATTTCAATTTTGCCACGCTCTTTGCTTGATATTTTCATTAAAATATGCTTCACTTCGTTATTTTATTCAGCCGGATCTTGAATAATTAGATAACAGTGAAAGTAACACATGAACTGGGATTAATAAAAACATTTAAATCTCTGGCTCATGCACCAATCTCACTTGTTGGAAATACAATCCATAATCAGTTATGAGACCAGTTTATCCATATCACCATTATTACTTACTTCAGTCACAAAAAAAATCTTTATTAATTTGTGGTTTCTTATTTCCATGTGTGAGGAACCCCCTCATTGGCTAAGTAGTAAGATTAATATCAAGAAGAGAGATTAAAATCATCCCCCTAGAAGTTATTTTGAAAAGTTTTAATAATTGCCATGGCACTTATTAAGTGATCAATGCATTGCTCTGAAAAAAGTTAATTAAAGACGGCGTCCTTGCATAGGTGTAACCTATCTTCCCTATTATCTGGGCGTCCCGGGTTCCCGATTCGGTCATGGTTGTTCTTCTGTGTTCTATCTGTGAGTTCATGTGAATGTCTTCCCTTGTAAAAAGTAGTTGTACAAACAAACGTGAAACATGAAGTAGCTAAGTCAAACTCTTGGCCCTAATTGGCGCTACTGAAAAACAAGAGACACTCATTTCGGCTTAAATCGCTGATAGTATCTATCAGCGGGCTAATAAAGCTCTATAAGTAATAACAACAAAAAGTAAATTAAATGATTTCAATCTGTCCAGACAGAACACGTCTGTATAAGAAATGTATGATGTAGACACATCATGTATGATTGACGAATTTAGTACCACTAATAGTGGATATTTCTTAAGGGGCTTGCTGAAAAATTATACTCATTATCATTATTATTCTTAATATTCAGTATACATAAAGAAAATTTCTCAATATCATGCTGTGCTTAACATTCATAACGTTTTCATACTTTTGATGTAATTAATGATTATGTATTTATTATGTAATTGATGATAAATCCATTTGTTTGGTCATCAAATCCCATTTACAGCATTTGTTAGGAATTTCTAATAGTGCTTCCTTTCGTAGAAAGTATATTGATAATAAAAATAGTTTTGCGGTTATGGTATCTTATACAGAATGGATTCCGCATCAATGATTCCTTTTCTTGGCATTGGATTTAGAGACAAGAATGTTGAAGGTTTTAGAATTTTCGGGAATCAGTGATAACTATATCAGGCGTCGATTTTCGTTTTTGTTTACAGACTTTTTGTCATATCACAGATATTATAAGAAATTCTAGGAGCTGAAGGAATAATCAGTATTGAATCAACTGAGTTACGTTCAAGTAAGTTACAGTGAAATTGAGAAAAATAGTTGATTCTTCCCTGTCCTAATTTGATTTTTATAACTATTTGCTCCTTGTGTGCTACTGTTTATTAGTAACAATGCCTTTGTAATGTTAAGGTTGTGTTTAAATACTTCGAGATTGTGTTCTCATGTAAAATAAAGATTTTCATCTGTTATGGAACCTATCGTACTTTTTCATGATAAAAACATTACTAGAGAATTTGTAATCCAAATTATTATTTTTTTTGAAATAATAGCTTAACAAGCTCATAAATAAAAGAAACCTCGAGATGCGAAAGAATTGAAGTAATTTTTGTTCAATCAAAATGTTGTTCAGGTAATAATCTATTCATTAATCCAAAAATTAGACTTTGCTTCTGAGTCAATAGTTTCTCTTCCAGAGAGATTTATAGTAGAAATAGTTCCAAATTGAGGAAATCCTCAACCATCCTTCCAGCATTGAAAAATCTCCTCAATACTCTTTTTTCTATGATTAATGTTACTCAATCATTCCAAATCTTACTCTAATAGATATGCTGTTCTATTTTAATGTGTCTCACCAGAAATTCTCAAATTACAAAACACAAAAATCTGGAAATGTAGCAGATTACTAAAAACAACTAAATTTCGGTATTTAGTATTCTGGAAACAAATTATTATATTGCTGATCAGTGTCCGACAACTGGAGATTTCAAACTGTTAAATTGCAGTTTAGCAAGTTTCACAGAAAATGTAAGATAAATAAATATTGCTAATAAAGATCACATTGATAAAAAATCTGCCTTTTACTTAATAGTATTTTGAATTTTTATAGAGGCTTAGAATATGTTTTCAGCATCTGTAAACAGCTCACTTCCCAATTCAACGTTTTCCTTTATCTTGAATAAAGTTTAAACAACACTATCAATGAATTTCTTATAATTGTTCTTATTTTCTTTTCAAATCATTTTTCACTAATATGAATCATCTGATAATAGAAATGATTTGATGTAAAGATATTTTTATTTACTGATATCAATATTTTTATCACATGGTTTGTACAGTTGAAGAAAAAGTAACTTTCGGAAGTTCTAAATACCACACTTTCATAACTGCTGTTCAGCAGTATTAGAAGGAAATAATTTTTATCTTTTGCTCTTTTTGTTTTTAATGTAAAATAAGATAAATTCCATACATCTTTATATACTATATTTAAGAGATTAAAATTGAAAAATACTTTGTTTTAGTTCTAATCCTTTCTTGTACATTAAAAAAGTTTGACAGCAGCGTAAATTACAGAACTATTGTTAAATCTATAATCTAGTACTATAATACGAGGAATGGTTGCCAAGTTGAAAAACGCCCCAGAATTAATAAACTCCGATAAACTTGGGGGTCTGGGATTTTTGGCCACTTGAAATCGATTGGAGCCGGGTTTGAAGCTCTACGGTCGAGCAGTTCGGAGTTACAGATAGGATATTTTCAAACTTTATTAGTTCGCCATAATGGCTGCTTAAATTTTCAAGCGGTAACGTGCTGCCATCTATAGCCAATATGGCGAACTAATAAAGTTTTATGTTTATGCTGTTATAGGTTTATAATATGTTTCTTATGTATGTATATATGTTTGGTTTTTCTAAATAAATTTGTCAAAGATATTGAACTTCAACACACTTCAATCTTTACCTTTACTTTACCTTTGTATAGAATAGTTCCCTTTCCAAACTTTAACTTTGTTTAGAATAGTTTACAATGGTGCACTTTAACCGGTTATCTTTTCACCAATGGTTTCACAAATTTTCTTATGGCATGTATTGTTTTGATAAATCACAATTGAAAATTTAAATAAACGAGTTAGCTTTGATACCTGTTTTCTCCGAGCGTAGCTCGGTCACCCGCTGGTTAAATCAAAATGTGAGCTAATTAAGAAAAAAATAAACTAGACATGCTGAAATAACTTAGATGTTCTTTAAATATTTGTGTGTATTGAAATAACAATAAACACCCAATAAAATAACATAATCTCTATAAATAAAAATGAATACTTGTCTGTATGTCTTTTGTGGCTGCCGTACTGCTCATCTGATAGTGATGAAACTTTGAATACTTATTACTTGCACCTATTTGTTTCTGTTGACGTAGGAAAAAAAAGAATTCCAACCCTAAAGTCTTGAATAAAAAAGTTAATAAAATAGAATGAATATTATTTACGCCTCTATACACTGAAGTGACAAAAGTCATGGGATGACTCTTAATATCGTGTCGGTCCTCCTTTTGCCCGGCGAAGTGCAACAACTCGACGTGTCATGGAGTCCACAAGTCGTTGGAAGTCCTCTGCTGGAATATTGAGCCATGCTGTCTGTATAGACGTCCATAATTGTGAAAGTGTGGATGGTGCAGGAGTTTGGGCACGAACGGACCTTTCGATGATGTCCCATAAATGCGCGATGGGATTCATATCGGCCGATCTAGGTGGCCAGATCATGCGCTGGAATTGTCCGGAATGTTCTTCAAACCAATCGCGAACAGTTCTGACCCGGTGACATGGCGCATTGTCATCCATAAAAATCCCATCGTTGTGTGGGTACGTGAAGTCCATGAATGGCTGCAAGTGATCTGCAAGCAGCTGAACATAACCATTTCCAGTCAATGATCGGTTCAGTTGCACCAGAGGACCGAGTTCATGCCATGTAAAAACAGCCCCCACAATTATGCAGCCAACACAGCTTGAACAGTGCCTTGCTGAAAGTTTGGGTCCATGGCTTTGTGGGGTCTGCGCCACACTAGAACTCTACCATCAGCTCGTAACAACTGAAATCGTGGCTCATCTGACTACGCCACGGTTTTCCACTGGTCTAGGGACCAGTCGATATGCTCACGAGCCCAGGAGAGTCGCTGCAGGCGATGTCGGGCTGTCAGTAAAGGCACTCGAGTCGGTCTTCTGCTGTCATAGCCCAAGGAAGACAAATTTCGCCGCACAGTCCTATCGGACACGTCCCTCGTACTTCCCACATTGATTCCTGCAGTTATTTGACGAAGTGTTGCGTGTCTATTAACACTCCCTCAAATAACTACAGGAATCGATAACTACACGGACGTCGGCGGTCTCGGTCGTTAAGTGCAGGTGGTCGCCCACTGCGCTGTCCATGATGGGATGTGATGCCTCAAATTTCATACTCTCGGCACACTCTTGATACTGTGAATCTCGGAATGTTGAATTCACTAACGATATCCGCAATGGAATGACCCATGCGTCTAGCTCCAACTAACATTCCACGTTCAAAGTTTGTTAATTCTCGTCGTGCCGCCATAAATCACGAAAAACCTGTTCACATGAATAATTTGAACACAAATGAAAGCTCTGGAAAACGAACTGCGCATTTATACTTTTTCGCGGCGATACTACTGCCATCTGTATATTTGCATATTGCTATCCCATGACTTTTGTCACTTTAATGTAAATATAAGTATTATTCTATTAATATAAGTATTATTCTATTAATATAAATATTATTCTTATTCTATTCGGAAATAAATTTTATTCTTTCTGTCATTCCTAATTAAACAAGACAGTCATTTTAAATTTCAAACTATATTTCCAAAATTATTTCTTCTGCGGCAGCAACGCGTCAGGTACCAGCTAGCAAGGTATAAAAATTAATTTTTAGAAGAAGAGAATAACCCTATATAATTACTCATATTTACCTGAAATCCAGAAATGCAAGTTCAGGAGCTGGATTTGGCAACATACTTCTCGTAACTTCTTCAATATTGTTATCCATTAAATTGAGAATACGGAGGGCAGAAAGATTTTCAAATGCGTGGTTTACAATGTAAGATATACCAGCTTTGGTAATGCCCAAAGCGTTCAGACTCTTCAAAGGTGGGAAGACCTCATCTATTGATCCCAAGTTAATCATGTTGATATCTATGAGGCGTAGTTTGTTCATACGTCGTAGCTGCTGCCAGTCCCACTGAGTCACAAAATTGGCTTCGGTTGCGCGCAATTCATCAAGCGTCTCTTCGAGACCTTCAAATGCTATGTCAATGTCAGAGAGGGACATGATTTCAGATCGGAAGAAACGAATCTGTAAAAGAAAAAAAAACTTCATTTAAATTATAAATATGCAAATTGCCCGCAGATTCTCACCACAAAAAGTGACAACAAGGTAAGCAAAATATGCGACAGAATTTTCTAACAGAATATATGTGTAATTAAATTATGGTAAAACAGAGGATACTCAAAACTCACTATATGTCAGAGTCACAGTTTAAATAGATATCTTTGGTGATCGCTGAATGTTATGTCATATTTCAGTCGAACAATTAAATTCAGTGTGTATTTTATGCAAACTTCTCCGATTTCTAGCCACCAAAGTTGAAAATTTTAACTCGATATAATTAGCACCTCAATCTATACACAGTGATGTGGTGATATCTTAATAAGACAAATATCAACTACGGGAGATAAGCATGCTTTTGTCCTGTGGTTATGTTATCGACCTTCAAACCGAAAGGTTCCAGTTTCTATTCAGAGAGCTCATTCCAATTCCCACATTGGTGACCTCGGACATGATGAACCTTCAACCTTCAAGCAACTGATGTGTGGCGCTATCTACCCGCAATCAAAGTCGTCAGACTTACTTGACGCAGCAATTCACGCACGCTCGCCATAACGCTTGGCGTAACTAAAAAAGCTCTCCGCTCGCCAAACAAACATGTGTACGGCGCATTAGACACACAACAACCTCTCACTCAACAAACCAATTCATCATCACTCAACAACAACTCATATCGCTCGTCTAACTCACTGTTGGGTGAGTCTGTGGTAATATCTTAATAAGACAAATAACATCTACGGGAGATGAACATGCTTTTGTCCTGTGGTTATGTTATCGGCCTTCTAACCCAAAGGTCCCAGGTTCTATTGTGAGCCCAACATCGAACTCCCACAGTGCAATAAAACTAATTTGATAAGTTTGCGAATGTTTGAAACTCACTACATTTCAGAGTCACAATCCCATATCAATCTAAATATAGAACGTTAGTGATTGTTGAATTTCATGCTTTATGTTCAGTTGAACAATTAAAATCCCCGTGCATTTGTGTGAGATATAGTGTTTATAATTTCTTGCTACAAAAAGTGATATGTTAAGAACAATATATTGTAGAACTTTGTGTTGAAAACTGTACATAGTGTAATAAAACGAATATGGTAAAGCAGAGGATACTCAAAACTCACTATATCTCAGAGTCGCAGTTTAAATAGATATATTTGGCGATCGCTGAATTTTATGTCATCTTGTAGTCGAAAAATTAAAATTGGCGGGAATTTTATGCAAATAGCTCTTGATTTCTATCCACCAAAGTTGAAAAGTTAAGCAAAATACTCGATAGAATTAGCACTTCAATCTATTAATAGTGCAATAAAACTAATTTGATGAATCTGAAAATGTTTGAAACCTATAACATTTCAGAATCAAGGTCAAATATCTGTCTAAATAGATAACGTTGGTGATGTTTCAAAATTAAAATCTCTGTGCATTTATGTGAGATTTAAAGCTCATTATTTTTCGCCCAAATAAGTGGTAAGAAAAATATGCTATAGCTTTTAGTCTTGGAAACTATGCTAGTGTAATAAAACTAATATGGTAAAATAGAGAATTTAAAAAATGCACTATTCACAATCATATCTCTGCCTAAATAGATATCATTGTGATTGATGAATGTTATGTTAT
>JAPMOQ010035570.1:62448-79980 GCA_026543055.1 Argiope trifasciata | reverse complement strand
CCAAGTGTAATAAAACTAATATGGTAAAATAGAGAATTTAAAAAATGTACTATTCACAATCACATCTCTGCCTAAATAGATATCATTGTGATTGATGAATGTTATGTTATCTTTCCGTCGAGGCATCAAAATTGTTGTCTATTGCATGCATATTGTCTATGATTTCTAACTACCAAGTTTGGCAAATTAAGCAAATTATGCCATAGAGATTAGTGTTGGAATCTATGCAAAATACAATAGAACAAATATGACAAAGCAGAGGATACTCAAAACTCACTGTATATCAAACAGTCACATCACTGTTTGAATAGATATCTTTCATAATCTCTGAAATTTGTTATTTTTTCGTTGAACAATTAAAATCTTGTGCATTTGTGTATTGTATACAAATTTCCTATGCTCCTCGAGACCAAAGGTGGCAAATTAAACAAAATATGCCATAGATTAAGTTCTGCAATTCATGCTTAATTCAATATAACTAATATGGTAAAACAGAGCATGCTCGAACCCCACTATATCTCAGAGTCATAATCATATCACTACAGCGATATGAATGCCATGATATGACAGAAAATATATCCTTTGTGATCGTTGAATTTTATGTTATCTTTCAGTCGAACAATTAAAATCATTGTACATCTTGTATTTGTATATTATTTTCAAGTTATGATTTCTATCTACGAAAGGTGTCAAATTAATTAAAATTTGTTGCAATATATACATATACCACTAGTTTTCTAGGTTTTAAATTTGCTGAATTTCGTTTACATACTAAATGAATAAAATAAAATTGTTTCCTCAGAGAAAACTAGTGGTATGTGTATCCATCTCCTTTATTTGCATAATTGTCATAAAATATCAACATTCTTTGTGCAGAAAATGGAGTAATTGTTAAATCATTTTCTTTTTATTTAAAATTCTTAACAAAGGATTTTCAAAAATTAACTATTTCATTTACAGAGAGCATCAATCCTTAACCATAGTGTTTATTATTATAATTTATTTCAAAGAGAAATAATTTGAAACAATAAGGTGCTGAAATTGGTTAAGGTTAAGAATTATTTTGTTATTGATACTGATTCAAAATGTTTCTGTTTCATCATGGCAATGGCTTGTTTCAAATTCACATTTTTAATTTGATGCTATTTATCAGAAAGTCTAACAAAGGAACAAACATGGTAACAGCAGTTCTCTAAGAAAATTCAGATGAAAGATTTCATGATAAAATTTAGAATGTATGTATTAATTTTTGAAGCTTTTATAAACAGATCAAGAAGCGATAATCATTAAGAACTATAAATATATATTCTATTTTATTTATTTAATATTTTCTATTTCAATATAAAATTGTCAGCCCAACGATATTCATTTTCAATCAGAAAGTGAGGGGGGGGGGGCTTTTTTCTTTCCTTCTTATGTGCATACATAACATTCTTAAAAGTTAGAAAACCGAGGAACAAGATATCTGTTCGAAAGCACTATTCCCATTTTCCTCACTGTTATATAAAATTTATTGTCCTGGTTTTTTTTCAATATGTAAGGTATTTTATTCACCAAAACCCTTTATTCGAGATAATAAGTTATCTTATTTGAATAAAATATGACATCTTACAGTTTTTCTTTGCAACTTATCAGGCATTTTGCAGTCTCAAAGATTTATTTGCAAAAATAAGGTACCATGTCTTCTCAAAGTTTTTATTTGCAAGTAGTTTAGTTTAGCAATATTAGGGCCCTTTTTAAAGCAACACTAGGTATACTTAGGCACGGATTTTCTAATTTTCAACACGTTCAGTTGACGTGGACAACACATGAACTGCCTCCCCCCCCCCTCTTCAAACTTACACCACATCAGCGAGAGGACGTTTTGCAGGCTTAAGGTTCACCAGACCCACTTGCATAACGCTATTCTGCTGGAATCTAGTCTCGGGCCTAAAGACCTCGGCTCCCAATCCGATACCATATTAACAGCAAATAATAAGATGCCCTCTCGTTTTCTTTATTTGACCATAAAAAGATGTCTTTTCTTCTCTAAAGTTTTTATTTGAGCGTTATAAAGTGTCTCACCTTTCAAACTTTTAATTTTCAAGTAATAAAGTGTCTCACTTTTCAAAGTTTTAATTTTCAAGCGATAAGGTAACTTACCCTCTCGAAATTTCCTCCTTTGAAAGCATTATGAGGAATGTAGAGCAAACTTGAGTTTTCAATCTGAAGCGAGAAGATATGGTACTTCTTCACTGAAACCATCTGCAAAGGTTTCAACAGCGCGTCCGGACAGTACAAGTTGCTGCATGTCATCACAGCGTCGCCAAAGTGAGACTTGCAAGTACAGTGAGGTTCAATCCAATCTTCAGGTGGGCAGATGCCTTGGGATGCTCCAATAAGACATGCTAACAATGGTATGACCAGCAGCATGGTTTCTGGAATGATACCATTGGAACTTTAAATTAATTTAATTACTTGTATTGATTTCAAATTATCGATGGAAGAGGAAATTCTTGTTGGAAGGTGGTACATTAAATTTTTGTAATTATTTTTCTATTAAGAATATTCTGGATCAAAGATTCTGAGAATCAATCGACATTCTGCGTTCAGCCTTTAGCCAATTACTTGCATAATTTACTAAATTAACACTTTGCCCTCGGAAAATTAATTCGATGTATATTTATTCCCTTAAATACTTACCTTATTTAGTACTCAAATCAAAATACATTAGATAAAAAAATTAGCAAAAAAAAATATATACTTGCTTGAATTTCCGTGAAAAAATAATCTACATCTTCTTACAACTCTGTAGGCATTTTTAACAATATTAAAAACAAAAGATGAACTGTCTTGAATGTTGAAGGAGAATCAATATCCTAGTGCAAAGGGTTTACATGCAAAAGCACTCTTAATTTATTAAGAAGCAAAATATATAAACCGGAACCATTTAAAGTAAAAGATGAGATTTTAAAAGATCATGGAAATTACTTGTTCATTGTATTTTTAATAATACAAACCTAAATTTTCAATTTATTAATAATAATGCTAGTTATTAAAAGGAATTTTAGTGAATAGTGGTTGCCAAAATATATTTTAATAACATAGAACTAAATTTTTAATTTATTTATAATACTGATTGGTATTAAAAGAATTTTGGCGAATATCCTTCGCCAGTATTTAATAATATTCAATATTCAATTAATATTCAATTTTTAATAATATTCAATAAAATTTAATTTATTTATAATAATGATTGATATTAAAAGAATCCTGGCAAATATCTTTTGCCATTATATTGTTTAATAATACAAAACTAAATTTTTTATTTAATTATAATTATGCTAGAGATTAAAGGAATCATGACGAAGATATCTTCGCGAATATATTATTTAATAATGTACAAACAATTTTAACTAACTCATACTACGAAAATATCATGCAATCATATTACATCTTTTTATTGAATTCATTGTTATATTTAAATGCAAAATTTGCTATTCATTTTATGCATATAAAACTGTAAAATAATAACGAATCGCATGCATAGGATCAGAGGCACTACTATATATCCAGTAGTTGATAATTTGATACTAAATTTTTATCATGAAAAGTCACATTTTTAAAACTTTCAATTACCAAAAACGATATAATTTCCGTAAGTAGTAGAAATTAAATTATAACTTTAAATATTAGGTACTATTTGGGACTATGAAATCAAGCCAAATGCATACATTCAAATGATTTAACTTTTTCAAATTGAAGTATTTACCAATAAAAAAAGCAAATCCTCTTTACATCCAAATAATTTTACAGTTACTTGAAAATTGAATAATAAATATCAAATAAAGCTTTAATCAATAATACTTAAAAACTAATACAATTAAACATAAGTGTTCAGCAGAATTTTATTAATCCTTTTTAACTCAAGGAAAGGATTAATTAAGGGAAACTGAACAATTAAAAATAAGACTGAACATCTTTACTTGATCTATTATAAAATGAATCACAGCCTTTAGTTTTATAAATTATGTTCTAGAATATTTCAATCTAAATAGTGCATTCAATTAATATTAATTACAGATTTATTAAAATAATCAATATATATAGAAATTATGTTATTCATTATTCCAAATTTATATAATTATGCAATTATGAAATGATGCAAATGAATGAAATATTTTCCTAATATAACCGTATATAAGTTTTTAATTAATATAGCTGTAATATGCAGACTAAAATTAATGTAAGTAGAGTACGTCGGTGCAATTTATCAAATAATTGATGATTTATTTTGCAAAAATATCGTAAAGTTATATGTACTTGGAATTTCAAGGTAAAAATAATAAAAACAAATTAAAAAATTAAAAAGAAGAAATTTCTTAATTAAAAAATAACTATTTTTGTAAATTAAATGATGCATTAATTTAATTTGGTTCTATTTTTATAATTCGAATTCAAATAAAATTGTAGTATAAAAGAACTCAGAAGATAATATTTAAATCTAAGAGTTTTAAGTTTACTTGATTAAAAAAATCCTTAAAATAAGAAAATTATTAAATAGAGGGAAAACATTCACCTGTAGAAGAAGTGATCGTACTTTCTAGTGCAATATTAATGTGAGAATTTTTAAAAATTAATACATTTTCTCATCAGAAACAACAGGTGGTGTATTTCTCACTATCTAACCTATTATACGTGATTTGCTTTCTATTTATCTCCTTTTTTAGAGAAATATCAGTTAATAAAATTCCAATTTATCAATAAGTATTCATTTCGAAGCATGGAATAAGAATATTTATCAACCTTCAAAAATATTTGCTATTCTAAACTTGTTATCAGAATCTTTATAATCATAAAACTATATTATGTTCTTTTTTTCGTTTTTTGTTAAAATGCAAAACTGAAGTAATTATGTTACCCTCATATAATTGATGATTATAATTTCCATACTGTATTTGTAAGAAATTGTTGTTTGAATTGATTAAAAATACGTTATTCATCTAATTTGCTATGGATTTTCAACTTCATTTTAATTTAATAATAATCAATGTTTTTTCTTCGTTTTGTAGTTAAAAAAATAGAACTATCTAAAAGTGTATTAACTTACAGAATTAATTGAAAAATTTAGATAATCTTAGTTGAGAAAGCGTTTTGCATGTGACAGTTGGCAATTATCTGTTAGTCATTTACTGGGAACCTGAAGTGGCTTGACGCTCACATCATCTAAACTTATATCGCATCAATAGTTGTAGTCAATTTTCAATCAAGTGAAATTCAAGTGGAGGTTTTTTATTTATATCAATTAATTAAGCAAGTTAATCTGTACTAAGTGGTTCTTTTTCCACACCTATGCACCATCATGCACATAATAGAACCGTCATCATGTAAAGAATTTTAAACTGATTGTAATAAAAAATAATTCACGATAGATTATCAATTTATAGAAATGGTTATCAGGCATTTTCTCTCATGGTAGTATTTGTAAATTAGGGATTATTTATAAAAATGGTCTCTACTATTTTTATGAAAATTACGTAAATGGCTAAAATAATAGATGTTGTTAGAGATGATAATATTTTCATATTGTATATTTATAATGATTAAAATGAATAAAATTTTTAAAAAAATATATTAATTTATAAAATGATTAAAAAATTAAAAAATATTTTATATAGGTATTTAAAATATTACTGCATTAAAAATCTTAAAATGAGTAAAACTGTAATCAAATGATTTTTTATTAAACTGTTTAAAGCAAATCATCTTCAACCGTTCTGAATAATTTTAACGTATGATATTAAAATTTATTTTATTCCTGGAAGTGGAAACCCAAAGGCTAACAAAAGAAATAATTTTAAGTATCGTAATATTTTTATTTAATAGGGTTAGAACCAAAAATAGTTTTTATTGATAGAGAGATTTCCTTAAAAAATTAATATCTTATTAACTATCATGAAAATGCTAATTATTTTTGCATTATAGAATTTACAGGCAAGATTTTAATAATTTTAATTAATAGTTTAAATTTCCATAGCTTCCAGTTATTCAAGCAGCTATATTTCGCTGCATACCATTGTTTTGGTAACAACAAAAACTCTTTCTCACCATGGTTATAGTTGTTGTTTTCGAAATATAGTTTATTTGAATGCATACTGGTTTGTAAAAAATATTGCATAGTTTTCTGTTCTCTCAGAAGTCTGTCTTCAGTTGGAACAAGATATCGTAACTTTCAATAATCCTACACATGTGATTAAGATCATAAGAAATTTTATGGAATCCAAATGAAATACTTCATAATTATTTATCTTTTTGTATTATAAAAATGACTGTTTGCTGATTAAGACCAATACTACTCATTTTAATGGCTACAATTATTTTATTGGCGATTGAAAACATTGGCAAAAAATTAGGAAAACGTCGAACTTTGGTGTGCGTTTTTTTTGTTATTTAATTACATATCATAAAGAGAATGCTATTTTAAAAGTAGAAAATAATAGATGCCAAGATTTAATTCTTCAAAAAATAGATGCCAGATTATCATAGGTATTCTTTGTCTATTAGTATGGAGAAATTCTAGTGGTTGACAAATAAAGGTCCATTATTTTTTTCTTAATATTATAAATGTATTTTTAGACTTCTTAATATACCTTATTATTTTCAGTCTTCATAAAATGGGCAACCATTTCCTAAATTACTAATCTTACAGCAGGAGTCAAATTGACTTAAATCATCCGATAAAAAACTATAATAATAACATGTAAAATTATTTAATAATTAATTGATTAAAATTAAAAATAAATTCAATTAATTAATTAAATTTAGTTTAAATTAAAAGGATTAAAATGCAAAAATTGAAGCCTCAGAATAATGTATTTGTCAATGCAATCCAAGCTATTAGTAGACAATTTCTCAGAGAATGTTTATTCGTCTAATATTTCATGACGAACTATGTGTTGATATGTAATCTTCCTTCTAAATATGAAATTCCACTGAATATAGTATTTAAAAATGACATGAAATAATTGATAACGTTTGAATACTTCATCTAATATGTATTAAATGATCCTCACTTAATTATTACACAGTGTATTATTTTTAGTACTCTTATTGCACATGTTAGTACTTATATAAATGCATTTTAAATATGAAATTCCATACCATATAAGAGTCATGAGTAGTGCTTAAAATAATTCATAACTTCTAAATGTAACAGCCATGCTAGCAATTATTGAATTTGACTTAATGATTGCACAATATATTATTTTTCGTCCTGTCAATATTAATTGTCACTATCTACATATTTTAAAGGTGAAAATTACGAAATTCTATAACATATATAACTTATGAATAGTGCTGAAAAAATTCATAAAATTTAAACTATTCTATTTTTTAACGATATGAAGTGTATCATTTTTTGTACTGTCAATTTTAATTCTAACTATTTGCATATCTGTATTTTAAATATGAAATTCCGTAACATACATAACTCATGAAGAGTGTTTAAAATAATTAATAATTTTTAATATAACAGCCATGTTAGGAAATATTGAACTTGGCTTAACGATATGCAGCGTATCATCCTACATTCTTAATTATAACTGTCTACAAAAATATAAAATTATTATTTACAAAATTTTAAATTATGTCTATTTTTGAATTTTGGCTTAACTGATGGCATTCTTGCATACTATGCTTTCACTAAACTACACTTTCGACGCCAAAAAATTCGCCAAATTAACTTAGAATTAAACGGCTGCTTCCTTGCTGGATCCAAGAAGAAATTTATGCTCGTCATGATTGCACAAGTAAGTCAATAGCGGGAGGCCAATGATACTTCATTTTTCGTATGCAGCTGCGGACCAGAAGGTGAAATTCTCACGCTTTGTTTTATCGCAGGAGAAACGCTTCTTTCCGAACATTTTTCGCGAAAACATTAAAGCAACAACATTGTTTCTCGTTTCTTTTGAGGGGGAAAATGGCTATTTTTCCGATATTTGAGCACTTTGCATGCTTTGTGGCGGGCTATTTTCGGCAACTGATGTGAAATATCCGACTTAAAAGAGGCATATCGCATGCCTCTCTTTAAGTTTAGTTGGTTATTTACCTGTGTAAGGATGGATAAAAATGTAAAGTAGCTTCAAATGATTTAAAATTCTGCTCACATGTGAAGTAATGCTGCTGTATTTTACAGAACTGAAGAACGCTGTTTATATATAGTAGAAAAAACCATTGAAAATGAAGGGAAAAGTTTTTCTTCTTTTATAGAGTTTATGATAAAATTATCGACATTTATGGCTGAAATTAGATGAGTTTTTCAATAGAATACATATATTTGTTTATTTATTTCATTCCGGTGTTGTTGAAAAAAGCGGATAAATTTATTTACAATTAGTCACCTTTTGGTAATCGCCAGAGATGTTGGATGCATTTAATTTCCATTGAATCTTTTACGCATAATTTGAGTTTCTGTATTTTGTCAATGAAGTATTTTTGAACAAAGGATTGCTACAGATATTAAAGGTGTGTTGTTTTAAGAACCTTACACATATTCGTTTTTCTGCTTCATCAACTTTTTCAAAGGCGCGGAATTTCATGGCATCATAACTTTATTAAAGTCTTTCTTAAATATACAAAAAAAAACTTGTTCAGATAATGTATAACAAATTGCACATTTTCTTCTCAAGTAACAGAATATCACTTTCTAATTCAGCACAGGTAAAAAGAATTAACTTCCAGTAAAATAAGAAATTTATGCTATTAAGTATTTGATGAAACAATGGAAACAGTTTTAATCTTATTATATGAAAAATATTTTTAAAGCTAAAACTTGTCAAAATTCAGGATAAAAATATTATGAAAAAAGATCATTGTTAAGATAATAAAATGGTATAAAAAATTTCATCATATTAAAGTATAATTTTTTTAATCTGAACATGTTATAAAGATTGATTTATTCTAAGGATACCGTAGAAAACCGCCACAGCCACCCTTAATTTTTTTATTATTTAAAATTATAATTTATAAATAAATTTAAAAATTCCTGAAACATTGTTCCAATATACATAATTATACCCTCTAAAATATATTTGTTTCCAAATTGTGTATAGATCAAACAATAAGTAGTGTAGATCTCCAACCTGTTTACAAATAATGAACACATTCTTCATTATTATTAATGGCGAATTATAAACCTAATAATACAAAAACAAGATTAAATAGAGTATTTTATGTATTGTTTTCAATATTACTTAATGTATGAATTAACCTTAAATTTCCACTTTGGATATTAAAAATAACAATTTAACATACATTATTGATATAAATATTAGGAAAAATATCACAGCAATTAAAAAAGTATTAACGTAATAATATATCAAAAGAATTTACATTAAAACTATAATGTTTTAATAATATTATATTTCAGAATATCATTTTAAAATGGTATTTTTTTTCAGTGTTGATGTTTATGCATTTTTTTATTTATTGACTGATTATTTATCGTCATTTTTTTTATCGGCTGATTATTTATCGCCATTTTATTATTTTTTTTTCGGGCAAAGGTTATTTATTTTCATCGTCCTAGGTCAGCAATTGTTGATGCTCGTACATCAACAAAATAATGCAGAAAAGTGTTCCATAAAATTAAATCTTGTTACATTATAAATAATATTATTAACTTTACTTCAACTTATTTACATTCGTATTCTAACATCGTTTTTAAAGACAACAAGTGCAAAAGTTACAAAAATACTGCTGTTGCCAATATTAATCAGCAACTATTTACAAAGTAAAATTAATAATTATTAAAATAATCATGCACTGCTCTAAATGAAATATTTTTGATTTATGTCTTAACAAGTCCATATGTAATCTAAAATACGGGTAATGTTATTGGGAGTACAAATTAATTCGGTCCGTTTTCAATAGATGGCTCTGGCTGATTTGTTTACTGAATAACGATAGATGTTTGTGGCTTTGTTAGAAAGGTTTGACCTTTGTCAACCATATTCCGTCAACGAAGCTTCGAGTTTTATACAACAACATTGGTTTTCTGAGCATTCAATATGTCAAGTTTTGTGCTAAATAAACAACATTTGCGGGAAGTTTTGATTTTCTTTTTTAATTGGAAGAAAAGTGCCGCTGAAGCGCATCGATCGCTTGTGGAAGTTTATGGTGAATCTGCGCCATCTGATAAATCCTGTAGAGAGTGGTTTCGACGCTTCAAAAGTGATTATTTTAGTGTCGAAGACAAGGAGCGCCCGGGCCAACCGAAAAAGTTCGAAGACGCCGAATTGGAGGAATTGCTCGATCAAGATCCGTGCCAAACGCAACAAGAGCTTGCAGGATCGTTGGGAATCACTCAGCAAGCAATTTCCGCGCGCTTAAAAAACATGTGGCAATTGGCATTAAAAAACATGTGGCAAACATGTGGCAATTGTCGTTAAAAATTACTTGGAAACGTTGAAATGGGAGGTCCTACCCCACCCGCCGTATTCACCAGACATTGCCCCTTCTGATTATTGGTTGTTCCGACGGATGCATCACGATTTGGCTGGTCACCGCTTCATTTCTTTCGAATAAATTCAAGAATGGCTCGATTCATGGTTTGCATCCAGAGAGGACTCATTTTTCAGAGATGGAATCCGAAAATTGCCAGAAAGGTGGACAAAAGTTGTGGCTACCGATGGACAATACTTTCAATAACATGTTTTTTCATTTTGATAATAAATAAAATGTTTTTTAACGAAAAAAAACGGACCCAATTAATTTGTACTCCCAATACTTTAGTCACCTAATATGTCCTATTAATCGTGAGAATCAAATACTCAGGATCAGGAAAAAATCTTTGAGAATTTAGACATCACTTAAAGTGGGTCTGATCTTCTCAAATCTTATAACTTCTTTTATCTTGTGAAAACAAAGAAAATCCCGAAAAGTTTATAAATTAATAGCATTATAAAGAATATCCATATGATAACGAAAACTAGTCAACAGTTTAACAAAGAATTTTGCTGATGAGATTCAGAAGATAAAATCTGTAACATTCCTCCTCTTTTTCATATTCGTCATCCTAATCCATTAGTCACTGGTAGGAAGTTTTAATATTAAATGTTTATGTATTAAGAATTTATAATTGCATCTGTAAATTTTTCAAAGAATGCTGGAATTTCAACTCTTTTTGCAAAAACATGAAACACTCAATTTTTCTCATATGAATACGAAAACGTTTTAGTAAAACTGTGTTAACTTTAAATGAAATATGAGGAATTAAAGGCAAGAAAAATGTACCGACAAATTTAAATGAAAGAGAAACTATTTCAAATTTGCAACTTCGTTTAAATATGGCACACAGAGGACGAGGCATCTTTACAGCACCTTTCTTTTCTTTTAGAAAGCAAGCTTTGTAGATTAATTATAGCGCCTTGTTCTTTTTACGGCAGTTTGTGTGAGAGAAAAAAACTTCACTCCGGAACAAATTAGAGTAATGTGGTTAAGCAAAGAATAGAAACGTAAACAATGAAATTTAGTTACTCGCTGGTGAAATGTGATTATAATGTTCACCTTGTTTAAAAGAGTAATTTACTTTGACCTCTTCTTCGGAAATGGTGAGGCTTCCGCAAATAACTTGCAAACAAATAGAAACAACTCGTTTTAATTGAAACTAAAGCTCCTTTTTTGAGTCACAGAGTCTTGCCTCAATTTTTGAAGAAGCTAATTTCAACGTATGGCAAACAAAACTATTGTGATATGAACATATGAATTTGAAGTTTGTACCTTTGTAAGTTTTCTATTATTCACTGTGTGATGGCAATAATTGTTATAACAAGTCTCGTATAATGCAATGACTTTAATGATAGCAATACATTTTTCTAAATAATTAAGAAAATTAAATTAAGTACTTACTTATCTTCATCCAGTGACTGTAAATAAGAATAAAATAGGCAACATCCCATCCAACTCTTCATATATAACCTTTTTGTTGTTGTTTGTATCTTTTTATAGAAAATTTTTTTAAACAAATTCTCTCTAGTGTTCTTCTAGGGGTGAAATAAAATTATTTCTTTCACCTAAAGTGTGAATTTTTTTTCAACCATTTCTAGCAACTGGACTTTACACCTAGCAGTCCATAACTATTATGAATTGCTAGGAATAGAAGATGGTTCATTTAATTACACATTCTGTCAATTTGTAGCTGTCCTACCTATCTGAGAGATTGACGTAAAACTAATTCGTCTTGACATAGGACTCAATTTTGTAACTCTTTAACATTTAAGGTTGTTGAAAAATAAATTAAATGTTTCTTTCTCTTCATCCGATGACTTTAAATAAGACTAAAATAGGTGGCATACCATCTAACTAATCATACACAATCTTTTTGTCGTTGGTTTTTATAGAAATCTGAAAAAATAACTAATTCAATTTAGTGTTCCTCTTTGGGTGGAATAGAATTATTTCTTTTTCCCAAAGAGATTTTTTTTCATCCATTCCTATCAAAAGGAATTTTACTCCTAGTAGTACATAATTATTCTAGATTTCTAGGAATAGAAGTTGGTTCATTTAATTAAAACTTCATGTAAATTTCTGGCCTTTCCTATCTGTCCGAGAGATTGACGTAAAACTGACTCGTCTTCGCATTGGGCACAACATTTTAACTCAAACATTTATTGTTTGAAGCTGAAGCACCGGTGTGTCAAACATTATTGTAGATTTTAAACTTTTTATAATAAATTTTAATAAAATGCTCCTCTTTTAATCATCATCGAAATGATTAGTTTTTTTTCGTCATCATTAACGCTTCTGGACGTAGTTGTTGAACATCCCATCAAACTGTTTTCGCTTGTTTTAAATCATTGGTATTTATGTGAATTTTATTGCCTTTTAATGGTTTATTGTCTAACGTATCAGTTTTAAAGGATGTTTAATTTTAGAAAGATTGTAGAAGTCTTTTTTTGTCTAGCTTTTAAATTACTGTTGAATTTATTTTAACCATCTGTCTGTCACAACTTAGCCAAATCTCTGCTCTTGCGCCAGTAAAATGCAACAAACCAGCTATTCTTAGTAGTGTTTTACAGATTTAATCATTTTGTTTTGTTTCACATAAATAAATGCTCATGAGTTTCAAATGCGTCATTAGTGGTTTTCCACCATTTTTTTCCGTTTAAGATTTTTTTAAAGAAATTTCCAAAAGTATTGATTAATTTTATATTCCTTAACCCAAAACTCTTTATAGGAATCGCCCAGATTCAACCACTGTATAATTAGCAACATGAACTTTATTACTAACGACTTCTTTCCATAAAAACAACTTCACCCCACTTCTATTCCTAACAGCAAGAAGTATATAGATTACATTAATTTTTGTTCCTTATAAATACTCGTGAGTCTAAAATGCACCGTCAATTGTTTCCTTTCCTTTTTATTAAACCGTGTTCTTGAGAAATTTTTAAAAGCTTTAATTATTTGTATATTCCACAACATCCGTAAATTGTGCTTATGTATTTTCTTATAGGCATAAGATATGCTCATTACACCATTTCATATACCATTAAATATTTACAATTTTTTATTAAGATTTTATTGCATTTCATGCAGGCTTTACTACTATTCTCTAACATTCGTCAATATATTGATAAAACAAGACTTTTCAAATCAAGACGTGCTTCTTTGCGATCCATTTATAATGATTATAACATAATCTGGAACATGATTTTCAAAGAAGAAATTCTCGCTGAAAGACTTCCTGTCGAAAGATACCAGAGCTTCGAACCGTAATTTTTTTTGTTCCGGTTTTCGTTCCGGTTCAACTAAAAAAATTAATATCGGTTCAGTTCCGGTTTTCGCTCCGCCAAAAAGAAAGGTTTTCGGTTCAGTTCCAAATGAATAATTTCATTTTATGTATATTCTTATTTGTACTAATAATATAATTCTATCATAAACAAAAAATGTAATTCTATCAAAATTTAGAAGATTTTATTCTTTTTTTAATTGGTACACTATGTGAATTGATACAAACAGCAGGTACGATAAGAGCGGTGAGCAGAGGACGGCGAGCATTGGTATTGTTATCCATTATCAAAATCGCATTTGACAACTAGGTTACAATGATACAGGAGATGCCTTACCGGCTTTCGGCTATGAGAGAGAATGAGGCAGCTGTTTTATGCTTGTTCTGCGCAAACACCCAGATGGATGAGGACATCAATGATTGACGAAAAATCGCCTAATGAAATACTACTATTACGAAACATTTGAATCGCCGCCATTACCAAACACGCATTTGATACGCAGAAGATTTGATAGATGCTTCATGCTACGTCACTTAGGGCCTCTCCTGTCTATTTACTCCTCCCTGATCTAAACAGTCTATACAAACATCCGTGGATGATCGCATGCTGAGATGTGAAAAATAAAATATAACTCGATAATTTTCTTAAAAAATCATCTATACTTCTAGTTTAATCAACTGAATTAAATATGTCTTCTACAAGTAGTTTCATGCGAAACTGAAACAGAAAAATACTAGTGAATATCAAAATAGGAAATCGAGAAGCAGTATACATGTAATGATAATTATAAAGTTGAAGTTAAATTAGAAAATATTGATAAGTTGGTAACAGTAATAAAATTACTGAAAGATATATCGAACCGAAATAAACCGATATTTTTTTCGGTTCAGTTCCGGTTTTCGTTCCGACCAAAATAACGGTTTTTTCCGGTTTTCGGTTTTTGGTTCAGTTCCGGTTCGAAGTCCTGAAAGATACTGAAGAAATGAAAATCAAATCAGGATGATAAAAAATTTAGAGACATTTATATTTTTTTTAATAGTTAAGAATTAAAAAAGAAATAATTGAAAATTTGACGATAGTTTTGCGTTCTTAGAATTTCGTCTCATTGTTTACTTACCTTATTATTTGAAACTCTTTTCAAAATACATCAAGTTTCCTGTTCCTTTATTTCATATATTTAAATGTGTCTTATTTTACAAATACAACAATTGAAGGGTTTTTTTTTATTGTGACATATAAAGATTGGTATAGTTCTCCTATTTAAATCCTTGTTAATTTCTTTGAGCAAAAACTTTATTGAATCTCTTTTACATAAATCTCCTCCATTTTTTGTTATTACATTTCATATTAAAATGGAAAGGACATTTTACATATCGAACTCCCATGTCAATGATTTTTACATTTTAAACTAATTGATGTTTTGATTTAATTATACATATAAATAATTACTAAAAATAATTATTTCTATACACGAACAAAACACACCTTAAAGAAAGAAATTAAAATGAAATCATAAAACTTTTAATTATCATGTAATAAAATATATTTTATTGGTGTCATCAATGATTTACACAATACGCAAAAAAACATTCGAAAGTGTGAAAATATATGCCATTTTTCTAAAAGATAAAGCGATTTTAAATTTGAATAAAAAATAAAACTGAAAATCGGGATAGTAACAGCTAATGTCTATTTTAGGGCCTTAATTAGAAATGTCAAATAAAGAAATGATAATTAAATAATCACCAAACAAAAATAACATAACTTACACGCAACTTTTGTTTCCTACAACTTTTCTTTTCCCAAAAAGTTTTGGCAACGAAATAAGATTAGCGAAGGAAACAAGATCTTTTTTTTTTCTGTTCCGTGTTTACTGTCACAGTTCCTTCTAGATCTCGGGTCCCATTCGGTGGGTAATCGATATGACACAAGGAAATTAAATTAGTTCCCTATTATGAGTGGCATCTCAATGGACCATTCTAATGTCAGTCGAAATTATGAATGTACGAATGGACTCTTCAAGGCTCTTATTTCGATCACTTATTTGAAAAATGTTACAATGAAAACTGATGTAACGTTATAGCTGTTATTTAATATCAAAATTTCACAATCGCTTATGAATTAGATGTGTATTAAATGAATCCTAAGAAACTGCAGTAAATTATTTTTATACCAAAATTTCCTAGTCTTTTGTTTTAAGATATCCATCGGAGAGAGTGTTTGCGTTTTATAAAATCATTAGAATATTTTCAATAAAATTGGCTGAAAAAGTATGTTTCAGATCAATCTTATGCGATCACTGACTGTTCTCGATTATTAAAAAATTGTCCACACTTGAAGTCAAACTGTTATTGCCCTTTTTAAATATTTTGACCAATTTATATACTCAATGTTGTTCGCTATTAAAATCCTTTCACATGTAATATTTTATATCAGAATTTACTTTCGTATAAAATATGATAAAATAAAATTGTTTTATTGTTTGGAATATTTCTTTAATCCTAATCTAGAAAACATTTGCAACCAATAAAAATATAGCTAAAACCTTTGATAAACACACAGAAATAATATAATTAATTAAACTTTCTTTTATCCCAACAATTCAGAATTATAATCTTACAGACTTGAGTATTAATAAAACTTACCCAATCGATTATCAAAAGAATGAGGATATATTTCTCAATATATTTGAGAATCGATTTCGAAATGCAGTTTTTCCCCTTCAAATGTATGAAAATTAATTTGCGTTATTTTATATAATCTTTATTTTCCCGCTTCTAAATTTTTTACTGCTACTTTGACAAGCAAAGAGATTAAAAGGGAAAAAAAGGGAATTCAAGAGTTACAGATAAAGGGAATACAAGGACAATCCAATAAACTTATCTGGGTTTTAAAAATTTGTTACTGCTATTTTGATAAGGAAAAGAAATTAAGGGAGAAAATGGAATTTAAGAGAAAAAGAAAAAGGGAATATAAGGAAAACCAATATAAACACTTATCGGTTACAGATAAGGGATAATAATGGAAAAATAAACAGATAAGGAATAATACAGGAGAAATGGATAATAACAAATTCATAATGCATAAAAACAAATAATAACATTTATAATACATTAAATAATAGTGTCAAAAAGTAGAAAACATCTATCTATGCTTTTTCAAAAATATTTAATACTGATAAGTTTTAAAATTTAAACTTTTTATATGTTTCTTGCAATATATGGAAAACATATTTCCAGTTAGGAATTCGGAATTAAATAATGAATGCAAAAACATACTCCACTGGTAACCAATTGACCAATAAATTGGAATCTTTTAATGATTTATTTTCTAAAATATTTCTAAACAGATATCCTTAGAATGTAGCTTGTACATCAAAGATCAAAGCAATTCTTCTTGAAATTTCATACAGTTTTGTGCAAGGCATTTAAAATTTCTCATACAGCACAATACATTACTCGCCTTATGATGTTACACAAGGGGAATTCTTCAACTACCATAAATATCAACAATTCACACCCAGGTTGTAAAAATTTTTATTTTGCTAGCCGATTTCTGTTTCAATCTAAGGGTATTTGATACAAAACGATTTATCACTAAGTATTAATCCATTACACCTGCATCCTTCATTTCAAACAGAAATTGTCTCGCCTATACAGAATTTGCAAGACTGATTGATCCGGAAATAAAGATTAAATAATAATAGCAGGAAAGGTTAAATAATAATATCGGAAAAGGTTAAATAATAATATCGGAAAAGGTT
>JAPMOQ010035570.1:42677-56584 GCA_026543055.1 Argiope trifasciata | reverse complement strand
CCCCAAGTTTACCGGAGTTTATTAATTCTGGGGCGATTTTCGACTTGGCAACCATTCCTCGTATTATAGTATTATATATTCTATCATGTCAATGAATTTTTATTTGATCCTTTATACATAAAAAAAAATTTCAGTAATCGATTGAACTTTTTAATATTTTTTTTTTTCCTTTTTAAATTGGTATTTTTACAATATTGAACTGTTATAATATATTTATATTTATTCAACATTCAATGCATTATTTATTAATATTTCCAGAACATTCGAACTATTTAATTTATATTTTTCAACATTTAATATTTTTTTTATTATTTCTGTAAAATTCGGACAATTCAATACTTATATTTCTTCAACATTCAGTACATTATTGATATTTCGATAACATATTTCAATTAGAATTCTTTTACTACAGCATTCAATACGTTTGTAGATATTTCATTAACATTAGATCCACTGTATATTTATATTTCTAGAACATTTAGTAAATTATTTATTGATATTTCTGTAACTTTTGGTCAGTTAGAATATTTTTCTACAAAATTCAGTGTATTATTTATTGCTATTTCTAAAACATTCGATCTAAAAAAATATTTTTTCTACAATATGCAATATATTATTTACTGGTTTTCTTGTCATATTCGATTTATTACATATCTATTTTTCTACAACATACGAATCATCATATATAAATATTTTTTCAGCATCCGAACCCTGAAGTATTTATTTTTTGACATTATATATATATATATATATATATATATACTTTTATTCTGTCTATTATGTATTAATATTTTTACATCATCCAATTATACATTAATATTTCTACAGTATTCGATTTTTCATACATAAATTGATGTGACAGAATATGACATATTACGGGTAAACATGACAGTCAGATCCCAATTTTTCACGGGATTCAGTATTTCTTTACATTAATAAAAACAAAACTTTTATAAAAATCATTATATTTTTTCTACATGAACAGATTTTATTTCATAAATATCCAGGACCGGCAAGTTTGTTTGTTTTTGGTAAAATTATGTTTTGTTAGAGAAACATATAAATACCAAATAACATACTGATTATATACACTGAAGTGACAAAAGTCATGGGATGACTGTTAATATCGTGTAGGTCCTACTTTTGAACGGCGAAGTGCAACAACTCGACGTGTCATGGAGTCCACAAGTCGTTGGAAGTCCTCTGCTGGAATATTGAGCCATGCTGTTTGTATAGACGTCCATAATTGTAAAAGTGTGGATGGTGCAGGAGTTTGGGCACGAACGGACCTTTCGATGATGTCCCATAAATGCGCGATGGGATTCATATCGGGCGATCTAGGTGGCCAGATCATGCGCTGGAATTGTCCGGAATGTTCTTCAAACCAATCGCGAACAGTTCTGGCCCGGTGACATGGCGCATTGTCATCCATAAAAATCCCATCGTTGTGTGGGAACGTGAAGTCCATGAATGGCTGCAAGTGATCTGCAAGCAGCTAAACATAACCATTTCCAGTCAATGATCGGTTCAGTTGCACCAGAGGACCGGGTCCATGCCATGTAAAAACAGCCCACATCATTATGCAGCCACCACCAGCTTGAACAGTGCCTTGCTGACAGTTTGGGTCCATGGCTTCGTGGGATCTGCGCCAAAACGAACTCTACTATCAGCTCGTAACAACTGAAATCGTGACTCATCTGACCACGCCACGGTTTTCCACTGGTCTAGGGACCAGTCTATATGCTCACGAGCCCAGGAGAGTCGCTGCAGGCGATGTCGTGCTGTCAGTAAATACACTCGATTCGGTCTTCTGCTGTCATAGCCCAAGGAAGACAAATTTCGCCGCACAGTCCTATCGGACACGTCCCTCGTACGTCCCACATTGATTCCTGCAGTTATTTGACGAAGTGTTGCGTGTCTATTAACATTGACCATTCTACACAGACGTCGGCGGTCTCGGTCATTAAGTGCAGGTGGTCGCCCACTGCTCTGTCCATGATGGGATGTGATGCCTGAAATTTCATACTCTCGGCACACTCTTGATACTGTGGATCTCGGAATGTTGAATTCACTAACGATATCCGCAATGGAATGGTACATGCGTTTGGCTCCAACTAACATTCCACGTTCAAAGTCTGTTAATTCTCGTCGTACCACCATAAATCACGAAAAACCTGTTCACATGAATAACTTGAACACAAATGAAAGCTCTGGAAAACGAACTGCGCATTTATACTTTTTTCGCTGCGATACTGCTGCCATCTGTATATTTGCATATTGCTATCCCATGACTTTTGTCACTATAGTGTATATATATATGAATATTTTTTAATCTTACTTCGTCTTACATTCATTTAGCGCCATCTCATAAACTGTTGAGGTACTAGTAAGTGTTAATTGTATTCATCCAATGGCAACAAGGCAAGTACCAAAAAATTACTATCTCATGCTGAGCAGATACAAAAAAAGGCACTAATAGTTAGGTATGAAAAAATCATGCTTGAAAAGAAAATCAACTGTGTAAAATCATGCTTTTTTATAAAAGATATCTATTCAGTTAAAGTATCCGACTATGTTAACAACATTGTTAATCGAACACAATGACGAAGATTTTTTTATTTTATCGTGTAATTTAGATTTTCCTCTTTTCTAGGAAAAGGAAGACATGAACCTATCATCTAGGGTTACATATTTTTCAGCTAAAATTTGTTTTTCACTTCAGTTTCCTCAAAACTTTGATTTTCATAAAAATTCCCCACCTTTAACATGATATCTCACAAACTAATAGAGGTATTTACATAAAAAATTTCAGCGTGTGTGTTAAATAATAAGGGTAAGGAATGAATCCAAAGTTTTATTGTTGGTGAAATACTCTTTCATTTATAGGTATTTTTACAAAAATTAAGTTGTGAATTTATAAAAAAAAATGCATATACACGTATGTATATTTGCATAACTTCTTTACATCTCAAAATGTGGATTTTGGTTCATTACATTCATCATTATATTCAATGACTTGTGTACAAAGAAAAATATGATTGCTGCATTACCATTTTGTGTAGAGGTGTTAACCGTATTGGCTAAATTTCATGAGAATTTACTACAAATTTCTTATTTCTCAAAATATATCATATTTGTGAATAATTTTGAAGTATTTATAGCAATTTGTATTATAATTGACAATATATCTAAAAACCTTAGTTTTAAATAACTTTTTTAAATCAATTTTCTCAATAATTTTTCTCCGAACTTAGTCGGATACCTTAAGCTTAAAAAACAAAACCTTACCTAAATATAAAATTTGATGCAAATGGTTAGAACCATTTCCGAGATATACGAAATAAATTTTCATACATATAAGAATTAATTACTTAAAGCTAAAATATCTGCTAAAATTTACATTCACTTCATGTCACAAATTCACTCATTTCAATATGACTACCATGCATATTCTCTAGTTTATGAGCCAGTCTTTGTATCCAGGTTTATTCAGCACTCAACTGTAAACAGAAACACTTTCACAGACACGTGTTATGTAACTTCAGAGCAGTTGCAATCCAGTTTTAATTTAATTATCTAGTATTAAGAATATTTACAGAATATACCTTAGACTTCACAAAAGGCTCTATATTCTTATTGATGTATATTAATTGTGCCACTGGAATCTCATGTAGTATCAAAGCCAAGCCTTAGATAGCATTTAGTAGCTTAATAAACATAATTTGCTGAGCTGTATAGTTTACGGCTTATAATTTCGGAACAATACAGATGTATTAGACATAATTTATGAGTTTGTAGCATGAATTTTCAAAGCTAGCGATTGTGAAATTCTAAGATCTGTACTTATTCTTCTTGTACAAACTCAAAAGGAACGAATGATTGCATTTTGTACATTTTGTAAGCTCTTTGATCGTCTAGACGGTATCAATTCTTTTTGTCTTTAAAACTATCAGATTCTTGGCATATATTGCAGGAAATTTCATTCTCAGAATTTGCGCTTGAAATTTTCCGTATTTTTTCCAGTTTAAAAATCATTTAAATTTAAAAAGCACAAGCAAAAGGTGTTTCTGCCTTTTGTAGGAAACACTATTTGAAACCATCTATAAGAGGAATGTGTTTTACGAATGACAAACAAAAATCAGAAAAAAAAGATTCAAATTACTAAGGGTTTTCTAGAAATAAAATAAAAGAAATCCTTCAGTAAGAGATGGAGCATATAATAGTGCTTCTTTATTTGGATATTTCTTTGGATTATTCAAATATTTCCACACCAATTCTTGACCACACAAAAAATTCAGAACTCTAATTGAGGATAACTTGAAATGCAGATCCATTTATTGCGTTTAGCGAATAAATATTTAATCACGAGCAAAATATTTATGAAAAAGTTGTGATTATTAGAGAAACTTTTCCCAAAAAATTCGTTGGTTTTAACACGAAAATATATAATAACAAGCAGAAAATTGTTTGTATTAGGAAATATTTTTTTAAAAAACTCATTTGGAACTGTGCCCACTACCTACATGAACAAAATTTTCAAATATATATATATCTAGATTTTTTTCAATTCTGCTTCAGAAAAGAAAAAAAAAATCCATTTTATAAAGAAACAAAGGGGAAAGATTTCTATTCAATAAAGAATGGAAGTCTATTGAAGCCTGCGTATTGAATATCGCGGAGAACAAATACTAGTGGAATGCTAAGCAAACTATCATTTTTAAAGTCAATGTATTCCTTGTTTCATGAGAGCTTTTCTTTACCTTACTGCAACTTCCAATCTCGGCTAAAAAAATGTCTGATTGAATACCGAATCTTTTTTTATTAAAATAATACAACAAAAATGAAATATAATCATTTAAAGTTCGGGAATCGTACTGTATGGGCTTTTTTTATTAAAATAAATGGAAGTTGCAAGACTGAAATATAAATAAGCGTATTAAATCGGTGCATGTTCCTTTATTATTTATTGTAGAAATCCTTTCCATTTGAAATATTTCAAATTGATTTTTCTTTCTTTTAGTTTTGCTCTATATTTATGTGATTTCATTCCCAATTTGTATTATTTATAAGAGCCTAATGCGTGGAATAGGACTATCTCAAATGAAAATATAAGATGAAAATCCCTCTTTTATTTAGAGGTCATGAGATGTTTATTTTTTATAATATCTCTTTAGAAAAAAAATCAATTAATTCAATCGAATGTCATAAAAGACAGAAAAAATAGGAAAAATGCATAATTTTTTATTCGTCTACGTTGTCTAATTAACCATCTAAACCTGGAAATGTTACATGAGAGGGTAGGGCAGAGAGGAATTTCAACACTTTTTGCTACAGATCTGTACAAAAATAAACTACAAATGTGAGAAGAGTGTAAATTAAAAAATTGTAGATACTGCTATTATTGCAGATGGTTCTAACTTTTGTAGATATTATAAAATTAGGTATAAACACGTAAGGATAGTTGGACCAAAAGTAACTTTAATATAAGTGAAAATTTGGAAATGTATTTATATATAAGTTTTAATATCGAGTATTTTATACTAATTCATCCAATTGCATGTTTCAAAGAAAGAAAGAAAAATAGTAAGCACCTCAGATTAATATTCATCTTTTTAAAAAAAAAATCGAGTTTATCGTAAAATTCAGGATTGTCAAAAATTGTTTTATAAGTACTTTTTTGCTAGTCGAACCTACAAAAAGAAGAAACTTTTATCCAAAAAGTGTTATTCAGCAACTCCGAATAGTGTCATAATAACTGATTACCAAAAATAATGAGTGGAAATATAACTCGAAAATAATATATGTACATCACATCACTAAAATTCTTTTCCGTTTTTCTTTTCCTTTAAAAATTGACTGTAATAATGTTGCTTAAAATTTTATAGTGACACTTTTATAATATATTTGATAAAAAAATAAATAAGAAACGAGATTTGATCAAATAGAAAGAAACTATATACCTTGTGTCAAATCATTTTTAGTGTAAATGTTTTTTACCAGTTTTAGACTTTAAATGGACTTTATTCTTTGCCTTTCGTCAAAGTTTGCGCAGAGAAATTCAAGCACTGCTAAAACTGGAGAATATTCTGTTTGTAAAATTGCAGGAAGAGCTCTGTATCTGAAGCTTTTTGTTCCGGTTAATGGACTATTCTTTATTTATATTTTTATATTTATTTATATGTTTTTATTTATTTATTTATTTTTTTTTCATTTTTTAAAATTTTTCTTATTATTTTTTGTCTTTCCCTCTAAGCTTTTTTCTTTCTCTCTTTGCTTTTTTTTTTTTTTTTTTCTTTTTTTTGCTCCGTCTTTTGCTTTTTTTTTTCCTCTTGTACAAGATGCAAAAGTTTTGTTTGAATAGCGAGTCTTTTGATGGTTATTTAAACTAGATTTTTTTTAAATTGTAATTGTAAGCTTTTCACCGGTGTAACGCCACTTTGGGCACACACCTAATCATCTTCAGAATACATCAGAATACTCAACAGAGCAATAACAGTGCAATGAAATAAGCCGAAAACCTTGGAAAATAATTATATCGTATGCTAAGATCATCACCTAGATAATCTATAATCAATTGCACCCTACAGTTGATACAATTCCCTAATTGATAAAGATGCATTTCATTTTTTGTCAAATTCTGATGAATAATTTAAGAAAAATGTCTAATCCTTTAATGAGCAATTATACATAGCTAAGAGTCCGATGAAAAATAGGAACTGAAAGTTTGCAGATGATAATTGGAGGCTTTCTATATGATTATTCTAGGTCACAAGGATATAATCGAATTAATAGATCAATCCATTCCCATTCTCTTTGAGGTATATAAATAATTACCAATATTGGTGCACTGAATTCGCTTTATAGGACCATTTCCAGAAGCAGTTTTGAAAAGAATGTTCGTTTTCTGGACGTTTTTGGATGATACTTTGATATACGACTATTTTCACTATTGCATGTCTTCTTGTATTTAAAAAATACATGATTAGTTCGATATCAGTATTATAGGTCTATATATGCTATATAAATACGCCTACACATATTTTTAATGAAATCATGTTGTATCAAATAAACCTTTCTCAAACTCAAAAATACATTTTCTAAGCAGGTTTTGCCATTGCTTTCTTAGAATTCCACTTAAAAATAGCAAACTCCTCAGATTAATATTCATCATTTTTTTTAAATTGAGTTTATTGAAAAATTAAGGATTGGCAAAAAAAGGCTCTATAAGTACTTATTTATCAATTGAACCAACAAAAAGAAGAAGATTCTGTTCTAAAAGTTTTATTCAACAACTCCGAAGGGTGTCATAATAACCGATTTCGAAAAAGGAGCTGTGAAAATAAAACTTGAAATAAAAAAAATCATTTTCTACTGTCCGTATGTCACCATATCGTATTTCACTGAATATTTATGGGCTTTGTGAATGATTTAACATGTTTAATTGGTCCTATATCTTTACCTTGTTATTATATTATTCCTTTATTATTAAAATTTGAAATATATGTATAGATATTAAAAACTACATTACTCTCTTTTTAGGTCTTATGCCAATTTCAAAAACACTACATGGCTTTAAAGCAATTTTATCCAAAGTTTATCTTAATATTATAAAAATCAATTATAGAATTTCGGTGAATACTTTGGAAACGTATAACATAAAAACTATCAATTATATTTTTCAAACACTGATAGTTAAATAAAAAATTACAACTCAAATAAGGATTGCATCTTTTACATAATTAGCATGTATAAGGTAAAATATATGTTGCCAATCTTTCTCCACGTGTCTCAAAATAAATACAAAATATATGAAATATTATGTAATTTAAAATAAATTTATAATGCAAAACTTCTCATTAAAAGAAAACAATTTTCGAAAATTTCCTTTATAATTCACTGAAAAATAAACTGTTGACTTTTAGTACACATAAAATTGCATTGAAAAACGTTCGTTAAAATACATAGTATCCTATGCATTCTCGTCTTTCCAAATATTATTTATTTTCATAGATAATTAGATACCAATGTTTTTAAAATTAAATTATGTTCAAAACACAATTTTGGGAATAGCCATGTTTTTGTTTTCAAATGCTCATTTGATTAATCATCCAAATGTATTTGAATTTCCAAATATAAAGGATCGATAAAATCCATTTCGCAATTTTAATTATATCAACTGTATATTTTTTCTAAAACTAACTAATTTTCTCTTTCTTTTTATAAAAAGAATATTTCTTTATATACTCCACTCTCTTTTATTAAGACAAATTCGTTTACTTTCTTTCATTGAAATTTGTAATAGGATGTGAATAATGAAGTTACTTCAGCAATTGATATTTCCGTTTATACAATACTATTCATTAAACATTAAATATTTCATATTTTATGCAGAAAAGGAAGCATAAAGTATAATTTTTTGTAATGTGTTTTGAGTATTTTTGCTAATTCATTACACGATAATTTTAGAATAAATAAAAATTGCAATAATGTGTAGAAAATCCACTTTTTTTCTACATTTTGACTGAATTCTATTCTTAATTTGTTACTAAACTGAGAAAAATGTAAAGGTCATCCAAAATGTTAAGGCAAAGAAAATCTAAATTAAATGTAGGACAAGTCAAATTTGTTATCAGATTTCAAAACATTATCCGGAGATATCGACTTAGGCGATCTCTCATCTTCAAACTAATATCCTAAGTTTAAAAAAACCCGTTATTGATGCTTCTGTCTCCTTTTGTATAATATTAAATTGTTTTCTTATCTTCTTAGCAGTTTATTATTCTTAAATTCTTATGAAAATTTGAAATTATGTAATTTTATGTATTTAAACTATGTATATTAATAACCTGTGTATATAACAATATTTTCTTTAGCTCTCTTCATTGTCAGAATATGCAGATTTGGCTCTTTTTTTAGAGGGTGTCAAAAGAATTTAATGCTTCATTTTTTCATAAACGTAAAATATTTCTATAATGCTTAAAATTAAAAACTGCCTTAAAATTACTTCATTATGATTTTGGTCTTGTAAATTTTCTTGCTTCAGTAATTTGAAAAAAACTGACAATAATGCAGCTGCCAAAAACTTTCAAGGTAAAAAAATCAAAGAATAGAAACTCAGCAGATGGTAAAATGAAAAAAAAAAACAGCGAATATGTTTCCAAGGTTAAAAAAATACTAAAATAAACCTTTAGATGTAAGTAAAATACTTATTTTCTGTATGAAAAAAGCGAATTTTTCTAATACAGAGGAGATAGCGGACATTTTCATATTTATAATAATAATGAATATGAAAAATTAGCATATTTCAAGTAAAGTGAAGGAGAGGAAAATTTCATTTTTAAATAAATAAAACTATTAAAATTAAATAAAATTTGTCTGAAAAGCATCTTTTGATTTTATATCTCTTATTATATCCAAAAGTAATATTTATTATATTTTTTATTAACATACATGTATAATTTCTAATCAATTTATGTAAAATCCAAAATTTTCACCTCAAAAATCATTAATTTATTTCAAGTTAACCTATTCTTTTTTTACAATTGAGTGTAATATAAATAGTGATTTGTACATAATTTAACCTTATCTTTACGTGTTAGATTAATTTTACAAAATATAATTTAAATTAAAATGAAATCGATTTATAAATCATCACAGCGATACGTAATCGAAACTATCTATGGTATTTAACCACAAATTATTTTGCTATGTCCTGCGATTGCTTACTTTCCTTCTATAAAACTATCAAAAGATTTCAAAATTAAATTGGCATGGTATATTTTATATGTTTTATATGTTTCATATTTTATATGTTTCATGCAATCATAAATTGGCTCCCTTTTCTGATTTGAAATAAAATTTCTCTTAGAACACAGGAATAAAAATACTTTCATAAATACTTGACCTAAGAAATGTGAAGTAATATAATGTAATGGTGCCACATGGCATGCTTTTTAAAAAATTTCTAAATTAATATTATACATTTAAATTACCCTTACGTAAGCGTAAACATGACATGATCTCTGTCTTATGATTACTCGTCACTGCCCTACGATTCAATTGAATGTTCCAAAAAGTAAATTTTATTCTTCTTTTTTGTAATGAAATGTTCAAACAACCCTCAAAAAATTAATCAAAAGTTATACCAAAATTTACCGACATGATTATAAGAATAGCTTGTCAGTTCAGAAACTAGCAATACTGTAAAAAAAAATTATTATTATCTGAATAGTATTTAGAAAATTATAGGTGAATCTTTAACCAAAAAGTAACTATCTATATTATAAAATGAATGTAAAAGCAAGTTAAAAAAATTATTTCTTTTGGCTATTATTCATATAAAAGTTAATAAATTAGCTTTCATTCATATAACCAAGCCTTTCAACTGTTGATAATGTAACAATTGTAGATAATTAGACCAAAGGCTGCTAAATTCGATTCGTAATAATTTGTTGGGTAATAAGCTCTCATTAAGAAAGAATTGTTCAATTAGTTTTCTAATTTTTAATTACAAATTAATAACACTTTTTGAATAATTCCAAAATTTTCGGAGCACATTTATATTTAAAAAATTAACTAAAAAATTTAGAAAGAAAAAAATTCTCATTCATACTAATTTTCTTTCCATATAATTTTTTCTGTCATTTTGCAACAAATCTTTTCATGTCTTCCTTTTTTGATACAGAGGGTGATTAATAAATAACAGGAGTTGTTCGGAGCCATGTAGCGTATTTTGTATTGGATGAAACATAACAAAATTTGGGCACAATACACATTAAAGTATGTGGTTTCGATTTATCAAGAAAAAAAACCGATAGGGGGATCCTGGCACTGAAAAAAAGAATAGGATAACGGCAAATGGAAAAAGTAAATCGTCGTCTTCTGCATCGTCGAGAATGTCTAGAATGAGGAATAAATTTGCCTTGACATTAAACATGCTCAGCTGATAACTTGCTTATTAGCTATTTCCTAATCCATAAACGGTAGTTATAACTTCTTCAATTTGTTCCTGAACTATACTTCTTTGACCTTGTTTCACACCAAGAATTCTTGTTTTGTTTTTGTTTTTTTCAAATATTTCTATCATAATTTGTTTGTTAATTATGGTCATCAGTCCTTCAAGTAACTGTTTCAAGCGCCGGTATTCAAGAAAATCAGCACTGGAATTTTCACCTTGACTGATAAGGGCCATTCACTTAGTGACAACGCAATCGAGATGCGAATTCTTGTAGAATGATTAAATTCTAGCAACCCTTCCTTTTATCTTCCATGCCGTATCACTAAGCATCCGTATAAGCAAATTGCATAATAAAGTTTTCAAATGCAATGCCAGAATCCCGCCTCTCGGCATTTTTCGTTTTTTTTTGTTTTGTTTTGTTTTGTTTTGTTTTTTTGACACAGCGAAACCGCACACTTCAATGTGTATGGTAGCCAAATTTTGTTGTTTTTTCTTCCAGTACATAACACACTACAGAGATCCAAAAAACCCCTAGGGCCGCGGTGGCCCGGTGGTAAAGTCTCGGCTTCGGAACCGGAGGGCTTCAGGTTCGAGACTCGATTCCACCGAAGAACCGTCGTGTGAGGGGGCCTGTTGCACGTTAAATCTATCAGGCCAAATGTCCTCCCGCTGGTGTGGCGTGGTGTGGAGAGGGGGGTGCCAGTTCAGGTGTCGTCCTCGTCATCTGACCGTGGTTCAAAATGACGAGGTCCGTCCCCAAAATAGCCCTCGAGTTGCTTTAAACGGGACGTTAATATAACTAAACCTAAACCTCCTGTTGTTTTTTTATTACCCTGTATATTAAATCTCGTCATGCCTAAAAACTACGAGGATTCAGGCTGAAATTTGGAATCTTTTTTTAAATATTTTTCTCTGAGAACACACAAACAACTACAGATATACTTTATGTGAAAACATTCATTAATAAAATGTAATATTATATTTTATCGATTTTCAGTCTTTATTCTATGCTTGCATTCATCTATGCTTTAATTTAATTAATTTAACAACTATACATTAGTTAACATTTACATCTTGTATAAAGTAATGAGTAGTATACTAATCATTGAACTCTTTAGAACAGAGGTGTCCAAACTTTTCGCGGCGCGGGCCGGATCGAAATTAGATCCATGTTATACGGGCCACATGTATATACAAATGGAAAAATATTATGAGTAAAGTAGCATTAAATACTATTATTTAATCTTATTTTATTGTAACTTGAAAATACAAAATACTAAACAAACAAAGTATAATTATATAATTATTTTATATAAATTGAAATATTTTCATGCAACTTCTAATGCGAATGATGAAACTGTTTTTTTTGTTGAAGAATGTCTTTATAGTTGGGATCAAAATTTGTTACACCAATCATAAGAAATGACTGCAAATGATCATCAGATAAATTTGTTCTATATTTTGATTTGAAATACTTCATTCGAGAAAAAGTTTGTTCGCACACATAAGTAGTCCCCAAACATTGAAATGAATTTACGAGCAAATTTCTTCAAATTTGGAAACTCTTTTGCATTCAAATATTTATAAAAATCTATTAAGTTTCCTTCCTTGTATTTGTCCTTTATTTGTTCGTTTGCTTGAAGATCAATAATTTCTATTTGAAGCTGGCTTGAAATTTCAGCAACGTTGAAATCAAATGGATTTTGGAACAGTCGAATTTCTGTCCAAATCAAAAAATAGCTTTTGAAATTTTTCTTTTAAATCGGCGATGATCTTTACTGCAAATGCAATTTTAAATTGTTCTTTAGTTTGGTTTGGTTTCGTTTGAAAAGGTTTGGGTAAAAACATCATTATGTTTTAAAACCCTCCGCGGGCCGGATAAAATCACTTGGCGGGCCGGGTTTGGCCCGCGGGCCGTAGTTTGGACACCTCTGCTTTAGAGAACCAAAAGTAACCTAATAAGGAATTAATTAATTTAGTTCGTATGATAGACGAAATTAACTAATTAAAAACTAAAATTCCAAATGGTGAAAAGTTAAAACCAAGGTAGAATATTAATTAGTATTAATGAAATATCTTTAAATCTTTCATGTATTTTATTCTATAAACAGGATGTTTGAATTAACGCTAATTCCTAATCGATCCTTCTATGTTTAGGCAAAAAGGGGAAGAATCAGACAAAACCATGTTTTGGGACTGATGCTTATTGTCTGCTAAATATAATGCACATTATGACAAATTTTTAATGTGATAATATAGTATGTACATTTAGAGTTGCTATTACTTTCTAATGATAAGGCCTTCATGCCCAAAATGGCTATTCTAAATTTTCTGCTCATAATCAAATCGATTGTTTCTTTTTTGAGAGCTACAATGCAAATTATTCATGACTTTTATCCTAAGCGTTTTACAGTTATTTAACCCAGTAATGTATAAAAGGATTTTCAGTATGTATTATTGTTCTAAGCTGCTGAAACCTATTTTTTGTGTCAGGATCCCGATATTGTTATTTTTTAATGCTTTCTCTACGCTCAGGGAAAGTACGCAGAAATATGTGTGATTATTAAGCCTTTTGATTACGACAATAATCTGAATTCACCGTGCTGATGAATGCAAATTCTTCTTCTTATCTTCTTTTCTCACACTTTTTTTGGCAAAGTAAACACTTACAGGGGAATGCGCAAAAGCACGGAAAGTTTCCGAATCCGCGAAGGAACATTGCATCTTTTTGTAAGAGAGTATTTCCGCTACAATACTAAGTGTTAAATGATGGATACTATCGTTCGCTGTTTGAACGCAAATGCGCACATTTGTTTTATCCAAATATTATTCTTTCGCAACCATGTAAAATGTGGAATGATTAATACTATCCGTTGCTGTTTTTAAATGCATATATTTATTTATTTTACCCAGATATTATCGTTTCGGCAGCAATACAAAATGTAGAATG
>JAPMOQ010035570.1:6856-42667 GCA_026543055.1 Argiope trifasciata | reverse complement strand
TTTGCTGTTTGCATACAAATTTATCTTCTGTTTTACCCAGATATTATAGTTTCTGCAACAATACAATGGTGAGGAATTATTTATTCTATTTTTTGCAGTTTGAATACAAAGGCATCTTTAATTTTACACAGATATTTTCATCTGTTATTTATAAAAGTTTGTAATTACATTTTGGTATCTTTTATTTATACTTAAGATGTCATTTGAAGTCAAGTATAAAAAATCATAAAATATTCCTTTTTTTTTTTCCTAGAATCTGCTAAACTAAGATTCCGAGTCACCTCGTGTTAAAAGGTGGTACATTTCTTTATTTGTTGTTGTAGATGCCAGCGATCATTATTTAAAACGCATTACGTTCAAAACACATCATTACATATATACTCTTCCATCGGTGAACTTTTTTATTTTTTGTTAGAAAATGAACAGGCTTTTAGTGACATAGGGCAACTTTTATTAACAAGAAGGCAACAAATATACAGCCGAGATGCACAAATGAAACACACTATAACAAATAGAAGTCCACAAGTAGTGATCGGTAGCAATAGCAACCACTGTACACAAAGTGCCCTGACAGAAATCAGCAAAAGTGAATTTATGTAGACTCACTCTCTATTGCAAGAATGGTTATTCTACACACGACACGATACTACTTCTACAATAAACAACGGAACTCGGCATATTGCTCTATTGGGTAATCACTTGAGCTGTTCGATGGACTGATCCAATTAATCACCGGAGGCATTTTACACGCTTGACTTCGGCTTGAGGCTGCCGGCCATTTATTGTTCCCGGGAGACGGGCAGAGAAGTTCCTTGGACCTGTCAGGCATATCTTAATTTCTATTGGCTGGATCACTAAAATTCTCAAAGTTTCCAGTAATATTTTGTCAGTCTCTCGGTTAAACCGTCTTTCCAGTGATTCAATTAGCCATGCTGGGAAACAATAATGGGAATGAACCAACGTTAATTCCTAAAATGGTTAATCTGCGTAAAATTAAAGATTCCTTTGCATTCAAACTGCAAAAAATAGAATCAATTATTCCTCACTTTGTATCCCAGCATGGTTAATTCCCAGCGGTTTAATGGGAATTAACGTTTCTAAAAATATATGGGAATTAACGTTTAACCATGAGAATTAACGTTTCTAACAATAATGCGGATGGGTAAACTTTTACGGTCGCAGGTCAAAAATCGAAAAAAAAATGTTTTGCTGGTCAACCTAAATTTTTCTAAGCGTTTAAAAACAATATGCAAGTATTACATTTTAAATATGTTAATGAGAGGAATGAAATTGTGATTTCATTTTTAAAAGTTCCTTATATTGAGTGAGATGGACCGATTCTAAGGAACAAAGCTAAATACTCATCTGTCAGTCTACTTCTGAAATAATTCTTTCTAATTTTCATAGTTGAAAACACTTGTTCACATATATAAGGTGAAACCAATTAAGCACTGATTTTCTGGGGTTTGAAATAACTCTGGGCTGATATTAAATTTGGGAAACTTACATTCGATAATGATTGGCAAAACTCTTAGCTTTGGTACATTTAGAAACAACTACTTGAGATGATTGTAACTCAATTAATTCAAGCTGCAAACTTGAATTCACCATTTCACAATTTACGTTGAAAAGCATGATAAAAATATCCAATTCTGTTAGAATGACACTGAAATCTTGAAATATGCGTTAAAACTCAAAATTCAGTTATTTTAAGCCATCTTCATAAATCTTAAGGTTCTCTTCATTTATTAAGGGTACTGAATTTAACCTCAGAAAATGAGACAAGTCGTTCTTAGCTAGCGGCCAAGCAAACATATTAAGTTTTAGTTTAAAAGCTTTGAGATAGGCCCAGATATCGTCAATAAATTATATTTTTCCTTGCATCTTGACATTTAAGTTGCTCATATGGTAAATCAGATCTGTAAAAAGGTACAAAGTTCAACCATTCTATATTTTCTAACATTTTCACTTCACAGAACACCTCCGATTTCACTCCACAGAACAGTCACAACTTCACCTTTCAACTGTCAAACTCGCTCAAAAACACATCCTGCTCTAAGTCACCTTACTTTCCTGTGATACAATACATCATAGTAATCAGATTGCATGGACTGAGGAAAATTTACAAGCTCCACAATTGCATCAAGCGCTGGTTTCATATTCAAGGCATATTAAACAGAGCATCTTAATGAATAGAGCAATGTAGAAAACAATATTGTTACTCAGATAGTTTTGATTAAAGAATCCAAGAAATCCAGATTTTTTTCTCTGTTATGTTTGGTACTCCATCGATCGTAATATTGCATATATTTGTTACATGAACTTTAAAGTTAAAACCCTTCCTAAAACTCACAAAAAATATCATATCCATTTGTAGTTCCCTTTAAAGAAGGCGTGCACGCCAGTTCCTCGGTAATTTTAAAGTTTTCATCATCGCCTCTAATAAATTATACTAATTTAGTAATATCATTTATATCAGAATAATTGGATTGTATGGACTGAAGAGAATCTAAAAATTGATTTTATTAAGCTCAGAAGATCGAATAGTATATACAAGCTTCACGACTGTAATTAATCACGATTTTCATATTCAAAGCAAATATAAACAGAGAATCTTAATGTATAGCACAATGTAGAAAAACAACATTGCTCCCGAGACAGTTTTGATTAAAATATACAAGAAATCCAGATTTTTTTCCTGTCATATTTGCTGCTCCACCGATCTTAATATGGCATATATTTGTTATAGGAACTTTCAAACTTAAAAGCCCATCCAGAAAATCATCAAACTGAACTCAAAAATATCACATATCTTTGTGGCTCCCTTTAAAGATAATAATATTTAATCAAAGTAGAAAAGGAGATGGATATATAATATACTAGCAGGTACCCGGCGCGTTGCTGCCACCGAAATAAATAATATTAAGAGCAATCAATCAATACTTTGGCAATGTTTTATAGAAATAGTATAAATGGTACGACAGTATATAAAATACGAACAAGTAAATGCCCATTTTTATATATTAGATTTGTGCATTCTTTAAGAACTGTAAAACTTGGTGTTCTTTCAGAATGTTAATGAAAGAAACAATTTCTTTATCTCGTCATTCGTTAATATTCCTTCAAAATTCTCAAATTTAATTTTAGAAAATGTAATTCAAATATTTTCTTTTAAACTTGATTAAAAATAGAAAATATATTTACACATAAAATCGTCAATATAGTTGAAAAGTAAGATGGTGCAAAATTATTCGTAGTAGTTTCTGCGAAAAAAAGCTAAAATTTAATTAAAATGTAAAAACCTCAGTGTTAATCACCCTCAAACTTTCTCGCACAATATGTAATAAAGTCACCTCTGAGAATGATTTGCATGACAATTGTGTACAACATGCTACGCAAGCTGCAAAATATTAACCTTTTACTTAGATTTCGCAATTCTACAGAATTTATTGTCACCTCGGCGAATTATTTGAAGATTAATCCTAGGTGAATAGATTCGGTTGAGATTCGAATTTTTTATTTTATATTAGACTAGCCGCCTTTGCCGACCAGCTGGTTCGCCATGAGTAAGCCGTTCTAAAATTTTCAATTAAATCACATATTCATTAGCCTTGAAATAATTCCGGGCATTGATTGACCTGAAATTAATATTTTCTTTAAGATGACGGACGGAAAGTTCTAAAAGTACACCTTTTCCTAATAATATTCTTTATTTTTATAAAGCAGTCAGTTTTAATCATCGGGTATGCTTTCAAAATATTAAAAAAAATTTCAATAATGTTGCCAAAATATTAAATGTGTTTTTTAAAGAAAGCGAGAAAGGGAAAAAAAGTATTAAATTAATGATACTGATATTGCAAACGATTACATAAATATGCCATTAAGTCGGGATTTCAATGCATATCCTGTCAAAATTCAATCAGGTTTACCGTAAATAAAGAAGATTTATTGAGTTAATTATTTAGATATTGCAAACGATTGTAGAAACCTTTGCTTTGCATTTATTTTTTAAAGAATTTATTAACATTTTATATTTCTTTTATTTTATCCAGTCACGTGCTGAAAGTTGCATTTCTGTAGATTTATTTTGCGATGATATTTTTTTTTTGAACTTCCAGCATTCTTTTATTTTATCTAGTCACGTGCTAAAAAAACATGGTTAAAATATTTATTTAAAAATTTGTTAAAAATAGAAGCTTAAGTTATACATTAAAATACTGATACCATTAGAAAGCTTAATCTTTTTTAATCTTTAAATTGATGTAAAAATCATGTTTGTGCGATCATATTTTCGGAAGTTATAGCGGAAAAACGTCGAAATTTCGCTTAAATTTTAATTAATTCAAATTTTAATTAAAAATTCGAAAAAGGGACTCCGAGGTGCACATTCCCAAGCTCCAAGGTATACATGTACCAAATTTGGTAGCTGTAGGTCCAACGGTCTGGCCTGTAGAGCGCCAACACACACACACACACGCACACACACACACACACACACACACATTGAGCTTTATTATAAGTATAGATAATTGTAATATCCCTATAACAATCCCTAAGGTGTAAGCAATAAGCTGACAAAGTTTCATTGCAATCGGATGAACGGTTTAGGAAGGCAAAAAGACATAAAAACTTTCCTTTTTATTTATATAGATAATTATATATATATTTTTTTACTTGCCGGGAATAGGTAAATTCTAAATCTATCCTAGGGCCGTAGTTTCCCCATCCCTCCTAAATACGCTTTAGTAATTAAAATATTGAATGAAGAAAAATTTAATACATTTGAAATTTTTCAGATGTATTTCAGTGCTGTCTGTAGAACCTTAATTTTTTTCTCTTTCAAACAGTTTAATGTCATCATTTAAGGATCTTTGATAATGTAATTCGATTATTAATTGTTATGCTCTGTAAGGTAAAACATTCAAATCATACAAAAAGCTCTGAGCGTTTAATTGCATTTACATCAATTAAATTCAATTAAGGCATGCTCAACATTTTTTTGTCATTTATTACCTTCTCGAGATAATATCATCACTCAAACAAAGTTAATAAATATTTGCATTCCATCTTTCTCTTAACCTAATTTTATATTTCTAAAACATGACAAAAAAAACCACTTAAGTCGAAAGCATTTGAAGTTAATTATGCCATCAAGTAACAGCTCAATTGCACGCGAAACTATGCGACTGACACATCAAAAAGGAAAACGGGATGCGAATTCTTCTTGAGGAGCGGTCACGGAATCCCCGCAAAAGTTCCAAATTTAATCAAGAAACCGTAAAAACGGCGGGAAAAAACAATAAAGAGAGATATGGCGGCCGCTTGTGAGAGACGAGTGTTAATTACCATGTTTGTTTAATCGATTTGCCGTGATGTATCGATGAAGCCATTTTCCATTACGGCGAAGAATGTCCTTAATTGGGTTTCCAGATTCTAATTTTTCAGTTCTCCTGAAGATGACCTGATTAAGAATAAGCGTGACCTGATCGGATGTTCTTGTGTGCCTTTTCGATGGTCTCGCGATATATCTTCGCAACTTCCCTTATAAAATTCTCTTAAGGGGCCGTTTACAAATGTAGATTTCCTCAATTGATAATTTTTCATGAAATCATTCTTCATGCAAATGTAGATTTTATCAATTGATTTTTTTTCATGAAATCACTCTTCATGCAAATGTAGATTTCATCAACTGATTGTTTTACATGAAATCTTCCTCCATGGTATCATATTAATCAGACTTTGGATGTAAATATTTATTTTAAAGCAATTTCATTAGTAAAACCTGTATCTGTAAGAATTCTGATATGCAAAAATGGCCTAGCTTAGCTAGCTTTTTGACCTTGTAAATTAGAATATACAATTATCAATTTTAAACCATGCAAAGTAAGAATTTGTAAAAAAAAAGTGATGTTTAAAAGTGTGCAGTTTTAAATAGTTAAGTTTTCTACAAATATTCCAATTTATGCTTATCTTTAAATGCTCTTTTGATATTAGCTCTTGGTACTCGATTGTCTTCTCTCAATCATCTTTCAAGACGAATGCAGCATTTTGACACTTTTTTTTCTGTTTTTCTAAATTTTACATATTAAAAATGTCTATAAAGTGGTAAGATGTAGATTAATATTTTTTTGGAAACAACTTAAAACATTTGTGTGTATTTATTTTTGGAGTAACAAGCGAGCCCATCTATTAATTGAAAAATAATGTATCAAATTACTTTTCAGAGTGAAAAGTATTAAATCAATTCTTTAACATCTATTTACTTTTAAAAAGTTCTATAACCATCTTTCAAGCACGGAAAGAAGTTTCCTGAAGAATAAAATATGAATAGAAGAATAAGTTTTCTATGATCATCAGCAAAATTTAAAACGATTGCAGAAGAGAAAAAAAAATTCTATATATTTTATTGCCATACAAACTGATCATAAATCTAATCCAAGACTTTAGAACAAAATTATGTTAAATATAAGAATTACTTAAAAAAATATCACTTCATGTGCCTATTTAGCCCCGCTGCTACTTCCACCTGGGGGATTTTCTCATATATGTAGATAAGACATTTTCGGTATGCTGATTGGTCCTCGCCACCAGAATGTGTACAGAAATGGTATGGGTTCGACTTCTCCTTTCCAATGAGATAAAATACCTCCCAGGGAGAAGGCCCACCGTAGACGGTGATGGCTATTAGGACTCAACTAGAGTTCCCATTAATGTTTTCCCGGTGTCCCCAACGTTTATTCGTGTGCCTTAAAGTGGGTCAGGGTTGCAAACTTCTCATACCTCTAGCACTTTCATTACATTAAAAAAGGAGATGTATCTTTAGTAAACAGAAACAATTTCAATGTTTATATTTATTATTGCTTCTATATATTTTTAATAAATTCGTTATTGAATATTGTTTGCTGGAAAGATTTTCACCAAATAAAACCAACAAAAAATTTTCAGACTATCATGATAGATCTCAAGACATTACGTCATGTCTCATTAAGACGCGTATGAAAATAAATTTATTTATGTATAAATTAGCTAGTTCTAAGACACTAATTTTAACTTTAAACCATATTTTTTAATTTAGTTTATTCATTTGTCAGATAGAAAATATCTTCTTTGAGATTATCTTCCAATTCTATTAAATGAATTATTAAAAGAAAAATTGATGAGAGTAATAGAGTAGTTAAGATTGGAGACTTCAGAAAGAGATCTCTCCATAGGGAATATCCTGTGGAATGATTTTTCTAAACAAATCGAAGTAATTAGGGAACAATCAATCTTTGATAACACAAACATGCACTATGAGCTCTCATATGAATTAAAAGCTGATAAAAGCATGTTTGTTGTTATAATTAAGTCACTGATTGTTTGATTTTCCATTTTATTTTAAACTAGCTGGTCCTGGGAACATTGCTGCCACAGAAAAAAATATTAATGATAGCAATAAACCAATGATCTGGCAATGTTTTATAGAAATAAGATGAATGGTAGGGCATTATATAAAATACGAACAAGCAAATATTCATTTTTATACATTGTATTTGTGTATTCTTTTAGAATTGGAAACTTTGATACTCTTTCAGAATGGTAATGAAAGAAACTATATTGTATCTCGTGATTTGTTTAATATTCTTTCAGAATTCTCAAGTTTAATTTCAGAAAATGTTTTTAAAATATTTTTCTTTTAAAATTAATTAAAAATAGAAATATATTTACACCATAAAATCTTTAATATAGTTGAAAAGAAAAATTTTGAAAATTAAGATGGTGTAAAATTATTTGCATTGCAATATTTTTGATAGTTACTGCGAAAAGCGCTAAAATTTAATTAAAATTTTAAAAAACCCAGGGTCGATCTCCCAAAACCCTTCTCACATAATCTTTAATAAAGTTACTTCTGAGAATAACTATTATGACATTTGGTTACTATAACTACAAAATATTAACCGCTAACTTGGAGTTAGCATTTCTATTGAATCTGTTGTGTCTTCTCGGCATATTATTTGGAGATTAATCCTTAGTAAATAAATGCGGTTGAGAATCGATTTTTTTTTAATTTTAGATAATTGTATATAGTTGTTCTTCTATATTTACTCCCATAGATGTAAATAATAAGCTGACCAAGTTTGGTTTAGGAAGGCATAAAAGGCATAAAGACAAGCATTCATTTTTATTTATATAGATATTTAGATGTATATATGGTATATCTAATTGAAAATAAAATGTATGCCTTGTCTATACTTATAATAAAGCTCAATGTGTGTGTGTGTGTGTGTGTGTGTGTGTGTGTGTGTGTGTGTGTGTGTGTGTGTGTGTGTGTGTGTGTGTGTGTGTGTGTGTGTGTGTGTGTGCGTGTGTGTGTGTGTGTGTGTGTGTGCGTGTGTGTGTGTGCGCTCTACAGGCCAGACCGTTGGACCCACAGCTACCAAATTTGGTACATGTATACCTTGGAGGTCGGGAATGTGCACCTCGGAGCCCTTTTTTCGAATTTTTAATTAGAATTTGAATGAATTAAAATTTAAGCGAAATTTCGAAGTTTTTCCGCTATAACTTCCGAAATTATTATCGGACAAACATGATTTTAACATCAATTTAACGATTAAAAAATTTTCTTTCTAATGGTATCAGTGTTTTAATGTATAACTCATGCTTCTATTTTTAACGAATTTTTAAAGAAATATTTTAACCATGTTTTTTTTTAGCACGTGACTGAATAAAATAAAATAAAACAATGCCGGAAGTTCAAATGAAAAAACAACAACTATCATCGTAAATCAAATCTAAAGAAATACAACTTCAACACGTGACTGGATAAAATCAAAATAAAAACATAAAATGAGATATTTTCTAAAAAAATAAATGCAAGGCAAAGGCTTCTAAGAATTCCTTTGCAATATTTATATCATTAATTCCATAAATTATCTTTATTTTCAGTAAACCTGATTGAATTTAGACAGGATATGCATTGAAATTCCGACTTAATGTCATATTTCTATAATCGTTTGCAATATCTGTATCATTAATTCAATAATTTTTTTCCTTTTTTCGCTTTCTTTAAAAAACATATTTAACATTTTGGCAATATCACCGAAAAAAACATTTTTAATATTTTGGAAGCATAATTGTTAAATTATTAGAGCATTAAACTCAAAAAGTTTTTCCGAATAAAGTTACCGACTCTTTAACTACTAATAACTGAATCTTTTAACTTAAACTATTTCTTAAATTTTGGCGTAAAATATATGATTTAATTGGAAATTTTAGAACGCATTACTCATGGCGAACCAGCTGGTCGCCAAAGGCGGCTAGTTAATTTTTATAAATGATCATTTTCTTTTAGGAATTCTCATATTATTCTTTGTAACTTACAATATCTCTTAGCTATAAAATTGCATATATTTATAAATTTAAAAAAAAAACATAATATAAATGGACTTTAGAGTGTAGTTTATTACTCAAATTAATACTGAAAATAATCACTAATTTTTTTTCAATTGTTTGTTTCAGGAAATACTCCATATTTCTCCTCGCAAAGAAAAAAGCACCAGTTTTCAATTATGTATATATTTGCAAATTACACGGCACAACACTCCACAGCCTCAAAGCACATGATCCTAATTGATTCTCTAGCAGTGTATGAAGGTTCCGAAATGGGCTAATTACTCAAAATTGAGTCGGCATACGCAAATGAGCTTACTTAACGTGGACGGGGTGCCAATTCGCGGCAGCTCTCTTGTGTTGTTTCTCCACGCAAGTTAACAGTAATTAATATAAGGCCAAATACAGCCCCAGGTACTAAATATTAATTAGCTCTACAGATGTCCTGTTAGCTTATTATCGCATGCTATGGCCTCATATCTATTAGCAACACAAATAGGTGTGGCAAAGTGTTGAAACTGACCCAATAGTTTCTGTGGCAAAACGCAAACTTCCAAATTGTGAAGACAAACTTCAAAGTTTTCATAAAATAATTATTCGAAAATATAAATTATGGTTCTTTGTATTCTAAAAAGATAATTACATAGTACTGGACCTACTAAATGTATTCTTTGCCTCTATGGCGCATTGTAAACTCATGTTCGTGATTTTTGTGTATATATTGATGCTTCAATCCTCACAGAGGTTTGAATATACTGTTTTTTGTTGTGTTTATCAATTCGTGCTGATATGTGCAGTACGATAAATTAAAAAACAGCAATCTATATGGTTGAAATTTGGCATGGAGATCTATAACTACACTTACTCTAATATACTTAACGCTAATATTTTCCAACATCGATTAGTTGTTTGTCTGCTAGTCTCTGTATCCATATTAATGCAAACATTTTAACTCAGAATCTTAATAAATAAGATAAATAAAATTCAGTACTTTATTTTGACGCCATTATAAAAGACCATCATAAATTTTTTATTAAACTGGTAAATAGGAAGATCTGTTATAAATAATTTCTAAAATAAACTGATAGCTTTAAGGAATTTTGATATTAGTATTGCCATTCATCCTAAGATTATGCGTTTAGTTATATACGTGTTTTTCTCTTTTAGATTTGTTTTCTTCAATGTGATCAGTACACACAAATTGTGTGTAAGCAATATCGATTTCTGTTTTTGTTTTTTCTGCATCCTCATATGCGGTTTACTGCTTTGTCTTTTGAAGACATTTAAAATCTTCGCATTTGTTAAATTTTATAAAATATTACACAACTTGAAATTTTTTAGTTGTATACAAAAAAATATTAAAACATTATGTAAGGAAAAGCAATAAGAGTATAAAATATTTTGTTTATTTTCTGAAATTTTTTTATTCATTTTATTTTTATTCCAAATTAAATTTGCTGAATTCAAATCATTAAACTAAAACTTTTATTAATATATATGATATTATTATCACGGTCATTCGTATATATCATGGCCATATCTTTAAAATCAATATTTTAAACCGTATTTTATTATTTGAAGGCAATCATTAGAAAATATCTTATAAAAATATAATTTATAAAGTCACAGATCTGAATTTTCAAAACCTAACACAGAATCGATTACTATTCTTGAATTTTTTATTCATCAATCCTAATTTTGCAATATGAATGATGGATGATGATTTTTTTCAAATAAATGCTAAAATAAATTATGTTAAAAGAATTTGTTTAATAATTATTAAAACTATTATAAGAAATACATTAAAGTGCAAATGCATAAAAAAAAAAAGTTTCATAAAATGAAATTGCAAAACTCAATTTACATTTCATCAAATAATAATGAGGAAAAATAGGAATATATTTCTTTTCATCGACGAATAAAAAAAAAGATTAATTTAATAAAAAATGAATGTATGGTGTGGAATATTATTACAAGAAATAAAAAAAAGCTTTATTGTTTGTTCAATAATATTTTGACACTGATTTAAATGGAAAGTAAATGGTAAATAATTTCATAAAACATACCACACAAGGCAAAATTATTCATTTTTAAACCAATATATACAGCCTTTCGACTTTGTAACGCCCATTTTTGGCTTTATGTTATAAATTTTCATTGCATTGTTTTTAGCGAAAATATTATTTTTATAATTGTATCATGAAAAATATTTATTATAGATATATGGTATAAAAAATTCACTTTCGCAAATTTTTTCCCCTGCAGTTCAACCATGACCAGAAATTTCAAAATTACTTTTCCGAAAAGTACTTTTGTAATATTTTTCCACCATTAAAAAAATGGAACTGAAATAACAGAGTAACAAAATTAAAGTCTATCGAATTTGTGCAATTTTCCATGCAAAAAGAAATTGGTTTCAGTAAAAAATGAAATTATAAGCGATGCACTTTTGCTGCAATTCTTTTTACCCTTTTATATCTAACATAATCGGATTTTCAGTTTTTTTTTTTTATTGAGAAAAGAAAATACTCAGTGACTTGCAAAAGAAAGGTCTAAAATAAAAATTCTATTGGTTGAAAAATTTTTATGGTATTGAAAATAAATACTGCGCGCTTTTTATTCTATCTTTTATTCTTACCTCGAATGACGTATTCTCTTGCTACAAAATTTTTATTTGCAGTTTTTAAGTTATTGTTATAAAAGAAGGTACATATTAAAGAAAAGCTTTTTTGTCATAACAAGATTAGTTTAGATCCTGAAACTACAGGAATTGAAAGAACTATATTGTGAACTGTGATATACTTTTAAGATACAAACACTGGAATAGAACAGACATAATAAAAATATATTTATTAAAAAAATAACATTGCTATGACATCGTTATTTTATGTGCTATTTTACTAAGAATATGGAAGCGTTTTCAAAATACAGAGACTGAAACATCAATTCAAATAGTTTTTTATAGAAAATATTCATGAATTCTTATTCAAAAAATGATTCTTAGTTTTTGCAAATTTATAAGTTTTTATTCGCTTCCACCGTATTTAAATCCAGATAAATATTCTCATAAATAATGTAATCATCAAAAATATTCGAGATTTTGTAGGTCACGCTAAGTTCTAAAACACAATTTTTTGTAATATTTTTCTCCTTAATCGCATGCATACGAACAAGTTAATACAAAATTGTATAAAATTTGGTATAGGTATTAACCACAACAATTTTTAACTGCTTTCAGTTAATTAAAAATTATTATTACTATTTTCAGTCATAAAATCTTGTTTACTTTCTATACAGATTTGAGAAATGAATTGCTTTAACTATTTAATTTAAAAATTCAGATTTTTATATTCAATTTAAAAATCATTTGTCATTATTAGAAATCTCTATCTTAAAACCAAAGCCGTACTTCATCCTATGTCAACGTAGAACTAATTTTCTTTAAAGATATACTGCTTTCTTCTTGTTGTCATTGTTGACAGTAAAACGGTTTACTTATCAAATGATTCCATGCGGAATAAACTAGCAAATTAATTAATAAATATTTGGATTCCAGACTAAGTTTTCCATAATAGCCAGAAGTTTCATCCAAATTTAACTTAGATTTAATTGATTTGATACCAGGTTATTAAACACATAGTGTTTTCCCCCAACTCTATATTTTATAAAGAGAGGGGGGAATAGAGATAGATATATATAGAGAGATAGAGAGAGAGAGATTCGCATGTGTTTGTGTTTCATTTAGAAATAATTACATCAAAAAGTAAGATTCGAATCAAAAAATTAGAGAACATTTAAAAATAAAATATTATGGACTAATAATATTTAAGGTGAACATTTTGAAACCCTTAATGATTTAAATTAGAGTATGAATATCACTATTTAAATATATAAACGTTCCCTCACAATGTACTACTCTTAAATTTTGGTAACAAAACATATAATAAAGAAGTGAACAGGAAAACAAATTGTTTTTTTCTAATAACCACGCTCTCCGAGTAATGCTGAACATAATTATAAATGAAAAAGGTAATTACAAGTGATCAAGTATATAGAATGTAACAGGAAAAGTAATCTCACCAATAAACGAATAATAAAACATACCACAAATAACAATTTTGATAGTTTTTCTTGTTTGAGATTCATGCAGTAGTTTATCATCGAAAAGTGCAAAATTACATTATGTTCAATATCTGAAGAAATGAATAGAAAACAATAAATACAGTATTCCAAAATAAAAGACTTAGTAATCAGAATTATTGACATGACACTATTGTACAATTGCTTGGCATCATTAATATAGTTCTCAATAATTTTCATAAAGTTATCCCTCCCTCAGCTTTATAACAGAGTAGATAACTGGACATTAGATGTTCTGGTAAGTTCAATATTAGCTCTTATACATGATATAGTTGGTAATTTGATGCTAGAAGTTCTGGTAAAGTCAAATAGTAGTTCTTGTAAATAAATTTTATTAAATTTTTATAATCTTATATTTCGTCCTTAATGTTCTTTTGCAATCACTACAATAAGAAAATAGCGACTGCAAGATTGCTCCATCACCTCTTGCAGATGCATACATCCGTTGTGTAATATTCTGTGTGATGTCATTCCATAAAAACAAATTAATCCAAAAAATAAAATAAATATCAAGAGCAACTAACATTTACCTAATAAAATGTTTTCACCTAGAAATGAGTTTCTTTGATAAAAGACAAACAAAAATGTTATTGTTTGAATATTGTTGCAAGTGAATATATGCCCTTCGAAAGAAATAAAAATAACTCGAAATTTTTAATCATTCCAATTTATATACGCAGAAAAAAACAAATAAATGGTGTTTATAAAATGTTGAATTCTTTCATATTATTAAAAAGGTAGAAATCGAAAATTTTAAATAATTTGTTTTCATAAAATATCAAATTCTTTCATTTCATTAAAAAGATAAAAAGCAAAACTTCTAAGGAATAAAAAAAATCAGGCATTCAATATTGTTTCTAACTGAAATTGTCTAATTCCAATGACACTTTAAAATTGTATTTTTCCCATTCAAATTCTTTTTTTAGGTTATCGACAGTTTTATCATCCACAGTCATCGTTCTTTATGGAACAAAAGAAAATACCTTTGAAAGATTTTACAACTCTTGAATTAATAAAAAAAGGAAAAAGCTGTATAAGATTTCTTGGAATTTATTGAAGAGAAACATTACTAGGTCTTTAAAACACATTCTAATTTTGTTCCATTAATTCTTTTAATGGATGTCATACGACATTCTAATCAATGTGCAGAATCTACAAAGGATAGACTTTTGAAGTTAATGAATTTAATGGAAACACTTCTTTTTTGAAATGAGATAATTAGTACTTCAAACTTAATGGTTTTCGAAGCTGGCATTGTTTTTTTTTTATTTGCTAAGCAAACGACGTCTTGCATGAATCTTTAAAAAGCACTAAGAGATATCTTTGTTTCAAAAGATTGGTTTGTTTATTTACATTTAAAAGAATGAATAAATTTTTTATGAAAAGTTAACAACCCACTTAAAGTTTGTTAGAAAATCCCATTGTAATCTGAATTATCTATTCAACTTAATGTATAATATCATGTTCACTTAAAAAGTCATATAAAATCCGCAACAGAACAAATTTTCAAAGAAATCCTATAAGAATAATAAATAAATACGTTGTAACCAAGAATTCATTGTGTTGAACATTCAGAGTTTGAAATTTTGAAACAAGTTGAAAAGTTAAAAAAAGAAATCCTGATAATTAAGTTACAACTATTCAAAACAATTCTATAAGTACACTCAATATACTCATTTAGAATGCTATAGATATCACTGTACCAAAACATTTAGAGTAATTTTACAGGAACAAATGTTCAAAGAAATTCCGTAAGAACAGTAAAAAAAAATAAGATTTTTAAAAAAGTAAGAATTCTTTGCTTCAAACATTCACAATAATTGTGAAACAAGTCAAAAAATTAAAAAAGAAATCCTAATAAAACTGATTAGAACAAATCTTTAAGAACACTAAATAAACTCATTTAGAAACTGAAGATTTCATTGTTTCTAATTTTGTGTCAACATTTAGAATAATTTTATAGGAACAAACAAATTTTTTTAAAGAAATTCTGTAAGAACAATCAATAAAATCAGCTGAAAAGCTGAGATAAGAATTCATTACGTCAAAAATTCAGAATAATTTTGAAACAAGTCGAAAAAAATCTCGATGATTAACAGTAGCAACCGTTTTGAACAATTCTGTAAAAACACTAGATAAAAAGAGCAAACAAGTAAAATCTAATAGAAGTTCTGATGACTAAGTTTCAAACTTTAAAACTATTCTGTAAAAATACTCAATAAAATCATTAAAAACATCGAAGATTTCACTGCTTCAAACATTCAGAGCAATTTTACGATAACTCAACCCATAAAATCAAATAGAAATCTTGACAATTACGTTTCAAACTTCAAAATGTTATAGTATAAAGACTTCCACTGCATTTTCAAAGATATTTTCTATAAACAAATTTATAAAATTACTGCTATACTTATGAACTGTATCATGACTCTGTAAAAGTATTAATATCTTCCAAATGTAAATACTCCAGATGCAAGTATTTCATTAAATAATTAATGAGTCTGATTTATCTGTCAGCTTAATACTCACTTAAAAAGTCACTTAAAATTCGCAAACTCTATGAACAAATTTTCAAAGCTATTCTATAAGAGCAATCAATGAAATCAGCTAAAAAAACATTAAGCCAATGTGTCAAACATTCAGAATAATTTTGAAACAAGTTGAAAAATTAACAAAGAAATTATAATAATTAACACTTGCAAATTTTCAGAACATTTCCGTTAGAACACTCAATAAAAGCATTTAAAAAAAACGAAGATTTCACTACGCAAAGCATTCAGAATAATTTTACAAGAACAAGTTCATAAAATCAAATAGAAATCCTGACAACAAAGTTTCAAACTTCAGAACAATTCTATAAGAACAACGATGTAATGGAATAACTGCTTCCAATGCATTTTCAAAGATCTCATCTGTAAATAAATTTATAAACTTAATGGAATTCTTTACCATGAATCTACACAAAATATTACCATTTTCGGAAAGTAAATACTCCACTTTCAAGAACTTTCTTAAATAATTAATGAGTTTTTAAACATAGGGATAATAATAACACATGTGAATTAACCTTACCATCAATTAAACATTCATCATTTTTCTTGCCCGCAAGGGATTAGAATAAATGCATCCACAGAATAAATTCCAAGATATCTTCATAATCTCAAGTAGTCTTCAAACTTTAATAAATCCGCATTGCATTACCATCAAATATCTCTTTCGGAACTCATATTTTATTCATGTAGAACACAGCAGTCCTTTTGTGTAATCTCAGTCTTTTATAAAATAAAGAAATTAAACATTTCCTTCTGCTTAATGGCAACTGTTCCGCTGCCACTCCAGATTACCCTATTTGCTTTCCACAAGCCTCCTTATTAGCTGAGCAGCTTCTTCCTGTGAAATTGAAATGCTATCAGTGTTAAAGCGTCGTGAACTCTGCTCTTCAATAATAAATCCACTTTTATAAATTTCACGCTTCTAGATAATCCAATTATTAAAACTCTCCTCTCTTGTGAAGTAAGACGAGTGCTTCTCAAACGCACACCCGAAATTCCTCATCAGGGTATTTCCCGGACTAAATGAATTATCCGGGAAACAGAATCCGGCAAGCGTAGAAACTTTCGGAATGTGTTGATTAAACGGCATCAGTGGATGGCAGGTGGATAAAACAAGAAGATTGTAAACGTAAGGATTGCTTTATCAGCCGAAGCCTCGTACGTTAAATTCAATGAACCGTTGCCAGCGAGCGTGACACATGCAACCGGCTATGAAGCCTCGAACATAAACCTTCTTTAACCTCAGAGCGAAAACACCTGCTTTTGTTGAGTCTGACAGGCGTTTGAAACAAATTAACAATCTCTAACGGAGAGGTTTCACCATTTTTGTCTTCCAACTTAAAACTGGCTGCAACTGAACTTTCAAAAAAATTATTGTAGATGTTCATCGGTTAGGTGTTAGTCTGCTTTTGCCCGTTTTGATTCAATATGGTCTCAGAAATGCATTTTTTTATTCGTGAGAGAGAATTATTGGCACTAATTCTTTTATTGTCACTCAAACATCGAGGAATGTATCTTTGTTATTATTAATAATACATAAAAGCTGTTCAATTGTATGAAATTTGTCACAATGGATTTAAAAGCTACGTACAGGATGATCAGCGAATAAGCCCTGATTTCAAAATTAAATATCTCTACAACAAAGATCGATAGAATTATGTAGTAAACTGTACATTTATTAGCAAAACGTTGAAAATGTTTTTAAAAAGTTTAGAAAATTTAGATACAAAAATCGTTAACAGATAGCTCTTTAATAACAATACCCATAGACGGTTTCAGTGTGACGACAAAAATGAAAAATGACTCCCAATCTTACACCTTGTGACTTCTTTCTGTGGGCAGCATTGAAAGGCACTGTCCATGAGCTTGAATCGTTGATTGGGGAAGCATGTGATTCCATTTCCGTTGTGAAACGGGATGTCAAATTTCATTGTTCGATTACGCCACCTCATTGATTCGAACGGTGAGCATTTTGAAAAAATTGCAAAGACCGCATCACTTTACTGTTCAGAAAAAGAGTTCCATCTGTTAACGATTTTTGTAACTAAATTTCCTAACTTTTGTACACTATTTTTACAGTTTGATCATATAATTCTATCTATCTTTTTTGCAGAGATATTTAATTTTGAAATCATGGAATATTCGCTGATTACTCTGCATATGAATTTAATATTACTCTTTTCAAAATTCATCCAGCTTGAATGAAATGTTATTAGAATTTTATGCAATAACAATTAGAAATTATTAGCTAAAATTAATGAATTATGAACGTATCTGTATTTCTCATTGTCAAGGGCATTTATGTTTTCTTTATTGCATGATTTTATTATTTTTTCAATAAGCTAAGGAAGCAAAGCTGCCACTATACTGAAACGCCATAATAGGAGATCAGAACACTAAATAATGCATCTCCTAAATCACCTGCACGCTTTGCAAATCCTAAAATTTTATTGAAAAATCTATCGTTAAAAGAATATTGAAAAAGAAATCCAAACCTATAATCTGCAATTGAGAGTACACCTACTTTTACTTCATTAATTTTATAAACATCTTGTTTTATTTAGATATACATTGAAACTATCTAAAGGAAAGTGCTGAAAAATCAGTTTTAGATCGAAATATCCTGTTCCATCAGGGCAAAGATCCCAAACACATTGTGCGTGATGTCGAAATGTAGTGCTTGTTTCATTGTAAACAGCAGTTATACACACTATCACAGTCCACTGACATAAATGTCATCGGATATCTGAGGGCCACACTCAAAACAGAGTTAAAAATACAAAAAATTAGAAACAAAACCCATCTAAAACAAGTGTTGCAAGAAGAATCGGGTAAAACATCTTTAAATACCATTGGAAAGTTGGCCAAAACGGTACCACGACGTTTAAGGGAAATTATAAAAGCTGAAAAACATCTAACTAAATTATTAAATTAAACTAAACTAGATTAAACTTTCTTTCTATGCGCGATATTAAAAAATTTTCACTGGTGTACTAACAAATTTTTGAGACAAAAATCTGTATATGTTTATCTAAAATGCTTCTATAACTTTTCAATTTAAAAGCTTTTCGTTGATTGTTCTTTATTTTCAATTTAAAGTATAAAATTAAAAACATGTTTGTAGTTTTCGTATTATGATATTTATATTGAATGTCTGATTTATCAATTAAAAGTAAGGTATACTACTCTCAATTGTTTGAGCCATTGTACTAGCATAACATTTTAATGCTTTGAATACTTTCATTTAGAGTGGCATATCATGTAAAATCCGAGCTCTTTCTTTAATGAAATAAAATTTATAAGTTGAACCAAACGATTTTTAAAACTCGTCAAAAGTTAATATTTTGTGAAGTTAAATTTTTAAAGAACTATATTAAAATAAATTTAGCATAAATATACAAACTGATAACTTAAATAACATAAATTTAAATAAACGACTTTTATTATCATGCATGAAACACTTAATAAATAATCTATGCCATTCTATAAGCGTTAGGTATTATTAAAAGATAAATTTTAACGTCTAAATTGAAATTATAAATAAAATATAAATATATAGTTTTTTAATTTATGAAAACAGTGTTATTCTCATTTCATAAATATATATTATTTTTATTTTATAAAAATAAAGATATAGCAAATCTTCTGTATGCACAGAAATTGATCATTTATTCAAAAATAACTATAATTTGCAATCGTCTATGCAAATATGTGAAGATAAACATATGTTATTATTCTTAATTAATAACTCTTTTCAAAATTAAGTAGAAATCTTCCAGGATGATAAATACTAAAAGAATCCTTAATAAATCAGCAAAAATTAAAACAGACGAACAAAATCTGAATTAAATGTAAAAATGGAAAGCAAACATTCGAGAAACGAACAAAAAGTAAAACAACACGATCATAAAAAGAGATTGAAATAATGCTAAAAAAATGCAAATGAAAGATAATCCTTCAAAAATGAAGACTTATAATTAATTTTTGGTAAACACTTGAAATGAGGGAGCAATTACAATAATAAAAGTTCCTAAAAATACTAGGAATAGTAATTTAGAAAGAGCAAAAAAATTAGTCTCTCAAAAAAATATAAAAGCAATGCAATGCAACACTACATTCATTTAATGAATTTTTTTAATAATTTTAAGTGCATAACATAAAAAGGGGTCAAAAACACAAATAAAACTCTACTTAATTTGGAATATTTTTCCGAAATATATTGGTGGAGTTATTCAGTAATTTTTAAAAAAATTGAAAACGATTTTTGTTGATGGATATTTTTTTTACAGCAGAATAATTTTTTACGCAGTATATACGTTATATATTTGCTAAGCAATATTAAAATCATTTTCTTTCTCTTGATTTTGATGTTAATTTATCAAGACTGTAGGGTTTCATTTATTTCTACTTTAATCAGTACTATGAAATTATAATTGTACTGTATAGTTAATAATTACGTGTAACATAAAAAAGCATTATCTCCAGATTAGTAATAAAGTATTAAAAAGATTTTTATTGTAATCTGTTTAGATTTTTGAACAGAGATTGTTAATTTTCTAAGATAATAAACATCCAGATTATCAGTAAATTCAAAATATTTTTAAGAAACCAGAAAAAGACATTAGTCTTTGTGTTGCTTATTTTATTTAACTTTTAAAAGTAAGGGATTTTTTTTTGAATTTTTTATAAACTTTCAGTTTAACTAACAGACTTCAACAAATCTTCCAAGACAAGCTGGCTTTCTGTGCTTGATGAAGGTTACATAGATTTGATGAAATTCATTAAAGATCTATTAATTTTTTAATAAAATATTAGAGGGGGCTAATTTTTAGATTGTACTAGGGTTAGTTGACTATAGTTAATCAACATTAGTCTAATAAAAAAAAAAGCCACAAAACCAATGAGTAGCTAATTTAAGAACCGAATTCAGCAAAAATGGACAATGTATCCAGGTATCAGTTATTATAAAAATGTTGACCCGAAGGTATCCGACTACGTTGAAAACATGTTATCGAACACGTTGGAAGTATTTTTTTTAAATTATTATTTCTTGTAGTTCAAACGTTATTATTTCCAAAACAGTTTTTCTTTTCTAGAATAAAAAAAGGCCTGACCTATCATCCAGGCTCACATAACTTTTTCTACTGAACTTTGTCTTTCACTTCAATTTTCATAAAACTTTTATGTTCATAAATATTCTTCATCGTTAAAAGGATATCTCAGAATCTAATAGAGGTATTCATATAAAAATTTAAGGGTGTGTTTCAAATGATATGGGCAATGAAATGAACCAAAAGTTTTATTGTTCGTGAAAGACTTTTTTCATTTATTGGTGTTTTTAGAAAAATGAAGTTGTGAATTTGCTGTAAAAATGCATATATACTTATTTTTTTAATCTTAACTTCTTAGCATCCCAAAATGTTACTTAGATTTTGGTTCTTTATATGGATCATTGCATTCTATAACTTGTGTACATAGAAAAATAGAATTGCTGCATTACAATTTTGCTTAGAGTGTTCGCGATTTTGGTTCAATTTCATTTATATATTTACTACATATTTTCCTAATTTTTTAATATATTATATTTTTAAATAATTTTTTTTGTATTTATAGTATTTATAATTTACAATACCTGTAAAAACCATAAATAGCTTTTGAATAATTCTTTTTTCCAAAAACTGTCCTTCGAACGTAGTCGGATACCTTAAAAGTCATGTCGAAGATCTAGAGTAAAAATCTTGAAAAGTGGGCACGAATGACAGCTTTCAATAGCTCAAAGTTATGTTAATTATTTAAACAAATTAATTGCAATCCAATATCAGTAATATTTTCTAAGAAAATAAATATCTAGATTATTATCTGTTCTAAATAAATCGGAAAGTGACATTTTGTTGCTGTTTCTAATGGAACTTTGTCATTGAAAAGTCCGCTAATAAAGAGTCAACAATTGAAACCGAATTTTTTGCTTCCTGTTTTTCAAGACCAGATCTACGGCCAAAAGAATGAGTTAGCTACTCACTTGTCACAACCCTTTTTTATGGTGCTGGCTTCTTTCATACATTTCATTCCCTCATCCACAGATCGTATTTTAGACCTGGATCAAGGAATGATAATATCTGAACCAGTATGGCCAGTTATATTACTCTCGCAACGGAGGACGTTGTGACCCCGATCGATTTATACGTGCTCAAGCTACTACATAGACTAAGATCTTCGGCCGGCAGGATTCGAACTCGCAACCCAAAGAATGCGAATCAAACTCCCTACCAGCCAGGTTATAATTGCTATCTAGAAGAGGACGAGAAGAACATTAATCTTAGTATTGTTTATTTTATTCAATCATTCAAGGTAGAGGATTTTTTTAAAAAAACTCTTTATAAACTATATACATAACAATTGAGATATTCACAAATCTTGTAAGATAATCTTTCTTTAAGAATTTGACGAAGGTTGTATAGATCGCAAGAAATCTATTAAATCTTTTTAACAATATATTAACTAGATGTTCTTTTATTATAGTGCTCTGTATGATTATAGTTATAACCGGATATATCTATTAACATAATGTACTACAGATCCATTGAATCGCTGGTTCGAGAACTGAATGCATAAAGTGCACTAATTATCTAGACCTGGTGTGCGACGAAGCGGTTGACATTAAGAGTCATCTCGTAGACCTAGTATAGAATTTTTGAAAAATGGGCATGATTGACAACACTCGGAATCTAATTTATGTCCTCTATTCTCAAGCATGTATATCCTACTGTTGTCAAAAAAAGACCTAATTTCAACAAATATGAACAGTACTTATGTGCATATTACGTACTAACTACCACCAGCGGGTGACCGAGCTCCGCTCGGAGAAAGCAGGTATCGAAGCTAACTCGAAAATTTAAATTTTCAATTGTGATTCATCAAAACAATACATGCCATAAGAAAATTTGTAAAACCATTGGTGAAAAGATAACCGGTTAAATCTCGGCTTTTCATCGTCCACCAGCGATGTCATGTCTTGATGTTCCATTGGAAATCCCCATCTGCACTGGTCTCTTCCATGTTTGCTGACCATGCACGGAGCGCTTGGGTTCATATCACCACACGGGTTATGGATCATCCATTTCGAGATCAGTTCCGGATCATCTTCTGGAAACTTTATTAGTTCGCCATATTGGCTATAGATGGCAGCACGTTACCGCTTGAAAATTTAAGTAGCCATTATGGCGAACTAATAAAGTTTGAAAATATCCTATCTGTAACTCCGAACTGCTCGACCGTAGCGCTTCAAAACCAGCGTCAATCGATTCCTCGTGGCCAAAAACCCCATACCCCCAAGTTTACCGGAGTTTATTAATTCTGGGGCGATTTTCTACTTGGCAACCATTCCTCGTATTATAGTATAAGATTGTTAACACACTGGTATTGTATAATAGTATAACGAAGAATAAGGTGGAAACTCAGGATTCGTCCTCGACATTTTATTCCAAAATTGCATTTGTGCAAAATAAATCCCATTTACAATATATACTCCAACCAAAACAGACTCAACAGAATTTTTAATATGACAAATAACATTAAACAGTTCTCTTGCCGTTGTTTCATATAAGCACCAGTCATACTATGAACTTATTAATCTTCAATCAATCAAGATAAATTGCTTTGGTTATATTAAGATATCCTACTAGATTCGAAAAACAGTTTTTTAATCAATCTTTTTAATGTTTATATAATATTTTTTATTAATATAAGAATAAGATGATGAATGAAAAGGAAATTGTTCTAAAAAATTTAAGATTGTTCTAAAAAAATTAAGAATTATATTCAAAATTGAAATTTGTGTGTGTAATATATGCAATTGTCTGCGGAAAATTGCAATTTTTTTTAACATATTTGCATTGTAAAATCATAAATTTATTTCTATTACATTCAAAAGCAAATTCATAGTTCATTACATAACAAGCACTAATTATAAATTTCATTGAGATATCTTGATAATTTTTGAATTTCGACGATACTTGTTCAGGAGGATTATGAGAAAAAACTCTTTCTTCAGAAAATACATCAGAGATTTTTGAATGCTTATAATTAAACAAAATTTACTTTTCAAAAATTCTTTATAACTTAGTTTCTAATGACAAAATAAAGATATCACCGGAAACAGAGACGTAGCAATTTTTAAAATTGCAAAAAAATATGAATTTTCATCAAAATTTATGTATTCAACCTAGTCGCATAATTTTAAAAACTTTGGCAAATGTTGATGTATATCATATATCATCATCTTAATGAAAACGGCATTTCTTACATTAAAATGCTAATTCTAATTGACTTAAATAATTGTAACAATTGTCTAAATTGGTTAAAAAAATGTGTATAAATTCGGAAATCACGCCGATTACTTCTATTTCAGCTCGAATTTTCTATTTTTAACAAGCATTCTTAAAACCTTGATCGATGTTAATTATCCACAATGTCAACCTTTGACTAAATTATGACCAGGAATTTTGTATGCTCAAAATAATAAGCAGTTATTAATTATTATTTCCAACAAAGAACTTCCAAATAGTCATTATCATTTAGAAGTCTAGTCATTCTTTTGTTATATATATTCAGTGTTTCTTAAAATGAAAAATATATGTTGTTGTACATATCCTATATTTTTACATAATGCTTAGAAAATGAGTATTATAACGAATGTCAATAAAACATGCTTTATTTTTTTAGAATTTATAGTTTCAATATCGGTTAAAACCTTAATTATTAAGAATTATCGGATTTCTATTAATCTCCCTTTAAATGAGCAATCTTCTTTACGCATTATCATGTAACTCTTCAAAAGACGCTTTTACTGCCAGATTCATAAGTGGCTCAATTTCGTTGTTTTAAATGTTAGTAAAAGAAAAATATCTATTCGATTTTTGCTAAACAGCAGACGATACTGATTTCCTATTAACAAGAAAACTAATTACTTGTAACAAAGTAACATGTAGTGATATGATACTGGCAGAGAAGATTATGAAGAGTATTTAAACAATAACACCACCGTGTCATATTTCAAAACATGTTTAAAAAGATTATTGAGTATCAGCTCTTCTCAATAATTAAGAACCTAAAAAAATTCTTTAAATAATCAAAGAAATGATTATTATTTTGAACTTTTATTGATTTAACACATTTGAAAAATTTCCAAATTAAATATTATTATTAATTTGGGATAGAACTTAAACTGAATCGTAAAGGATCTAAACGTATAACAAAGTTTTTAAAATATTTTCTCAGATATGTATAATATCATTTTAATGTGATTTTAGAATAATTTAAATTGAACACAAACGCATCACCAAAAAACGTAACTTTTTAACACAATGACTTGGCTGATTTCTGCATATATTTATAAAAAATTTTGGCTACGTATCTCTAAATCTATCGTCAAAAGTAGATATCTCTAAATAGAAATTAATATAAAGTACAAAAATTTTTGTATATGTTTCATCAATCTTCTATGATCTTATATATAAATCAGAAACGAATCCTTCCAAATCCAAACAAATCCTATATTGTAACGTTTCCCTGTCCCATTCACATGAAGCGGCATTTCCCGACAACTGTCCCCATCTATTAATGTCCTCCATTGTTAAAAGCCACCAGATTTCGAAGTATCGAATCTCCTTATCACCGACTGTTTCACATTTGGCCATTGGACGACACGTAGAGATCATTGTGAAGAAACCTGTCGCTTCTTTAAAGGAAAGGAGTGCCTAACAGCTGGATGCCGGGTCGTGTCTTTGTGAAGGAATATCACTGATACGTGTTATAGGGCGGTCAATTGCTTGGGCACGTCATTGATGGAGAGTCCCAAGCCACAAAATACTGGTGCTACGATAGAGAGAATTTTTTTCTTAATGATATGCCGATGGGGAACTGACGTGGACGAATAGAAATTGAGTAGGTTTACTTAGGACAGCGAAAAAGTGACGTTTTGTCTTTGAAAAGGGATTGCGGACTGCGACTTTTTGACGCTCCACGCTGGTAATGACTCTGACCAAGATACCCTGTTAGCGTCTTGTGGTGTTTTTCTTCGATAAATGGATAAATCTTTCCATGAACACTTTTCAATATAGACCTTTAACCTTCATCTGTTGTATAGCAAATATTTAACCTAGATAAGAACAAATTGTTATTCTGTAAATATATATGGCTGTAAATAAAATATTTATCGGAAATTCCACTCGCCTATTTGACCGGATATCAAGACATTACAATATAATTAAGAAATTAAATAAATTCATATTGATAATTCTTTTAAATTTGTATAAAGTTAATACGTATGGCAGAAAAACATATTTTATGACTTGAATGATTTGTGTATCAGTTTATAGAAATATCGATGATGGATCTCTAAATCTGTCATCAAAAGTTGAAATCTCTAAATCTATCATAAAAATTGAAATATATATGTATCTGTAAGTAGAAATTAATATAAAAAACAAAAATCGCTTACCTTTCAGTTATCTCCTTTTTTATATATAAAATAGATATAAATCATCTAATTAAAAAATTAATTAAATTCATATTAATTTCTGAATTCACATTAGTAATTCTTATATACCTCAGAAGAATATATTTTTATATTCTTGTAATATATCTGATTAGCACAATATTTAATTATATGTTAAATGTAGGATGCAGGTTTGCATGTAGTCTAAAATTTTAGTGAACAGCTCTAAACTGTCTTTGCAGTGATTACAGTTGATTGAGAAGAAACTTCTCAATCGAAAGCAAAATTTATTTACAAAGGTTTTTCTTTGAAGATTTGACACATATTAATATTCAGTGGTAAAATCCACTCCTGATCTCATCACAAATAACAAGTAAAGGAACTCAACATACGCAACGGAACAATATCTGATATCATACCAAAATACTGAACTTATTTGTTATGTCTTTAACCTCCACGAAACTGTTCCGGCCACATAGCAAAAGATAAACGAAATGAAAAGGGAAGAACCCTGTTAGGGAATGAGTGGATGATATCAATAAGAATGTACGTTGGTAGGATATATATATATATATATATATATATATATATATATATATATATATATATTAGTTATTAATCATTTAGTCCTTTAAATATAATAAAATAGTATTGCCAAAAAAAGTGTCATCCCTTGCGTGATATTGTATGGAATCAGAAATGGTTCACGTTAATATGCGACTCTTTGTGATATTTATGAAAACATTTACAGATTTTCGGAACCATCTAGCAGCATTTACGGTTTATGCTTTTAACGATGCACATATGTGGTTATTTTATTACACTTTGTGATTCAAAACAGTTGCTCTTATTATGGCTCTGAATTCCAGTGTAGAATTGTAAGACGAAACTATTAGACAAACGTACAAAAAAAAACTTTAAATTTTGTTTATATATGGCATAATTTCTCATTATAAGTTCATTTTGCGACACAGACTTTATACAAACAATAGCTCATTTCACCATGCTAATATAATTTACGGTAAGGGCATTCTAAAGCTGATGGAACATTAAATTTCATTTGTAATAAAAATGGTATTAGCGATATTCAACATTAAAACTTTAATATTCACATGTCTACGCAATCAAAGGTCGCTAAGAGCCGATATATTTTTTTAAAAAAATACTTTAGTATTTTTTAAATAGTATTATTTTTTAATACACTAATGGTAAAAAAAATCCCAACACTAGGAAGGAGCTGTGCTAGATAAAAGAAATTTGGTAGGCGTGTTTATACATCTGAAAGATGAAGTCGATTCAAATTTCGAGCTAAGCGCGTAAGTGTGGCGCTAGTAGCGACACTATGAACATGCAAATGAGGTTTGCTTTAAATAAGCACTATAAGGATCGTGATCGTTATTTACAGTTGAGATTTGACGTAGTGGGTTAATGTTAGTCAAGGATGCCTCTAAGAAGACGAAGAAGCCATTATCAACAGCTCACTGACTTTGAACGAAGTCGTGTTGTAAGGCTACGAGAAGGTGGGTTTTCTTTCCGCGATATTGCTGAAAGACTTGGCAGGAATGTATCCACTCTGCATGAGTATTGGCGGCAGTGGTCATGGGAAGGTACTGCCTCAAGAAGACCAGGTTCCGGACGGCCACGTGGTACTACTGAGAGGGAAGACCGTCGTATTTGGCGTATGGCTGTGGCTAATCGTATTGCGTCTGCAGCTGAAATTCGAGCTGCAGTTGGCACCACAGTGACACAAGGAAGTGTTACAAATCGGTTACTTAGAGGACAGCTCCGAGCCAGACGCCCTTTACAGTGCATTCCACTGACTCCAAACCACTGCCGTTTGCGCGGTGAGTGGTGTCAAGCTAGAGCTCATTGGAGGACGGAGTGGATATCTGTTGTGTTTTCTGATGAAAGTCGGTTCTGCCTTGGTTGCAGTGATAGCCGTTTGTTGGTTAGAAGGAGGCCAGGTGAACGCCTGGCTGTTAATAATAATCTGTCTGAATAACCTCTCTGTGGCCTAGACACACAGTGCCTACTCCTGGAGTTATGGTTTGGGGAGAAATTTCGTATGACAGCAGGAGCACTCTCGTGGTTATCCCACGCACCCTGACTGCAAATTTGTACGTCAGTCTAGTGATACAACCTGTTGTGCTGCCATTCATGAACAGCATTCAAGAGGGTGTTTTTCAACAGGATAACGCTCGCCTTCATACCACTGTTGTAACCCAACATGCTCTACAGAGTGTCGACATGTTGCCTTGGCCTGCTAGATCACCAGATCTTTCTCCAATCGAGCACGCATGGGACATCATTGGACGGCAACTCCAGCGTCATCCACAACCAGCCTGTCCAGCCAACCAACGTCCCTGCATTGACCGCCCAAGTGCAACAGGCATGGAACTCCATAACACAAACTGATATCCGACACCTGTACGACACAATGCATGCACGTTTGCATGCTTGCATTAAAAATTCTGGCGGTTACACCGGTTACTAATGTACCAACATTTCACATTTGAAATGGCTCTACCTGTTATCTTGAAACTTTAATCAATTAAATATGTTACCTAGGCAAAAGTATTCCTAAAATTTCATTACTGTACAATAATTTTTTCTTGGTGTTGGGATTTTTTTCCATCAGTGTAGTAATAGTATATTATTTTTATAAATAATATAATATATTTTTAAAATATATACTGAATTTTAATAAACTTTATGTAAATTACAAAAGAGTTCCACATGTGCAAAATTACGCATAACTTTGGTGATAGCATTAACTATTATTTCCGAATATTAAACACATTTTGTATGAGTGACCATTAAAGTGTTAGATTATTTTACAAAAATTTGAGTCTTCATTTTACGAAAGTTTCATTGTTGAATTCACATATATATTATTTTTAAATCGGTTATTTTATGTTTCAATATATTCAAAACTTTTCAAAATTAGAAATATCTTCCTATTGGTAGCATAATCCGTTCCTTTATCTATCCTAATTTGTAAATGATGAGAAATAGGACAAGATTTTCATAATGTTTAATAAAATTTATGAGCTCTTGTATCATGCTTTTGGGGATGAGATGGGTTCAGGTTAAACTTATATTGCATATAAACTGTAATGAAATTGAGACCGTTTTGATGAACAATATTTTGAATAGATTAATGCTCGACCTGGCTTACGAAATGAAAAAGTTTTTACTTAAAATTCTGGTATTGGTGTACGATACGAAAAGGAATTGATTATGAAATTTCATCTGATCATAAAATGCATTGCTGTGATGGAAGATAATGAGATGGAATTAAGTCATTCTAGAATAAGAAATGCCTTTGCTTTGATGCGACATCATTATAATTCTATGGAATTTTTCTTTGTTTCGATATTATTTGGATATATTGTCCCACACTGCAATTTAAAAGAGATCTCAAAAATGGCGATTGCAGGACTAAAATGTTGCCAAAATGCCAAGCGGATACTCATCGACGAAAAGTCAACTTCGAATAAAGGGCCGATAATTGCCGAAATGGTACGACGTCTTCGACTCCTCCCTGGGCGAATCCACAAATCAATCGATGCAAACCCCTATTGGATCGACCCATGCATTTTGCATTTCGCCAGCTCTAGAGGGAATAATCAAGCGACCGTGGCAGAGGCCGCTATTATAATCAAAAGCAAACACAGGCGAAACGAAACAAACAGAAGCGGCTCCCAGCTAACGATCCATTCCGAATCGCCGGCGTTCAATAAAGTGCAATTTGATAAAGCCTTTTCCAAATCGCTGCAATTACCCGGGCTTCTTCCATCAGAGGTGATTCTTAATTACACTTCATTGTCTTCTGATTCTGGAAGGATTACTTTCCCGAGGCGGAAGTGTTGCTTAATTTTTGTCACGTGGATCCTTTGGCCGAATGGTATGGGTGGAAAAGGATTAAAGTCTCGTCTCGAATGCTATCTCAAGTAAGACAAGTATCCCCTTTCCGTTCTTCACATTCATTCTTTCTTTCTTTTCATTCTCTTGCAAAAGGAAACATACAACAGAAAAAGAAATCACATTCTTTCAAATGCAACAGTAACTTTTTATGTATATAGCTCCGAGGATCTTAATTTCAGAACTTTAAACTTCATGTTTGCTTCTTGCGTTTATATGTAGGCACATGTATTGTAAAACATTTTATAAAGAAAATTTTTTCCTCAGTTTTGTCCTCAAAATGATGTTATGTCTTCTGAATATATGCTCTGAAACAGTGCCTTAGAGTATTTTCTTTTAACCTTTGATATTTATGTCAACTAAAGTGGTTTGCATGAACAAGTGACAAAAAATCTTTATACTCTCTGCAAAATAACTTTTGTTTATGACGAGAGAAGAACTATAATATAACTAGCACCAGTTATTTTTAAAACTTTAATAACAATCAAGTGTGAAACACCTGGTTTTAAAAATGTGAATCAATTCAGAAACGAGAATATTCATTCCCTTTCAAGTTTGTACTATGAATATGATATTACTCTATAGTTACTATTGCTTCCTAACTATTCCAAATATTAAAGCGGAAAACATGCAAAAAAAACTTGTAACAGATTCTGATATTCTTTACAAAGGAGAATATGTTTAATATTTGAAACAAATTAGATATTCGCAGTAGACATCGCAGTAAACATCAAAAATATTGTAGTACAAATAATTTTGCACCACCTTCATTTTCAAAAATTATCTTTTCAACTATATTGACGATTTTATGATATAAATATATTTTATATGTTTAATCAATTTTAAAAGAAAATATTTTAATCACATTTTCTAATATTTAACTTGTGAACTGAACGAATATTAAATAAACCACAAGATACAATAAAATATTGAATTCTGAAAGAACACCAAGTTTTACAGTTCTAAAAGAATACACAAATCTAATATATGAACATGAATATTTATCTGTCCATATTTTATATAATGTCGTACTGTTCATCCTTTTTCGATGAAACATTGTCAAATTATTGCATTTAATTTATTTTCGGTGGCAGCAGCTCACCGGATACCAGCTAGTGATCCCTAAATTTCATGTTAAGTAAGCAAGTATTCCAAACATATTTTAGTTAGAGGGTAAAGTTGAAGACATAAGCCACAAAATTCTTTGTCTTATAGCCAATGTAAAATCAAGCACCCTGGATTTTGAAAAACGATTACTTGATATATTTGAAACTTTTTTTTATTTCCCGAGTATTTTAGAAAACACAGAACTTTACTAAACACTAACGAGACAGATATATAGCAATTTATTAAAAAGATAAATGTAATATACAGCCTCTAAATATAAGTAGAGAGCTTCTTTGTGGTCGCTGCTTTAAAGAGAGAATGCGCACCTCGCTTATTATAAATTTCTGAGAAGATATAGGATTTTCCAAAATTTATAAAAAAGATAAGTGTAATATGGATAGCAATTTATCAAAATGATAACTGCAATATAGACAGCAACTTATCAAAAAGATAACTGTAATATAGATAGCAATTTATTAAAAAGATAACTGTAATATAGATAGCAATTTATTAAAAAGCTAACTGTCATATAGCTAGCTATTTATTAAAAAGATAAGTGTAGTATAGACAGCAATTTATTAAAAAGATAACTGTTATATAGATAACTATTTATTAAAAAGATAAGTGTAATATACTGTAGCTAAAGTAAGTAGAGAGCTCCTTTATGGTCAAAGGGAGAAAAAGAATGTGTGAATCTTCAACGAGAGAATGTTTGAGCACTTCGCTTATTGTTAGTTCATGAGCAAATATGGTATTTTCCAAAAAGCATTTCAACTCTATTCGTAACTAGGAAAGAACTATAATACTGACATTTTGTAGAATCCTTATTTTTTTCCAAAACATCGTCAAGTCGTCAAGTTTGCTAGGATCCATAATTCGGTACCCATTCAGTATCAAATATTTCCGTAAACCTCTCTTTGCAAGAATGCTTACAAAAGTTACAGGGAAGAGATATAACAAACGTACTAATATTTCAGAAGATTCAGAGATAAACGATAATTTGCAAAGTGCGTAATTAAAACATAGAAAAAAATAAAGATTCTTATTATTTATATCATATTTTTGTTATTTTACAGAAATAACTTTGAAACTCTGTTTAATATCTGTGAATTTATGATGTAGACTAAATACACAAAAAATAACTTATTTTTAAAAATCTATATCCTTCCATACTTTTCCCCTTTAACAAAAAATTATAACTATCCTTTGATTATAATGATTGAAATACATGATTGTACGTTCTCCGTTAAAAAATTATGTCTCTAGTTGTAAATGTTCAAATAATTAAATAAAAAATTCAGCTGCATTTCTGACCATATATATAAAAAATAAGAAGAGAAAAAACATTATTTTAATGAATCATTTAAACTTTAATGGCATATTTTTGTAAATAATAGGAGAAATTAAAAATTATTATTTAAATTTCTTTAATGGCATCTACAATTTTTTTTAAAAAGTCCAACTGTAACAAAAAAATTCAATAATAAAACACTCTTAATCCGGCATTTTTTTAAAAAAAATTTAAAATATCAATGTCATTAGGTTTAATATCTCAAAACATTTTGAAACTTAAGTGGCATTTATGTTCTGAGAATCTAATTTTTCAGTTCATACATATTATTATTTCACTTTTAACAATTCTTCTTTTTTGTAATTTCAATGCGGTAAATTTCAGAGCCTGAGTATGGAACCTACAATAAAAAAAATGGATGAATTTCAAAAAAGTAATTTCAAAATAAAGCAGAATTTTTTAAAAAAATAACAAGAATAAGGAAGTATTTAGTGATTTAATCTTTAAAAAGGGTATTGAAATATAAAGAAATAATGTATTTCGCCATTTCTTTTTCTATTTTGTTCCCATTTACATTGATATTGGTAAGGTTAGTAGTTAAAGATGGGCTACCCTATTTTTCTAGAATTAATTTTTAAAATATTAAAAATAATCTTCCAAATGCATTTAATTCACTTTTAGAATAAAAGATCAAATTTTTGGTCAGTGTAGTTACTATATTAATTCATACAACTTTTATGCAATTGTTGCCAACTGAACAGCTTAAATATTATTTGTAATCTCGTTCTCAACATCCTCCCAATCCTAGTAAACTCGGGTGGAACGACCCTAGACCCAGCGGGTTACTTTTCAACCATTAACTCTCAGTTCGCAGAATCATATCTTCCCATCACATCCCTGATGTTGGTCCATCATTGACCTTCTTCCACATATGCCGTGGTCTGACGCCATCTTGCAAGAGCACTATGTCGTCAACTCGGACATTAACAGGGCTATTCTGGTTTCGAACTTGATGAAAAGATCGCAGTTGAAGTAAATATTCCTATGACTATTTTTCCAAAAACAGTCAATTAAGTCCTGCAGTCGCCTGTAAACTATCTTAAGATGTCTGTCATTAACCGGGCTGGATGGAATGATCAAAGAACAGATTAAATTTTAAAGTGTGTTGCCAACTGGGCAACTAGAATATTATGCATAACCTTGTTCCCAAAAGTAATGTTGAACTAAGCATTCTATGACAGTCTGCTATTTTCTCTAACCTTGGCATCTAAAGATATAACTTAAAACTTAGCATAAAACTAATTTAGGTGAACAGACTGGTCGCTAATGGCGGCTAGTGTTTTGAATTATTTTTAATGATATTGTTATCATTGGCATGATTAACAGATAACACTCCTAAGCAAACACTGTTGTAGAAAATTAATCTCGAAAACTTCTATTTGATTATAACAGACCGGGTAAACTGAATTTATCTTCGGGCTGATTAGTTTCCAATACGCAGAACACCAAAGCCAACAGCCCGTTTTCCAACTTGAACTGAAAATTCAGAAGGGCTAATCTAATTCCTAACCCGCTGTCATCTCTCAGTGAATCATTAAAAGCAGAATCACGATCGAACATGTGTAGAATCAAAGTAGAAAACGGTCATCTGCAAGTCGGCTTACGAGTCCAATTAGCACCGCCCTTGCATATAAATGTTCGGCACCGAAAGAATAGGTTAACGAGTGGAATGGGTCTCGGAGGACGCCCCTGCATCCTGAGAGATAAGACGTAATGATTTCTAATTCATTTCGTTGTTGATGTGTAAACACAAATGAAAACAAGCGGCCCGGTGTCGTCTTGGAGGGCGGGTAATCGCCCTTCTGGGCTCAGTAATTGGGATGACGAACCCGGAACAAATGGCTCTCCAGTTCCATTAATAATTGGATGATGTATGGAAGGAGAGATTGAAAATGCTGGCTGTGAAGTTTTATAGTTGATGATTTTCTCATGGATGGTGCATTTTTAACGTTTTCTCAGAATCGCATGACACAGTTTGTGATTGAATCAAACTTTTTCCAGAAAGTAAAAGTCATATTGCGAAATAAGCAAATGCAGAAAATAACTTTTCACCAATGACTAAACAAAATTTCAATCATTTTCTTGACTTCTTGGTCTCCCATTTTATTTAATATTCAAACTACTCATGGTGTATCTAGTTTTTGTTGTTATTTTTACTAATTTAAAAACATCAGAGATTCTTTAAGTATCCATTTAAATGCTAATCAAGCACTAAAACATTTCAATGATTGCAATACTTTAAATCTAAAATGATAAATATCTGTTAAGTGGCAGTAAAATATGTATATCATAACTTCTACTGGAAATTTTTCTAAATTTTTTGAATTAATTTTACAATAAAAATGTCTCAAATTATACATTGATAAACAATGGAACAAATCTGCTTGCTGGTAAAAGTGAAAAAAAATATAAATTTTCTTCAGGGTTAACTATGGCAGATTAAAATAAAAACTTTCTTTTTTTTATTTTTGAAAGAGTTCTCTGCGGAATAAGGAGTATTCAGAATCTGGACAATTTAAAATTAATTTTGCAAAGGGATACATTATTACGTTAGGAATCCATAGATTCGTAGTTTTATTCACTGTCTACTCTCGGAAAACTTTAATTCTAACAAATGAGCTAGAAGGTGTTGATTTCATTTAAATTGAGGCAATATGAAAGTTAAGAATTATTAGTAATTTATTTATCTATGCCATATCCTTCATTTTCCAGCTGATTAAAAGGCTCCAAGGATCGAGAAAAATCCCCTTAATTGAATTAACCACATCTATACTTATAATAAAGCTCAATGTGTGTGTGTGTGTGTGTGTGTGTGTGTGTGTGTGTGTGTGTGTGTGTGTGTGTGTGTGTGTGTGTGTGTGTGTGTGTGTGTG
>JAPMOQ010035569.1:0-18470 GCA_026543055.1 Argiope trifasciata | reverse complement strand
TGACGATTTCACCGCGGCAAGAGCATAAGTGAAGTGAGATTAATCAGCATGATGGGTCGATTCGGCTGCATTATCGGGAAGGAAAAGATTAGGAAGAAATGGAAGACGGTTTGGAGGGAGAGTGGTGTGCGAACAACCCCCTACGCTCTTATTACCCGCCTTTGTTCGTGGGGAAGTTTGTCGATAAAAGGTAAAATTACCGTCTTTACGATTCTGCTCTGTAAATGAAGTTCCAGCAATATTTCTCTGTCTAGAATACATTTGGAAATCTAATATTTTATATTATTCTGAGGGTTCTGATGAGCAGTAAGAAGTAATATAGATTGGAAATTATATTGATATATCGATAAAGAAAGTGCCATGGCTGTCTTACGATTGTTTGTCGATAAAATGTAAAATCATAGACTTAATGATTCTTTTTGGTAAATGAAGCTCCAACAATCCAAATTTTGCTATGCTTTGAATGTATTTGGAATCTTCATATTTTATGGTCTCTGTTGTCCTCAATGAGTAGTACGAAACAACACTAATTAAATATTATATTGATGTATTGGTAAAGATTGTTATATGACTAGTAATGAAAGATTATATTTATAGTTCTTCAAAATAATTGAAGTTCCAATAAACAAAATGCAAATTTGTCTTAAATCATGCGATGTTTTTGGTGTTATATTATGTTGCGCTCATCAATTATTAGTCAGAGATAATGCAATTAAAAATAAATTAGGGTAGAATTACGATGTGAAAACTGAAAACATTACTTTCTTTTGCTTATCAAAGTATTAGCGATATATCTATGCAATGCATTTTGAAGTATATGTGTGAAATGTCTCACAATTCAGTTTTTAATTTAGAGATGCACGTATGCTATTTTGGTGTTATCTGATTCATCAACGATAAAATATAAGAATGGCTTTTAAATTCGCACTTAGTTTTTTCATAGATGAGCGATAGTTTTCCCTCTGCATTGGGTTCGAAGAGTACACATTTGGTTTCAACTATTTCATATAAGATATTGCATGTTATATACTAATAACATATATTTATTTCATAAAAAAACATGATAAACATTATGCTAATATTTCTTGAAGTAGTCAGAATTTCTTTTATTTTTCAAGGAGCAGACAAAAAAAGAGAGTCTTTAGTTCCTTGAAACTCAGAACTTTCTGAAACAAAATTGAAACTTAAGAAAGAAACTCGCGTCTACTTTTTGGAGAATAAGATTTCATGTTAAAAAAGAAAATTCATTAAAAAAAAACATTACCAGTTAATCAGTAAAAAAAAGCAACATTTGGAGAAATTTTTGCTTTTGCTTGTTATCTTCTACGCTTTTTATTAGTTTTCAAGCATGTAGAAAATAAAATAACTGGTTCGTTGATTGTAGACTTCGTATGTACAACCCACCACCTGAAGCAGTTTCAATAGGCCTTTTTAGGGCAGAATGCTGTTAATATGGATGAACTGTTATCTCCAAAATGAACTTTCTACCATCGTACTGTTAGGTGTTCTTAACATTACGAGGTGTCAAATTTCACATGTGATGCGATTTTTCCCCACGTGAATTTTTATATTTTAAAAATTTTTTTAAATTTCCTTTTTATTTTGCACATTCAAATCATTTAATTATTTCATCACATATCGAGTAGCATGACTTTCTTCCATTTTTGAAAGCTAAGGAGAAAATACACACATTGATATCCGAGAAGTTTACACAAGAAATAAGAAATTAAAATATTATACAAGACAACGTGATATTAGGTGATGAATTATTAGGGTAATTAAGCGTTTTATGAAACTGCAATATTACGGAACTAAACTTCATTGGGAAGTTTATGCTTACTATAAACACAAAAATGATAAGGCTATAAAAATAACACAATTTAAACGATTACCACAATTAGAGTTTCATTGGATGCAATGAAAATCTAATTGTGGTAATTGATGCAGCACAGTGATTAATGCCAATTGGTTAAGTAATTGTTTATTTGACCTCAAATAAGGTAAGATACATTCATTACCACAGGGTTATGTAATAATAATTACTAAATGCCTTACTTAATTTAATAATAAAACAACGGCAAGGAGAAAATAATCTTAAACACTATTACATTTACTGCCACAACTTGCTTAATGCCTTTTTAACTTGTCCATAGATAGGCAAATTGTAATAGGGGACAAGTATTGAAAAAAAATTCTTTATGGCAGGTTAAAAAGAATGATTAAAGCTCTTTGTGAATGAATAATTAATCGATGAAAAACATTCCCGATTGCAGATTTGATTATATATTTAAAAATATGAGCATATTTCCCGAAATTGCTATCACCAACTTCTGTCTGCTTTATTTAAACAATTCATCAATAAACTATTTCTTAAAATTTAATATTTCGATAAAGTTAAAAATTTCAAAATTTCATAAAATTTTAACGTGTGTTAAAATCACACACCGAAATTTTCGAGTGAAAGAAACATTATTTTATGTCCTTCGCAAGCTCATCTTCCTATACCTAAACAGAAAAAAATGAAACCACTTAATTCACTACGTTTCTCATTGTAGCTAACGAGGAGCTGTATTGAATACACGAACTAGGCACGAAACACCTAGATTTGGGCAGAGCGAAAAAATGTAGTTAACAGCCCATGTGAAGTGAAGGGTGCTGATGGGAAATTGGTGGTTCCGAGCCATGTAATGGTGCGTTAGTGCGTTCAGCGATTGAAGCCGAACTGATCGTTTGCTACTCCCAATGGGGATAGATCGGTGCCTAAAAACTGTTGGGGAGAAAAAAGTGGATGAGCATTCGCTAATGACAATTGTTTCGTACGAGCTGAAGAGGGTAAACTCTTTTTCCACTCTTGTTTTAGGGATTTTTTTTAAATTTCTAGAAAGCTTGGAGTATTCAGGATTTATAATTGAATTTTTTCTGTTTCGTATTGAAAGAAACTAGTTTAAAGAGCTGTTAGAGGTTTCTGCAAATTAGAACCTAATGTACTCTTTTCTTGATCGATATTAAATATTTTTATGGTGATCTAGTTCAAAAGAGAATATATTGTTGTTGTTTCTAGTGGCCCTTGCCAAGGAAAAGCCCGTTGACAAAGTCAGTGATTTTAAACCAAGAATAAGTTTCTTGTTTTAGTAGCGCCAACTGGAGCCAAGAGTACGTCTTAAGGCCTTATCACACTCCGAAATATCGGACTGCACTTTTCGTCAGCAAACGACAATGAAAGTGACATCACTTGTGTGATGTCACTTCAAAATTTCACCTGATTGGTTGAATTTTGTTTGCGGACAATATTTCCGTCACTATCGTCGGCCTGTTCAAGCTGTTTAGAAAAAATTTTCAATAATGAAAAACTTGATTGACTGGTTCTGAAGGAAGAAATGGAAAAATGCTGAAGGGAAGTGCGGACAATATTTTGCCATGTGATAAGGCCTTTTGATACTCACGCATCACAATTTCTTTACACAGGGGGACATATTCACACATTTCACAGATAGAATTGGTGAAAAACCAACATGCCTTAATTGCGACTCGAAACCAGGTGGCCCACATCAGGTGGTAGACGCTCTACTCCTACGCCAGCATTCCACGAGACAGTGTATACATGATTTTAATTAATATTAACACATTAAAGGCGGGAGTCGTAGTACTACAATTTATCGCCGCGTTAAGTAGCATACTTTCTTCAAGATCCCCAGCCTTTAATGTGTCAAAGAATAATTTACTAATACTTTGAACTTTTGAAAGAAAGTATGTCAATTTAATTTAGATTAGTTAAATTAACTTCCTTTTGTAAAGCAACATTAAAGCTATTTTGGACGGATTTCATCAGTTGGTGAGGCTGGTATCCCCCTCTCCACAACACAACAGCGGGATAGCGTTTGGCCCTGACAAAGGTGGTATATAACAGGCCGCTTTACATGACGTTTCTTCGGTGGACGTGGTTCTCGAACCTGAAACCCTATTGTTCACAAGATCGGACCTTACCTTCAGGCCACCGTGGCCCTAGAAATTATGCAAAATTACTTTCAAATTATAAGTTGTTAATAAATTTTAGTAAACAAGTGTTTAAAGAAGACTTTAGTTTAAAGTGCAGGTTAGAACTAATTAATAATACGAAGTAAAAAACGATTTTTTATAAATTATTTGTAATATTTATTAAAGAAATAAGTAGAGGTTGGCAGTCATTTTCTCAATTTTCTCTGCATTGAAACAATAAATATACTCCATGCATTTTGTAATCAATATTAAAATAATAACCGATTTCCACAATTTGAAATTACTTCTATGATAAAAATTATTGATTTCCGTTTCTAGAATGGAATCAATGTGCAGTTTATTATTTTCACATTTTAACAAGATTTGTTGAAATCCGAAAAGAATGTGAAAAAAGAAGAAAAAAAAACTTACTTGAATACGCCATTTAATATTGAAAAAAAATTTAAATGATGATGTTTCTTAGAATGCAATTCAACTGAATTGGTTATATAATGTAACTTAATAAATTTATCGGTAAAGTAAGAATCATTAAGGTGATACAATATAACGATAAATTCATTAAATCAAAAATCATTAAATGATACAATATATTAATAGATAAAGCAGAAATCATTAAGGTGATACAATCTAACAATAAATCATCGACAAAGCTAAAAACATTATGGTGGTTGTTGTTATAAAAATTGTATCAGTCTAAAGTAAAGCTAAATATGCTTAAATTCCTTTTCACTAATATCTATAAAATTTAAGAAATGAGAGCATTTTTAACTTTCCAATGTATAGATTCAGGTACAATATTCTATAAAAAAGTGTAAAAAATCCCTCAGTCCATAAATAAGTCTTTTTGATTGGGAAATAAATTTTATTAAATGGTGAGAGTAGGAATGCAAGCACTTACAAAGAATCTTAGCTCCCTTATTAAGTAATTGTACGGGGGCTGGGCAGCCATCCTGGCTTAGGGGTATCGTGTTTTCCTAGTGTTCTGGGCATCCCGGGTTCGAATCCCGGTAAGGGCGTGGTTGTTATTCTGTATTCGATCTCTGAGTAGTGCGAATGTGTCCCCCTGTAAAAAGGGCTTGTGCAAGCTAATGTGGAGAATGAAGTAGCTAAGTCTTACTCTTGGCACTCATTAGCGCTAGTGAAAAACAAGGGACGCTAATTTAGGCTTAAAATCACTGACAGTGATCAGTGGGCTTCCCAATGACAAGTATCAGTGGAAAGAGCAACAACGATATACGGGGGTTGGAACTTTAATAGTGGCAACGTTACTGTAAAAACGCCACGCAACCAAACCAGAGAATGTCATGTATATCACACGTTAGCTACCTCCCTACCTTACCTCAGCAAAAAGACTCGTCCTTCCTACATCATGCACATGCGGAGTGATGCGAAAAACTGATCCTTGTATTAGCTTGCGGTCTAAAGTAAGGGTTACCAGGATGTGTTCAAAACAAGAACAACTACGTGATATAAATTGAATGTTCAGCAGCAGAGGCTGTATAGTAGTATCATTACATTGGATGAGATTTGGGCTAGATTGTACTAGCTAAAATTGAAACGCAAATCAGATGAATAATGTCATTACGGGTCACCAAGACGTTCGAAATTTCTTCAGACCCCCAGCAATGTGAAAGTATGCTGAGTACTGAGATAGTGTCAATGGTGGCATCCTATGGCATAGTAGACAATTGCTATAGGATGACCAATAACGTTCTCTCATAGTAGACCGTCCAGAGATTCTTCAGGTGATAGTTCGGTCCATTCGAACTATCAACAGAACAGATGCTACTACAGGTGTGCAGAGGCTGCAATATCGCTGGAAACGGGTTGTGCACAATGCTGGCGACCATATTGAAAGGCTGTAAAACATGGGGACATGAATTGCAATGTAAATAAATAGTTACCACCATTAAAGATTCAACCCTAGTATTATTTTTTATTTGTAATTTTAAAGAATATAAATATTGCTTTTTAATTACATTATTTTTAATGTTTCTCTTTACTAATAGAAGTATATCAAAATAAAACTGTATAAAATAAAAGTGGTTAACAACTTAATTAAAATTACCAAATAAATCTGAATCCGAATTTAACTTAAGCTAAATAAAGAAGAATGACTTAATTTTACCTTATGCAATTTTATACAGACTTGCAACACAGGTGAAGCCACAATTTAAAAATAAAAATAAAATAAAACGCTTGTCACTGAGTTTTTTGACAAAATCAGAATCAATGATATCATTCTAATTAATTCTTGGGGACCAACTTTGATTAGTAATCTTTAATATTATTTGAAAGAAATTGTTATTAGTTGTATATAGAGAAATAATATAAATATGCATTAACCTTTAACACCACATCACACCTCAATTTCTAGTGCTCACGTGGCCCCTTTCTGGTTCGGTATAGATGTAGGTGGACTTTATTAAAAAAATACACAACAATGAATGGGAAAGATGCAAATGACAAAAACTTAAAAATACAACATAACAAGAAATGATAAAAATATCGAACTTCTAATCTAGATGGTATTATATTTTATGGTTATTATAAAATTTTCTTGACAACTATCCTTGAATACAAAAGACAAACATCAATCCATTTCAAAATTTCTGCAGTCTTTCCTTAGACCAAATAATTGCTATTGTGCCAAAAATTTTTAAGCAAAACAAAATCAAGCTTCTTTCAAGAATCACATTATTTTCAACCTGATGGAATGAGGGCAACGCATTATTAGGATGCCTTCTATTTTACATAAAACCTCCTTCCGCTCTCCTTGAAAAATCGAAGATTCTAACGCCCTCTGGCACTAATGGGATGAGAAATTAGAAAGAAATATCGCATTCGTTGCATCATAAAATGAATTTGCTATGATTGTATATTTATCTGTGTTATCTCTCTTATCAAAGAATTATTCTACTTCCCCTAGTTCCAAAATGAAACTAATTTCTCTGGGTCCCATTAATAACATCAAAAATATTGATTTATTTCCAGGTTGTTGTAATAATGTTAAGTTTAAGGCTTGAAATTAGGGTAGAGATTGTTAAACGACGAAAAAAAGAATGAAAACATACTTGCATATTATTTTTATGAAATAATTTAATTTTTATTATTTAAACAATTTATTCATTATTTAATTTTATTATTCTTATTTAATATATTAAATAAAATTTTATTATTATTATTAAATTTTGTTTCAACTTATTCAAACATGTTATTTTTTAAACACTCCTTTCAGACTTCATTGTAAAATATTTTTCCATCTATTAGGAACCCTTACTATTAGTACTTTAGAAATTTTAAGTCAACAAGAAAAATAATCCATTCTTTTATTGTTTGCAATGGGAATGTTTTCGAACTAATGATAGAAATGAATGCTTTTTCTATTTACAATTAGATGTTAAGAACGCTGAAAAGAAAAAAGCTGTTAATGATTTTACTTTTAATAAAAAAAGGTTACAAATATTTTATACAAAACTATATTGATATTATTTTTTTATAAAAAATGTTACAAATATTTTAAAAAAAAGCTATTAAGGATTTTACTTTTTAATAAAATGTGTTACAAATATTTTAAATGCGAAAAAAAATTGAAAATGCTTAAGTTCCACTTAAATAGTCTATCCATCTACATCTATTAGACAAAAAAACGATGATAAAGAGTCATTGAACTGCGTCATGTTCTTTTGTTCAAAGTGACTAGGAGCACTTACTTATGACTTAAAGTTTATGACTTATGTTCCAGTTGACAGGAATTGTGAAAGATTTTAGATATCTTTTTGCTAGATATATTTAGGCTAACATTTATGTTTTTCTTCGTGAAACCTTAACAGTCATTGCAACTAATATTTATCAAATTATACATTTATAAACAAATTCGATTTTATTAGTTATATTAACGTCCCATTTTAAAGAAATGTCAGGTTTATTTCGGGACATACCTTGTAATTTTGAACCGTATTCAAATAACAAAAACAATACGTGACTTGCCACTCACCCAGCCAACTTGCATACCATACTAACAGGAGGATATTTGGTATTAACTGATTTAACTTATAAAATTACACATCTCCACTCTTACCCACTCCACTCTTCAAATTCTCTAGCTTTGAAGCTGAAACATTACTACTAAACCACCGTGGGTCGTAAACAGGTTTAAATAAGAATAGTTAAGAGCACCTGCAGAGTATAGACCCCATATCCGAATTCTTCAAGTTCATTTTTTTAATCATACCATGACTTAATTTTCTTATATCCAATCTTTTTTTTCTTATAATTGTATTATCACAACTTCGAAACTGTCAAATTCAAGTATAGCGAAATCCGTTCAAATTGAAAAAAAACCCCGTCTTTATGCCATTTTTTAAATAAATCTTTTTCGAAATGATTTAAAAGTTCAGATCAATAAAATTATGCTGATAAAAATAATACTTAAATAAAAGCATTCTCCTGATTTAGAACCTCCTGACTTTAACACAATTTTATTTTCGTTGCTGCCGATTGAACAGTTTATGCAAACGAAGAAACCACTATTCTTTTGTCTGAACAAATCATCACTTAACCGAAAAATTGTTTCCCCAAATTACTCGTTTTTTAAAACCTCTATGACTGAAAATGAGGCAATAGCCATCCCCGGAAACAACGCTTGGCAAAAAATCAGACTAGAATGACTACCATAAATCACGTGACAAGGGTATTGATTGAAAGTCTTTTATGTTACAAATGTTTCCTATGTTTGGGCTAAGTATCCATCTATCATTTTCAGCAGAGTGAGCGTGAAGTGCCGTGACAGATTTTTGGCTGCTTTCCATGCTTGCTTAACATGTAGCTTTAGAACTGGGTTCATTAAAAATTTATCAGTATCAAGGCTCTTAAACTGAGATAAGTACTGCATGCGGGGATTGAGAATTATTACGATGTCCGGTTATGGATTGACTGCTTCCCTTTGGCTTTGAAGAGGATTCTGTACAGCTGGATAAAATGTTCATAAAATATAAAATATTTATTTGTACCTAATATATTTAGACATTATTTCCCATGAACTGAACTGATAGATTAAATATTTGCAATATATGTAATGAAATATACCTCTGTAAATAAATATTGTTTGCAATTGGTTGAACAGATATTTGGAAATAATGAACTAATATTTTCCTGTGGGTGTAAGAGTTGATGACTTGGTCTCTACCAATTAAATAAAAGAGTGGAATTTCAGACAAATGTTTTATTTAAAGACAATTTGTTTTAATCTAGGTTAAATATCTGCTAGGTACACAACAGATGAAGGTTAAAGATCTATATTGAAAAGAGCTTACGGATAGAATTCTCCATTAATTCGAAGAAAAATACTCCAAGACACTAACAGACTGTTAAGCAGAACCACTACTAGGGTGGAGCATCGAAAATTTGCAGTCCGCAATCCAAAGATATATTTTTTTCAGAGACAAATTAAATCTTTAACGCTGTCGAAAATCCGGATCCTCATACTCTAATCGACCACTTGAGTAGTTCTAAGTCGTCCAAAGGTCCAGTCACAAATTTCCCTCAATTGTGACACTAGTCTTTCGTGGCATCGGACTGTCCGTCAATGATGCGTTCTAGTAAATGAAAGCTCCGGAACATGCGTTAAAGATATTCCTTCCCCAAAGGGCCACCCGACATTCAGATGTTGGACCTCCTTTTCTATAAAGAAGTGACAGGTTTCTTTTTCATAAAGAACTCCACATGTTAGTATAACAGTCTAATGATAATATGCGAGCCAGTCGACGAAAAGGAAATTCCCCATCTCAAAATCTGGTGGCATTTAACAATGGACGGCATTAATAGGTCGTGAGCAGCTGTCTGGAAACTGTCTTGTGAATGGGACAGGGGAATGCAACAGGATTTTCACCAGCGGTGATGGTTTCCTAACACTTTCTCGCTTACTTTTTAAGAAATTTGTTTATTCTAAAGAAATATTAACCCATATATTCTTTTTTTAAAGATAAACCATATATCATTTTACAGGCTATTTTACAGCTGGTAAAAACCAAAAATTGACAAATATGCTTGTAATTGCGCCGATTGACACTGCATTTTTATAAGATCTACAAATGGCCAAGTCTAGACAAATTTAATTCCCAAACTTGATACAAATAGATCAGCATATCATCTTTAATTAATTTGCTATTTTCTTTTTTTATAGTCCCTTTTTATATTCAAATAACACTTCAAAACAAGTTTTTTAACTATTTCATTAGAAATATTAAAGAAATATATTAATTTGATGCAAAGATAAAGCTACAAAGTAATTTTTTTTATTAAAAAAAACTTTATGATGATGTGGTGAGAAGACAAACGAAAAGGGGATGCAGGGCTTCAGAGGGTAAAGACATTTGAGCACCCAAAAGCAGAAGTCGTATTTTAATTTCAAATAAAGATCACATACACACATTCGCTTGCACAACTCCTTTTTATAGATGGAATCTCATTCACACATCTCATAGATGAGGGAAGAACAGCCATGCTGAACCAGGATTGGACCCGGGTTGCCCAGATCATGGGGAAGACGTGCTACCCCTAATCCAGGATGACGGGAATGAAAGCTTTTCTGTTTTGATTACTGCTAACATAATATTGTAAATATTTAAAATATATTAACTAATGAAAATAACACTCGATCAATTATGTATAAGATAATGAAAGCCCTAAATCATTTAAAATTGTTTTAAAAATTACAAATACATGCATAAAGATACACTTATTTTATTGATTTAATACCGAACTTTTATTTGATAAAAGTTTTTCAAAAACTGCAAAATACAGATTCTGTTATTTAATGATGAATGAATAGTAATAAAAACGATAAATACATATGAGTATAAAATTTAGTCATTCATTACACGGCATAAGTTAAAAAAATATTTTAAAAAAATTTAGAATAATTTTCCTTAATAAGAGTTTTATTCAAGATTGAAAATAGTCTCATTATATTGTTGTAAAAGTAATCTAATAAAGTATTAAGTTTATCGGAAATGGTACATTTTATTTTCAGGATGAATAATATTTTTCGATAAGGGAAGTTTTTGCCCAATTAAACTTTTTTCATAGTAAGCACGTTATTCTGAAAAATGATAATCTTATTTTGACATAAATGCATGGAATAAAATATTTTCATTTAAAAGATTATGGAATTAAATTTATAATGTTCTTTCCAGTAAAAATAACAGCATATTTATGTGATTTTAATGTAGTCAGATCTTTTATTGTAAGAGTTATTTTTTATTGCTGTTTCAGAACCGTTTTTCACGTATTGTGCCACTGCTGATAAACTAAAAAAAACTTTTTAATGCTTATTTTTTAAGTAATTCATTTCGATTTATTTGTTTAAAGTCCAAATAACTTAGTTTTTAAAATGATATAAGTCGTTATTTATTCCTTCAAAACAGTTATGTAAGATTTTATTCATTATTTGTCAATAAATTTTATGAAATGCAATGTATTCTAAGGATTATATGTGAAATGAAATATTGATTACAATAATAGGATGACTCTTTAGATTTGGAAAATGATAATCTTCTCTGAAAGTACAGTAAAGTAATGATAGTATGATAAGGTATCAAGAAAGAAAAATAAAAATAAAATCTTCGTAACATTTTTATTCCTCATGCAGGCAGCAAATATTCAAAGAGAATGCATTATAGTCATCATCATCATTAAAACAATCCAGAGATTTTGACTAATTTCTGTATTTCAAATCTCCCTTTGTCCGAAAAACACATTTCTGACATTATTTCTATCTATTTCTGACCACAAAAACCTTCGAACTAAACAGATGAAATTTTGAACGCAGTCTTTGCATTCAATGAGAAAATTTCTCTCGAATATTGAACACACTCAATTATTTATCTCTCTGTCCAAATTCAAGCTAACAAGATAACATAACCACATAACATATTATAAGCTTAAGGGATCAAAGGTGATGCATAGATTTAGCATCTAAACTGTAGATAGCTTCAGATTTTGAACAAAATCTGTCGGTCTGGGCTTTTGCATGCATATAAATGCGGCATTTCAAAAGAATAATTACATAAATATATGAAACTAGTTATGCAATCTGGTGACTACAAGCAAATTTCTGTTCTAAATTTTCTTTTCAATCGGCTGGAGAAAAATCGCCCAAAATGCATGCTCGATACTCTGGTTATCAATTTTACCAGCGGTTTATCACCAAATATCGAATGTTGATTGTCTTTGACCATATACATGACGAAGTATGGCCTACTTTTGGCTCTTACGTCATTAAAATTCGATTAACCAACCAATCAACCGTACATTAATAGTCTCCTTAATAAATATCATTCGTCGGTAGATTATTATTAGACTATTTATTATTTTATTTGAGAAAGATTTGAGGATAAATTCACTCTAATTTATTTGAAAACATAGTTATTTTAAAAACATAACTTTACAAGAAAATGAAACTATCAGTAAATGGAATATGATGAATATAATTTATTGAAGTACACAACTTTACAAGAAAATGAAACTATCAGTAAATGGAATATGATGAATATAATTTATTGAAGTACACAACTTTACAAGAAAATGAAACTATCAGTAAATGGAATATGATGAATACAATTTATGGGAGTGTTAATTGTTTTTCAAGAGAAGTGTGAAAAAGAAACCAACGGCCTTTGCTTTGATGCATAACTAAACACTCACGAAAGTGGATTAAATCAGAATATAAAAATCATTATAGAAAAAATCATTTAAACAATTAGGTGTGAATTTTTAAAATGATTCAAATATTGCTCCTTTTAATAGATATGGTAATAATCTTCGACTAAAATTCACTGAAAATATCCATATAATAATTGATAAACACATTTAGTACTCCTTCATGAAATCATAAAAAGGCAGTAAAAATAAATTTCGGAGATGGATATTTAAAAAGAGAAAGAGACAGAAATATATAAAATTTAAAAGATCTCAATCAAAGCATCTTATCATAGCATGTATTTTTTACCTGTCATCTCTACGCTATTATAGAATGAATAGAAAAGTGATGCCTTTTTTGCACATTTTCTATGATATCCAAATATGAATAGTTTCCAGCAATTATACCACTTCTTTGAAATAATTCAGTTTAAATTAGAATTAAAGAAACATCAAGCCTAGTTTTTTTGAATTTTATTGGTTTTATAGAAACAATTTGTGTATAAAGCTGTTTGCATGAATATTAAGAAAAACAAACGAAAAAAAATACTGTTTTAAAGTTTTCACTAGCTTTTTAATTCCTTTATACAAATTAATATACCTCAAACTAATAACTATAGAATGCGAAAAGAGAAAACTACTGCTTTTAAACATTCAGCTGGGTTTAACTTTGCAAAGTAAGAAAAAAAACTTCTATACTTCATTTCTGTATAAAATATATTGGTAGGTACTTAAGACGATAGTGATGATGATTGTTAAGTCTTCCATGCGAATTTTAAACATTTTAATTAATTCTTATGAGTTATTAAAATGAATACTATTCTTATCAAACATAAGAAGATCTACAGTAAATTCGGATAATCTTTGCATTGAACTGCATCAATTAATTTTATCCAATAATCGATTATGTTTTAATACTTTTAACATCACTTAGTTTTAAAATAAATTTAACAGAATAAAATTCCTTGATAAAAAAAGAGAAGATTACTAGCTAGAAGTTAATATTTCGTAGCTATTTTATGTAAATGCAATGTAAGCCTTTCTCTATTAAAATTATTCCCTAACATAAATGCAATGTAAGGTGATAGTTTTATTAGAGAGTGTGCGAGAAAGTTTAGAGGAAACAATCCTATAAGCTTGATATTTTTACTAAACATTCAATACAATTTTAGCCTTTTTTGTAGTAACCTCTGAAATTATTTTAATACTTATAATTTTGCTTCATTTTAGTTTTCAACTCTTCAATTATATTAAACATTTTATGTAATAAATATAATTTCTATGTTTAATCAATTTTAAAAGAAAATATTTTAATCACCGTTTTTAACATTAAACCTAAGAATTCTGAACGAATATTTAATGAATCGTCAGATACAATAAATCGTTTCTTTCATTACCATTCTGAAATTACACCAAGCTTTACAATTCTAAAAGAACACACAAATCCAATACATAAAAATGAAGTTTTGGAGGTGGAAAAATAATAAAAATAGAATAAATATTATTTATGCTTCTCTTTCATATATCGTTCAATTTTAACGAATGAATTCATTGCCGACAAGAAAATAAGTATCATTCTTCCTATCATTCTTAACTAAACAAAATAACTATTTCAAATTCCAAACGATATTTCCAAGATTATTTCTTTTGCGGCAGCAATGCGCCGGGTACCAACTAGTATTATATAAAAATGAGAGATTTCGCTGAAAAGGAAACCCTTTTAAGTTTTCCTTTTATTTTCCTGGGACGGCAACGTATATTTCCTTTTAGATCATTATAATTCCCGCTCTTTTTCCTGTCTACGCTTCTTCACCGTGAACTTCAAAAGAACATCAAATCAATAAAGGCCAATTCAAAAATCGGCTCGCACATCCCCTCTTTCTCCCTGCTGCAGTAACCCCTGCAGTACATCCTTCAAGTACTCCAACGAGATACTCCTATCTTTTCGCATTAAGACGCATTATTTAACTTTGTACGCGTCTGAAAAACAGCCTTCTTTTCCTTCCTCTTCTTCTGAAAAACACGCTCTAATGGATCGTAAAGAGCGAGGAGCGTTGGAGGCTCGATTTATAACGGAGGGGCAGAGGGAAGGCCATCAAAGAGCTCTCATAAAAATCCATGTAGCCGTAAGAGAAATTCGCAGCCAGCCATCGATTCTTGTGTGAGGAATCTTCCCCCGATCGGCAGAGTACTGCTCTATAGTTTGGGGGCCCGATCGAAGTTAATTTGATTAGCGTTAGAGACGAAAGCCTTTTAATAGATCAGTCCGGACAATTGTTGGTGACGGTAGTTTACAGCATAGAAAGACCGGCAAAGGGACCAGTTTGAGCATAAATAAAGAAAATCATCTAGTTCAAAGGAAGGAATATCCAGAAGTTATCGATTGGAAAGTAGTCCTTTGCAAACGTGTTTGAGAAATACCAATTTGGTAATTAAGGTATCTGACTAAGTTAAAAACACTGGTTATCGACAACATTGGCGACTTTTTTGTAATTGTTATTTCTTGAAGTTCAAACTTTCCTCTTCCCGAAACAGTTTACATTTTCTATGAAAAGGAAGGCCTGGTCTATAAGCCATTGTCACATATTTTTTCAGATAAAATTTGTCTTTAACTTCAATTTTCTCAAAGCTTTAATTTAAAAAAGTCTGCACCTTTAACGTGATATCTCAAAAACTAATAGAGGTATTTACAAAAAAAATCTCAGTTTGTGTTTTAAATAATATGGGGAATGAAATGAACCAAATGTTTTATTGTTGTTGAAATACTTTTTCCTTTATAGATGGTTTTAGGAAAATTAAGATATGAATTTATGAAAAAAATGCATATGTACGTATATTTTTACCCATAACTTATTTGCATATCAAACTTTTTCTTAGGTTTTGGTTCATTTCATTCATCATTATATTCAATAATCTGCGTGCAAAGAAAAATAAAGATTGCTGCATTACAATTCTGTATAGAGTGTTGACCGTTTTGGGTAAATCTCATTAAAATTTTCTACATATTTTCATTTTTCTCAAAATATATTAGATTTTCAAATAATTTTGCTGTATTTATAGTATTTTGTATTATAATTGACAATACATCTAAAAACTATTGTTTTAAATAATTTTTAAGAAATAAAAATGTTCACAAATTTTTCTTTGATGTTTTAATTTTTTAAAATAAAAATCTGGATAATGTAATAGTTATAACAAAGCTCTCATAGAAATGGATATAAATTGTGATTTTATTTTGAAGGTACCTTTTATCACTATCATAAATATTGCCACACAAATCCCAAGAGCCGGCATTTGCTGTGGCTCACTCGGTAGAGCATCTCACTTTTAATTGGTTGGTCCCTGATTAAAATGTATGCTGCGATGTTTTAACCAAAGACTGTGATTTTTTTTTATTTAAAATGTTATCAATTATTTAACTAAGATCTGGAAGTTCTAGATCTTCATATTGGATCATCTTGGAGTATTCGATATATGTATAAAATCTGAGCTCCATCAGTTGCAAGATAAATTCTCAGTCTCTTACCGCTGTGAGTAGCTTTAATAAATCTAATTGATTGTTTATGTTTAATCTTGTCGCAACGTATTGGCTTAACATCTTCATGGCAATATTTTGTGGTGTACTACACTATTGATCTCTTTATTACCTATTTAGTGTCTCAACAAAAGGAAATTTATAATTGTCTAACTCTTATAAACCCCCACTCAAAACCAGGCAATGGCAGGTGCTTTTTACTGTGGAAGGGTCATTCACACATCTTACAGACAAAACGGAATTAAAGAACTAACATGTCCGAACCAAGGCTCGAACTCTGGACGCACAGATCGTGGGGAAGGGATGCTACCCCTAAGCCAGGACGCCGACAATACTTTTTATCTGTATTAAAAATTCGAGAAAGAAAAAAGTTAACAAATTACCATAGTTAGTTCCATGTATAAGAATCCCCCTAGCTAAGAATTTTAAGATTCATTTTTGTAGATTTGAAGAATCATCACAATAATGTAATATTAAAAAAAAACCAGAATTTTTGTTAAATTATGCATGAGACCAATGACTGGATCAATCAACATAAATTCTTAATAACATTAATAACAAAGATTTCAATATAATAAATATGGAAATTATTTTCTATATAAATGGATTGTATTCATAAAATAAAAATATAATAAGTGGAATATAATTTGAAACAATAAAATAAAATTCATCAAGCCGGCAACAGGAAGCTATTTCACTGCTTTAATACATATTTCAAATATTTTTTCCAAACTCTTTTCTACTTATTAATTTTGATAAAGAATACTAACATGATGCTACGGTAGTACATCGAAATTAATGCCGAAACTCCAAAGAGCTTTCAAAAATATGTCAGTAGCAAATAAAAGTAATAATATTTTTTTTTAATTACAGGAATACTGAAAGTTCTGGGAATTGGTTGTTTGTCTAAATGAAGAAATTTGCATTTATTATGAATTAATTAATTCCGTCTTCAATTTTGTATAAATAATGCATAGAATATCCAATTATATATTACATAAAAACTATTGCCCTGGCAATCATTGACTTTAAAAGAATAGAGATACATTGATACATTGAACTTTATCGAATACAAAAATTATTTCTTTCCAAATCATTTGAGATGCTCAAGAAAAGTATGAGTAACATCCTAATTGATGAAATAGTTTCGATAATTTTATAATTTGGGCTAGTAGTATATGTTAATTAAAAGAAACATTAAATAGGCATTTAACACTTTAAGGTAACTGATGTTTAAAATATAAAATAAAATACATAGAAGGTCAGTAGACAAAGCAGAAAGAAAAAAAATGATAAAAATTTTCAATTAATGATAATAATAATAATTGAATAGATAGTCGGATAATTTATTTTATGATGTTATTTCAGGAATTTATTGCTTTGCATTACCTATTTTTGATTCGATTTCATAAGTAAAGAGTAAATTTTGAAGTTAAGAATAATTGTTTAAATACTTAAGGGTAATAGATGAGAATTATCTCCTGAATACGCTTACAGTACAAAAGAGTATCATTTTTTAAAATTTCAAATGTGTTTAGCTTTTAAATCCCAGTACATATTGAGATATATTTATAGTTCATTCATAAATTCTAAACAATATTTCTCAATTCTTGAAGATTATAAATGTAAAATTTTTAGGAATTTAGATACTTTTAGATTTTAAAATAAGAAAAGAAAAAGAATTTATTTCCGTAAAAAACAAAATACTAATGATACATACACAGAACTAGAGAAAACGTATATATTACTAGTGAGTGTATTATTTTTAATATTATATTTTACACAAAATTAGCATTAAATACAAATGTCAAAAATTTACATCAAATTTTCTAGCACACAGAATCTGCAGAGAGGAAATATTATATTCTCCAAAAAAACTTGAATTAAGGATTTTACAGATACTACGAATAGATTTCTAAATAAGTATACAAAAAATATAAGAAAAAATAATACATTTAAAATCCTACATCAAATAATGAAAACATGAATTTATAAAATTATTTCATAGCAACGTAATAGTTATATCAGATCTTATTCATCATTCATATAGTTCTAGAGATAGATTATTTTTATTGGCAACTAATATGGGATTTTTTTGTTCTATCTTCAGAAATAACAGAAACTCATTTCAATTTTAAAATAAAAACAACGTGATCATGTTTTTTGAATAACGCAAAGACGTACTCAAAAGCTAATCACTTCTTGTTTGAAACACATAAGTAATAAATCATCTTGTAAC
>JAPMOQ010035568.1:1854686-2032720 GCA_026543055.1 Argiope trifasciata | reverse complement strand
GCAACTACAAGCAAACCAGAATCGTGCAAATTTAATAACAAATTAATTTTTGGTTGCACCATATTCCATCAAATAAGCGATGTTTTTGAGCTCATATATGAATAAGCACACTTGGCTCAGCCATGCCACCGCAATCCATTCGAATTAATTAAAGATCATGAGGATGAAGACAGAGAAAATGCTTTGATTTTTATGCACATGGCTGATTGAAAGTGCATCGCAAAAAACGCCATTGACTCTGCTTTTGCATATTTATTTAAGAATTTAAAAAGAGAAAAGCCAAATACAAAGGAATATATAAATAGATGATGCAGTGAAATTGCAAATTCTTTATTAGAAAAAGACGATGTCAGTATTTTTGGAGAAGCAAACTTTTGCGCACGTTATCACTTTAGAAAATTTAGGAGTGTCAGTCTTTTAACTGTTAATTCATTCCTTTAAGGAACCTCAAGAAGTAGATGGACAATATTAAAAGGGGATTACAAATCAGGAAGAACATCTTGTGCAAATGCCGTGTTAAAATTTTTTGTGGGTGTCTTAAAATTTTAACACGGATGATCACGATGATGGTAACATTGATAAACAGCGATTGCCGTTTCACGTAGACCCAGCTGTAGGTAAACGTTTTGCGTTGTTTGACGATGTAAAAGGACGTTCATCAGTTGGCTCAGATTTACGGGGGGGGGGGGGGGGTTCTAATATTGATGATCTTAGGGATGATATAGACGGACACATGCAGGTCCAATTAGAAAATATATATATATCAGTCGATCTCGCAAATTCCCCCCTTCCCTGGCATTATTACATGCAATGATTATCTTATCCCAGAAAGTATACGCCAAAAAGTCCAATGACCAATCAGCATTTCAAAATCTCATATATGGAAAAAGTACCCTATTAAAGTAACAATGGAAATATTCTACATTGGGGGAGTAATTTTCAAGTTACTTCTGGCACCTCCTGCACTACAATCCAAGATCATAATTTTAAAAAAACGGAATGGTGGAAAAATCATGATTCAACGTGCAATTGTACCAAGGTAAAATATTTTTAATTAAATAAAAAATTTATAATTGTCAAATTATTTATTTTTAGAACCGAGAGGAGTAGAACTCCTCGGAAAGAGCGACTGATAGTGGCGGTGACCAACGTCGAGAGATACACGACAGGAGATCGAACTTTGAATTTGTTTCTCTGGAATAACTTTTGGATTTATCTTTTATTTTGTAATTAAAAATAAAGGGGAAATACCCGATAGCTTCTCTCTTCGATTGTCTAGTATTTAAATAACTAGCTTTCGTTGAGGGTAGTTTTTAGGATTTTCCTAATTTCATTTTAAGGTAAGTTCACTTATATTATTAAATACATTATTATTAATAACTTACCTGAAAGTCAGATGTATAGCCATCCATTTTTTTCACGAGATGATTTTATCAAAGCACCTATTGATGCCCCAATATGTATTGCATTGCATATTAAATCAAAGCGCAAAATCATTATTGGAGCACCAACAGTTTGCTTTATTGATTCATAGGTACTATAGGAAGCTTCAAGTAAAATATGCAAAAAACATACAAAAAAATTAAGCAGTGAAATTATTTAACTAATTGAAAATTTTTGGAAGAACAATATAAGTACGTTTTTTTTTTTGTCATGCTTTACAGTTACACTCTCTGAGAATGAGCGACAAAAGAATTTACAAAGTGAAGAAAACTTTGAATCATGGCTGTGTATAACAATTCATAGTTCTGGGATTTTAGAGCCATTCTTTTCTGGAGTTCATGCATAAGTTCTTCAGCGCTTGCTGCAGGATAACCCTGAGTGAATCATTCTAAAAGACGTCGATCATATTCAGGTTTAATTTCTTCATGCAATTTATCTTTAAGTTTCACTGCATCGCTTCCCATCATTTGGTCCATACTGAGTGAATGTGCAGTTGACACGGATTGATGAGGATAAAATGGAAGATGAGGAGGCACATGAGAACATTCAATTGCTTGTGAATCTTGTTCATCGATATGTTTCTAAAATTTTGCATGGGAAGGTGTTTGAGTATTGGCCATTTTCCAAAGTTTCTCTATCACTTCCAAAATCACTGAGAGGTGGAGAATAATTTCTCTTAGATCTGCAGCTGCAAGTGTCTGAAGAAGAATAGTAGTAATTGGAGTTTCAGTTTCATATTTCTCCTGGCAAATCAAGCACAGGCGGCACATCCATATTGTCATCTGTTTCTACATTGTGTTGTTTAAGCTCAATTAGTATAGGATTTTCTAACAATTCTGCTTCTTTTATTAAGATGTGGAGGTTGATCACCTCGAGAAATACGGCCTACTTCATTATTCCAAAATTCATTTGTGTCAGAAGCAAGAGAATGCCCTGTTTCACCCAAAATTGAATTAGTAGGAAGGGGTCTACCTATCTCTATCCATAAGTTGTTGCATTAGATTTTCAGCTTGAATTTTTCGTAGTCGGAAAAATAATTGGAAGTCAAAATTTTCAAAGTTTTCTCCTGTTCCTTTTGAAAAGAAATGAACTGCAATAGGCAAAAATTGCGTAATATATAAAATTAATATTCCTGTATCATCTGTAATTAGTGTAAATTGATTGCTTTTCCACACCATAGGAGGAGTTGGGGAACTTTCTGATAAATTCTTAATGGACCATACATACTGTTTATTAATGTATGGGTGAAATTTGATGTCAAAGTGTTTATCTGTGTTTTCGAAATCTGTATTTACGAATAATTTCTGGGGCCTTATCTGCTGCCTTAAACTTACCCATTACAATGCCATCATGATGAAATGCATATTCATAAAAATAAGGACTTTTAGCTTTATTAGATATTGGTCTTCTATATGGAATCATAAGCATATAATTTCCAGACCCAAAATACGTCTTTATTAATGACCCACTTGTTTTCCTCGGCGTCGGTATTTGCATTTGGAAGCGCTAGATTTCTTACTAACACGGTTTTTTCTTTTCCCCCAATCCAAACCTTTCTTTTTAGGACTTTTGTTTCGTCATTTATTGCTTTTAAAACATTCCAACCCAGTATTTCCACTGATTTCTTGCAACGTTTCGTAAATGACATCTTATTATAGAAGTGGGGAATTAATAAGTTTTTGGGAATCAATATTTGCCAAAACGTTTAAAGACCACGTTTTTTTTTCCCCCTAAAATATTAGTAGCAAGCACATACCCTTGATTAATTGCGACGTTAAGAGCCCCTTTTTTTTCATGTATTTAACAACCCCATTTGCTAAACTACTTGCAATTGTTGTGGAAGCTGCTATTCCTGTTGCTGCATAACCACCGTTAGTTATGACATCCACTGAAGTCTCGGTTAAATGGAATTAAAATATTATCAACTCCTACGTTAAAATCAATTTCAGTCCACACTTCAGCTAATTCTAAATCACTGGTCAGTGGTAAAATTTTTGGAAGTTTTCCCAGTTAAAGATAAAGCATTTAGAGTCAAGTGACTCAAAACCTCAAATGATGAAGTTATATGTCTTGTTCAATAAATAAATAAATTCAATAAACATTTTAAATTTACATGACCAAGATTTTTCCACACCTGAAATCTCTTGCAGACAAAATGTTAGTCCTTACTTTGCTCTTTCTGCTTTCTTTTAGTATATGAATGCCAAGTTTTTACATAGAAATAAAAAGTTTGTAATGATGTAAAATATCTGAGCATTTTCTCTGTGATTTTCTTATATATATTAAGATTAGACTTGAGTGAAATTTTCACATATAATATTTAAAATTACAGGTTGTTTTATAACATCCAAAGAAAATAGTTTCTGTACTTAACATTTCTGTAATTTAAAATCTAATATGACCTTGTATCAAGCCCAAGCTTTTGTCGAGTGTTATAGTTCTTACAGAAACATAGGTGTATTTTTATTTGATCACAATATAAATTTATACTCTGAAAAGCATATGCATGGTGCATCTGAATTGTTCGTTATTTGACTGTATAATGGTCTTTGACTATATATATTTATTTTCCAATCCTTGAATCAATTTATGCTTTAGTGTTTATATTTACAAAAAGATGTTACATTTGTAGGTAACATGATTTGTACTTGATTGTTTATATTATTATAATTTTACTCCAGCACTTAAGATATTTATGTTATTAAATTTTGTTAATTTTTCAACTATTTCAAAATATGTCTTTGCTTGAATCATAAATTTGTTCTATTTGTTGCTTGTGATTTGATGTCAAAGATGAAATAAGATTTATATGAATTTTGATTATGGCTGTCTGTCTTAATCTGTCATTTGAATTTTCTTTCTGCCTATATTATTTCTTGTGTTATATTAAAATTAGGTGTAGGTCATTTTTTTTTTTGCTCTATTTTTATGCGGGCTCCTTTATCAAGCTAAACAAGAATTAAAATATAACACATGATACTTCTATATAAGTTCAATGAGTCATTCTATCAAGCTAATTTGTTGCATAGCTTGTGAATGTTTTATATATAGTTTCTACTGAACCTTACATCCGCCTATACTTTAACACAGTATAAGCTTCTTAACCCCAAAAAGCCTACATATTTTTCATCTCATTAATTAGTAATTTCACCCTGAATGGCCGTTAAGGACATAATGTTTCCAATCTTTGCATGGTGAAGATGTGGCTTTAAATTTACACATAAGTGTTTTATTTACTGGAATTCTGCAAACTTACTTACACATGATTGTTTATATCATGAACAATCTGATTCATTACACTCCACAAAGCATGAGATACTCATAATAATATTAATAGTTATTTTATTTTACTGTTTTGAAAGAGTTCTTGATGTAAATCATAAATGTATTTTATTTGCTACATGATTTGATTTCATAGATGAGGCAGAATTTATGAGTTTTAAATTATACTTCCTCTCCAAAACTCAATTTTGTCTCGAATCTTCATATTTTACAAGTATGACAAGGGGCAATTTTCAATAAATTGCGTTTTTTTTTTATGTGTGTGTGTGAGAGATAGATAGATAGAAGTTTTCTTTAGAAGTATAATTAACTTTTAATACAGGGTGTCCCAAATTGAAGTTACCCTATTCAGAGCTACATACCGCCGTAATTATTCATCCGAAAACGGCAAATACATTCGATAATACGTTATGATACTTTAAGATCAGGCAGCGTTCTCGGGTTGTCACGGCCAACCAGATCTTTCAAATATCCCCAGAGCCAAAAATCGCATAGATTAAGGTTTGGGGATCGGGCAGGCCAAGCATTATTGAAGTGGCGGCTTATTACTCTTTTTTCGGTAAAATGTGTTTTCAGAATATTTTTTTACACAATTTGCAGTGTGTGGAGTCGCACCATCCAGCATAAAAAACGTTCGGTCAAGACATTGGCGTGATTGCAGAGCCAGAACAACTGCATTCTCCAACATCAATGCATATCGCTCTTTCGTGTTCAATATTTCAATTCAGACACTATGCTCTATTGCTGAACATGCCATTTTCAGATTTCAGAGGTTAGCTGATTACGTTGGCCATCATGTCGAACTTGACTTGGATTAATTCCATGCTAATGTGCAATTCTTATAATAAAATAGTTAATAATACGCCTCTAGTAGCGACATTTGGAACTAATTTTTTTAGCAGTCTTTTCCATCTCTTTATTAAGGTGTACCCAAAATTTCAGAATTTTCGGATAAATAGTTACGGCGGTAATTAGCTCTGACTAGGGTAACTTTAATTTGGGACACTCTGTATATTCTATTTCTTGTATGTGCTGTTTTTAAAAAATGAGTTTGACTCTGGCAGATGGAGGGTTTCCTAGAAAACCAATCATTTTTTCCCTCTACTTCTTTCTAGATACATTAAAAAATTTCCAATCTAGGGTAATCTTTATTATAAATTTTTTATTATCTAGCATTTTTTCTGGACAAAATATTTACCACTACTTGGTTTTTGTTCTTTATCCTTAATACATATTACAGCCAAACTTTCGAAGCAGGTATTGAAGTTTTCTAAGAATGCAAAACAGTTTGAATTTTCTTTGGTCTAAATTGTTTCTTGTGTCTTTTAAATTAGATTGTCACTCCCATAATTTTTTTCTGTAGAATGCTTTATTCACATAATAGCAAATCTAATGCTTCTTAGTATTGATTTCAACCATTTTTGTATTTTCTGATGGAAATATATCAGGAGCAATAGAGGTCTCATTCACACAAAAAACGTGATTATATAAATTAAAAAGAAATGAATATTTATTTCCTGTCTAGAAATTATTCTGGAAATATCACTAATTATGGTATATAATTATTATACAAGTTTAAAGAAAGAAGGAATATCAAATATAGTTCCAAATCAATATCAAAGTTTCTGATCTATACTGGATGATCCAAAAGTCAGGACGAACTTTAAAAACGAATAATTCGAAAACAAATAACGATAAAAAGACGGGGTTTGTAATAAACAGATGGAAAAGGAGCCGGGTTTTGTGTGACAACGAAACAAAAATAATTCTGTTGGCGACCAACATATGATGGTATAGTTTTTTTATTTCACCAAAAAAGGATTTACTAATGAAAAAATGTCGACAACTTTCAAGTCAGCTGAATTACAGTTGATTATTTAAAAGCTCAATGGGCTGTCCATCATTCAGAAGTACAGCTGTGAGACGAGTCACCACACCGTTCTCAGCATTTAGTAGTATATCTTACATTATGGCAGATATATTTTGGCGGAAGGTATCTTTCAGTGATGCCAATTGGTTGCGGTACACTTTAGACTACAAGAATGCCCACAGCCAAAAGTCTCAGTGTCAGATCGGGAGATCTTGAAGGTCATGCGTGATTAAAGTATCGACTGATAATGCGATCCTACCCCAGTGTCTTCATAGCAGGTGTTACACGGACTGAACGATATGAGGTGATGCTCCATCTGGCATAAAGGTGACTGTTTGCAGTTCAGGAATAATGTTGTTCTGCAACAGTGCTGCGTATCGCTTTCCAGGGACAGAAACTGTTTTGAAACCCATCCGAAAAAAGAAAAAAAAAAATGGATCAATTATGAAGCAAGCAGTGAAGCCACACCAGACTGTCACTTTAGGCTGTTGCAAGGGTTCCTCAACAAATGCATGTCAATTTTCTGTGGTCTACACTCGACAATTGTGGGTGTAAAAAGCGCCAGAGAGTGTGAAATGAGCTTCATTTGCCCAAAGCGCAGAGTGAAGCTAGTCGTGCTGCTTTTCCATTTTACTGAATTCCAAATTAACAAAATCTTGGCTAGAGTCGAAATCAGGTTTCAGTTCTTGGTTATGTTGCAACTTGTACGGATACCGTTTCAAAGTTATTCGCAGTATTCTTCAGACCCTTCCGTACGGCACTCCTGTCTGCCTCGAAACTTCTAGGGCACTGCACTCCCCATGTGCAGAAAACGCCTACATGGATTGTACTGTATGCTCCAACAGCAGCGGCTGCTGAGGGACGTCCATTTCTTGAACGTGAAGCCAAAGAATCTGTAACTTCAAATTTCTTCATCATTTTGCTCAATGCAGTAGACGTTATTGGTTTTTTGTTATCTCGCATACCCTTCAGTTAGCGATATGTTCGCAATGCCGCAGTGGCACTTTCCGTATTCTCATAATACAGTTAATAAGAGGGCTTTCTCAACTATGGATAGCATTTCGATACATATAAGCTTCGACTATCATTACCTGCTGTAGTTGCTCATTTTTATACCGTTTGTTGCTTTGCATAATTCTACATCAGAAATCCGACTGGGCCATCTGTTGGCTACCAACAGATCTATTTTTGTTTCGCTGTCACACAAAACCGGGTTTCTTTTCCATCCGTTTTGTGCAAACCGCGTCTTTTTATCTTTATTCGTTTTCGAATTTTTCATTTTTGAGTCCACTTAAACTTTTGGATCATCCGGTATATAGCATATTGATATTTCAGAATTATGTTATTATCTTGAGAATTTTAACTTAAAATAAACTTTAAACTATCTACCAGTTTCTGTGTTTTTAAAGAATATTTTCTATAAAGATTTACGGCTCAAAAATATATTATATGTGGTTTACTACTTTAAGGAAAAGTCAACAAGCATTTTAATTCTGTAGATAATAATAATTAGTTGATTAATTCTGTAGATAATAGAGTAAATCTATTAATAATTATTTCTGCATCCAAACTATTGTGTAATTCGCTTTTCTTTGAAAATAGCGCAGAAGTGTCTAAGTTCTTCAGTCAATGAATTTTACCATCTATTCAGAATGAGCTTCTGCTATAAAATGCACATTTGAGTCATTAATAGCACTCAGACCACCTCTATGAAGTTCACAAAGGTTGTCATACACTTTATCATAAATCTTGTTTGATGTTAGAATCTAATATTCATGCTGTACAAACATTTCACCTTTTAAAGTTATTGCATCTAAGATTAAATTTTCATCCCTGTTAAAAAAAATAAAAAAAAATAAAAAAACGCCTGGTTTAGTTGTGCTTAGTTGTGGCAGTTTTAAAAAAATTTTATGCATAATTTTCAACGTTTTCCAATATATAATATAAGTCTGATCAATTTCATTGTTACATCAATTCAATATTTCTAATGTTGTTTCTCTTTTAGAAATCTGAGCACATGATCTATTTAAATTTTTGCAATACACTTTTTTTATTATTACAAAATACAATTAATTTTAATTGATTCAGTTACCATACAGTACATTTTAATTCATTCTACTAGATAGAAATTTATTGTTTTGTTTACTTAGTTTCTAAAGGCAAAGGGAATTCTTGGCTAGAACGTGCTCTTTTTCTTATTCCCTCTTAGTTTCCTATACCAGCCTGAGCCACATTGTCTTATGTGTAAAGGGCCCACTTGTCATTGGGAAAACTGGCAACTTGGCTAGCCTGCACTTATAAGTTGTTTTTTTTTCTGATAGCAATCAGCATTCAAAATGTAGTTCTTTTTTTAAAATTAATATATTCTTTTTCCTTCTCGAGCTCTTTAAAAAAATTGTTTTATCTTTATGACAGATGGATATCTTGCTGAATGTCTTTTTTTTTCTTTTTTTTTTTTTTTTCAAATTTTTTTACCACATTTAATAAAAAAATTTCATTAAAAGTCGCCTTTATTCTTTTTCTTAAATATCTTGAAGATGAAATGTCTTCTATTCATTTGTTTATTCTGCTTTTTTCTAAAATATATTTGATCTAAATGTTTGAACACAATTTCCTAGCAATGCAAAACATGCGGAATTTCTTTGTTATATTAAGGCTAGATATTTGTCGCAAATTTTCATAATTTATTTTCTGCAGATTGTTTTTTCAATTTCCACCATGAAAAATTTGTACATATGACACTTCCACATAATATCAAATCGAATGATTCTGTATGGAGCCGTCATTTGCTGTTTGCTTTGTGATGGCCTCATATAATTTTTATTTCACCTTAAATCCGAATTTATTTTAATAAAATATAAGTATACATATGATTAATTTGAATTGTTAATAATTTGTTTTAAAATGGTCTTTATACATATATGTTGGTTTTCCTATCTTTGATTTAATTTTTGTATTAGCTTTATTTTTAAGTAAACCTGTTTTATCTGTAGGAAAGACGTTTCTTTTATTTATTACATGTAATCTGTTATCAAGGCATGGAGAAAATTTACACAAGTTTTATATCTTTTATTTTCTTTCTAAATCAGTCTTCTGTTTTCCTATTCTGTGGGGAGTCGTTCTGAAAATAGGGCAATTTTCAACATAATATCAAATCTAATGAGTCATTGTATGTAGCTAAGTCTTTGTTGTTTGTTTTGTGATGATCATATCTAATTTTCATTTAAACTTATGTCTAAATTTATTTTAGTTCAATATATATTTCATGCTCTGAGAAGTATATATATTTTCATTTCAGTTGTCAATAAATTGTTTTAAAATAGCCTTTGAATATATATATATTTTCTTCCCACGTTGGAATTAATTTTTGTATTGGCTTTATTTTTAAATATGTCTGAAGAATTTCTGAATGCATAATTTGCGCTTGGTTGTTTATATTTATCTGAGTGGTTTCATGCCAAAGTATGATATATTCTGTTATTAAGGTTTATTTTATTTTTTGCATGTGATTTGATTTGAAAATTCAGACAAAATTTACATGAGTTTTAAATTGGATTGCGATAGCTCTGGAAGAACCAAGAAGGTTGAAAAAATATGAAGCATTTAAAAATTATCGATAAAATGGATAAAATACAGAAAAATTTGAAAATTCTCTTAGAAGCCAGAAAGTATTGGGAAATTTAAATTTCTTAGATTTTTTCATCTAATGATGCTTATCTTTTAAAACATTTCTTGAATAAAATATTGTCGCCATAGCTTTAAAAACGAAACAACACAATTCATGATCGTTGAACTGTGGAAGCTCATATCTTTTCTACTCCCTCTCGTATTCTTCTGCATAAACGTCCTTTTTTCAGGTCTGAAAAAAATACCGATGTTGGAATAGTGACTTCAAGCTAATTGAATAATAGGGAAGCTACTGAAACTGTAAAAAAAGTACCTTATTAGCAGAATATTTTATATTTGTGAAGATTGGTAAAAAAATATGTATATTTGAATGCATTTCTAAAAGTTTTGCTGCTTTAAAAGCTACTCCCTGTTTAAACCTGTGTGTTGAAAAACATTGTAGTATTATGAAGGGAGCGAAAGGTTGATCTGTTTATATTTCTTGATTCTGATGCACAAATTTTGATAACATTTCAGAAGACGCAAAGATCAAATTGGAAATTTTCCTGAAAAAACTAAAAAGTAAATTCAAAGAACATCTTGATTCATTTAATGAAGAAATTTTCTCAGATGTTTCCCATTTTAATGTTTTGAGGCTCAAAGAATTTTCTGATTTTCTGGAAGTCAAATAATAACAATTATTGTATTATCACATGTCATTGCAACTATGGAAAGTGAATTTAATATGCTTGTTAAAAGTTTAAAATAATATTCTTTAATTGATCTGTATTTATCATAAAGTTTTATGGAGTTTCAATGCTCTTAGTTCAAGAGATTTGTTTCAACGTGTAGAATTAGTGCATACAGGTTTTTTAAAGCTTTAGAGTAGCAGAAAAAAAAATTCATGATTGAAAAAAAAGGAAGCCAACAAACACAAAGCTTTGAAAATTAAATTGTGACAAAAGAGCTGAAAATATTGAAAAATTTCCAGAAATCAATGCACAAATATGTTTATTTGTTAAGTAGTTGTTAAATGGTTTGTCATGATGACAAGAATTTAATTTCGTATTAAATTTCCACCCAATCTTTCATTTTGTTCTAATTAAATTAGAAAGCATGAGGTATATGATCAATATTTTTTCCCTTAATATTAAATATTCATTTGATATACTATTATTTCAAGTAATGCTAAATTATTGATTATTTTTTGATTTTTTTCGCTGATAAAAATGGGAGGGTCAGTATTATGATTCTATAATACTGTTTTATTTAAATTCTTTTATACTGCACATGAATGCTGTTTCCTTTTATATTGTGTATACAGTCAGTCTAAAAAGTATGGGGTCACCCCACAAATTAACAGATTTTCATCATATTTCACTTAAATATACAAATAAACCCAAAATAAAGAAGTAAATATTTTGATATATACAAATAATAATAATTCAAACAAAACTCTCATATAAATGTAATTATGGTTATAATTGAAAATAAAAGAAATGAAATAAAGAAAATATGCTCAAAAAGTATCGGGACACTTCCCACTGAATAAAGAATAAAATGCACAATTAAAAAGTAATATCTTGATGGGCTGCCTTTGCTTTTTATGACCTCTCAAAGTCTAATTGGTATGGCTGCGATCAATTTTTTGCAAAATGAGCCATCGAATTTGGCCCTCCTTTCTACCAAATGTTTTCTTAACTCCTGCTTGTTTGAAACTGAATGTTAATAAAGTTTTCATTGCAAATAATCCGACATATGCTCAGTGAGATTAATGTCTGGACTTTGTACAAGAGTTTTAATAATACTAGGACAGTGGTAAAGGCTGAATGATGGGTCCTCTATCATTTGGGTCATTATTTAGATGCAATTTAAAATGTCTGGAAATTCCCAGTTTCTAGCTCTTTGCTTTGAATTTCGCTGGAGGATGTAAAGATAGATATATTTATTCATTGTATAACCAATAAAATGTAAATTCCTAACTCCAGTGTTTGTCATACAACCACAGACAAATTTAATTGCCACCTCCATATTTGAAAGTAGGCCGAAAATTTTTGGTTTGTATTCGTGTATTTGATTTCCACCAAAAGGCTTGCCATCCTAGCCGAAAATGATATATTTTCTTCCATGAACGAAAATTACGGTCCAAAATTCTTTTGGTTGCTTTACATACATTTTAGCAAATACTAGTCTAGCTTGTCGATTTGCTTTACTTGTAGGGCTTTCTCTGTGGTACTCTGCCGTGATATTTATGTTTTCTTAAAACATTTCTAACAATTTCAAGATTTTCCGAACTTAACTTTTATATTGCGGAATCAATTTTACTGCACTCATTTTTGGATTGTTTCATAATCCACTTTTTAATTTCATTAAATGTCCTTGGTTGCCCTGATGTTTGCTGGTTTCGAACATTATTTGTTTTCTTGAACTGGTGAATAATGTTAAAAACATTAGACTTACTCTATTTCAAGGTATGTCCTATACAGCCAACTGATTTTCTAATGATTTATTATTTCGTACATCAACCGATATATCTTTGTTTCTCGCCATTTTTTCTATAACTAGTCTCATTTATTGAATATTTTATCTTAAAATTATAACCTAAAAATGTGGTAATAAATTCAATTCTATTTAGGTGCTATATATTTATTAAATTTCTCATTAAGAAGGGTTCCACTACATTTTTGACTCCTTCTTGCCTTTGAATTGTTTTAAAAAGCTGGATCAAATTATAACTCTGAAATATCAATAACATTTTCCTTACAAACTGTACACCAAATGTTAAAATATTTTTTGATTCATTTTGCTTTTTATTTTATTGTGATAAATAGTTTTATGAATAGGTTTGTAGTTTTCAAGCCAAGTGTCCCAATACTTTTTTGAGTGACTGTACATACAGGGAAAACAGAATTTTATCCCCATATTTGTAAGGCAACTTTATTAAATAATACTTGTTCTCTAAAATTGTCTTTCCGTTTCAAGCTTTCATATTCTTTGCTCTGAAGCCTGACGACTTTTCTTTAAATTGCGTTTTTGTGACAAAAGTAATTATAATGTCCTATCAATGTATTCTGTTCAAAAGCAGTTTTTAAAACATTGGTTTTGACTCCGTGGTAGATGGCGAACACAATCTTGTAATTTTCGGCAATTTCTTATTAAATTTATTTAATATTATTAATTTAAAGTAGTTATTATTTTTTATTTTTCTTTATCAGAAATACCTTCGAGACAGAATTTTACTGCTAATTTGCTCATTCTGTTCATTCCTATTATGTATTTAATACAAATTTTCCATGGGAATTCTTTTGTGTTAATTAGGACTTGTGTATATGAGACGATTCAAACTTTCTTAATTTAAGTATCTGCTATTTATTTTTCTGATCCATAATGACAAATATGTACAATGACACTTCTATATAATATCAAATGTGAATCTGTATATAGGCCAAGTCATTGGAATGTTTGTTTTCTGTTTGCCACATATAGTTTTCATTTAAACTTATGTTCAATTAAAAAAAAAACCAGTATAAATTTTACAGTCCTATTAGCATCTACTATATGGTTCATTTGAATTGTTAATAATTTGTCTTAAAATGGCTTTTAAAAATTGTTTATTGTTTTTCCTATGTTTGAATTAATTTTTGTTGAAGCTTCACGCCTGAAGATGATATTCTTTCTGTTATTAAAGTTTTATTGCTATTTAAAAAATTATCTTGAATAAAATTTTTTATTATGTTGAGATATAATTCTACTAAATTTGATTTATTATTATTTTGTAGTAGATTCACGGATAAATCAATCACAAGATCAGTGAAATATAATAGCTTCTATACAAATTATATTTGTCTTTCAACTTAATTCCTGTTTTAAATTAATATAATTTTCTGTTTGTCAATCTCGCAATTATTTGTATGTGTTATTTTATATTTTGAATAGTTTTTTCATCATACTAATATTTGAATATATTAGTTTTTATATTCTACTAGCTGGCACCCGGCGCGTTGCTGCCGCAGAAGAAATAATTTTGGAAATCTCGTTTGAAATTTAAAATTATTGTCTTGATTAATTAGGAATGATAGAAAGAATAATATTTATTTTCGTATCGGAAATGTATACATTATTATAAATTGAATAATATATAAATGAGAAGCGTAAATAATATTAATTCTATTTTTTTTAAACTTTATTAAAGACTTTAGGGTTTGCAATATTTTTTTTGTTTTTCCATCTTCAGCAGAAACAAGTAAGTGCAAGTAATAAGTATTTAAAGTTTCATCGCAATCGGATGAGCTGTATGGCAGCGCATAAGAGACATAAAGACAAACATTCATTTTTTATTTATATAAATTTGATAGTGTTTCATCCTGCAATCAAATATTTCGTGATATATATATATATATATATATATATATATATATATATATATATATATTATACAACTTAAAACCTTATGAATTGTATCAATGTAAGTGCATATCAAATATATTTATACATAATTTATTTTTGTTGTATTCTTCTCTAATGATTTTAAAGCCTTAATAAAATTTAAAACAATAGACATTTTATTGAAATTGTTTCTCTTATCTATTTCCACCACTTTCAGTTCACATTAAATAAAATTGGCATTTTCAAAAACATTCAAAATCAGCTAAAATGAGCACACAGTTCTTTTAAGATATTATGCAATAGTATTTTAGTCCACATAAATTTCGGCAAGTTTATAATATCTTAAATTTTCTTTTAAAAAGTACGGAGAACAGGTGATCATTGATCACATATCTGATGGTCAAAATTTTAAATATGAAATAAAAATTTTCAGAATTAGTTATAAGTGAACATGATACCCCAAAACAAAAGCAACTAGATAAGTTAAATATATCCTGTAATTTTATCAAAATATATAATTGTATTAATTTTTGAATATAATTTGTAAAAAGGGCGATTATCCGTCAGTCTGTCTATTCATGAGTGTTTGATTAATCATTTAAAAAAAAGGATAAATGAAATTGCTTTGCTTTGACATCATTATTACAAATATGTACCCAATTTACGTTCCAATCTAAAAGGATGTAAAGACGTACTTCCTTCATACTTGTATCTATTCAGCAGTACAAAGAAAAACGGCATAAATATATGCATAAAAGAAAGTAGAGAGGTAAATATTGTCATTGATCCTTACCTTGATTGCAAAGATCAATGGTAGTATTAGATTGCTTTTAATAATAATAATAATAATAAAGTATTGATAAAAATTGCTTTCAAGTTTGGAACCCGCAAGTTTTAAGGTCGATACCGCAAGAATATGGGCAGTTTATGTAATTTTGTTTCATAAGTAACACCCCTATCAGTAACAACATATGAATGAAATAATATATAAACCTTTATTTTATACGAGTAAACAACAAATTTTGATTTCAAGGCATAACTATGAATGATATACTTCTGAATATTCAAAAATAATTTATCGTCCACGCATCATTGAAGCATTTATCTGGATTATTTTGCATTAGAATGTACATAGAGACATGTAACTAAAATTCGTGCTACGCTTTACACAAAATTCATCAAAAGCTATCTCATTTATTTACACAGGTTTTATCCTTAAATGAATATTCTCATTAGCAAATCAACAAAAAAAAAATGCTTCAAAATATTGTAAAATAAATACAGAATCTTTGAAATTCCTTTTTTAAAAAGATTTTATAAATCTATTGTTTTATCTAAGAAATATATCTTCTTTGATAAACTATTTAAAAATATATGAAGAGAGGTTACGGTGTTAAAGACTTTTACGATGTTAACTGCCTCTTAATGTTCCTAACAAAATTATTCAAAAATTTAATGCAATTTATTGATAAAATTGATGTTACGTAAACAAAAGTATTAATATATACGTGATCCCAGCATTTAGATTTTCTATTATAAATTTTAAAGAATATATTTACATTTGGATGAATTTCTGTATTGCCCATTATGTTTTAAAAAATTCACGAGGAAAAATTTATCATTGTCGTGGCTGGTTCGTGAGTGCTTAGAAATGAGTAGGCAAATAGAAAAACTTAACAAATTTATTTCAGATTCGTTGGAGTTACTCTGCTCAGTAACTCCTTCTCAAAAAGCAAACATTCGAATGCACTCTCTCTTAATTCCAGTCGCGCTAGTTGCCTAGCGCCATCTATCAATATTTATTTAATAACTCTTCAAAATCCAATCACTGTAAACTAGCGCCATCTATGAACGCTTATTTCTCTACGCCTCGAAAATCCAATCTCTACAATCATTAACAATTTATTCAAAATATCACTTTTAGTTTTAAAAGAGCTTAAAATCTTTTTTTTTTTAAAAAAAAAGGGGCAATCATTCCGTTAAACGGAATTCTCATGCTAATCAAGCACAGAAAATTTAATTATGCGAATATCAAATCGTTTCTATTGTAACTTTATATCGTGATTACAAGAGCTGTAGTTGAAATATCACCAATAAGATCATATTAAGGATTTGAATCACACCCTTCTATGTCAATGTAGCACTGAGGAAGGCTCTATAAATAACGTCATCAAAGCCTGTGGTGAGATTGGATATATCTTGACGTCGAAGAACACTTAAAAGCTCCAGTCATAAAAGCTTCTTTTAAGGATATTTTGTCAAAGCTCTTGTCCTTGGTTTTAAAATAAATAAAAAGTTAAAGTACATTTAATGTATTTTACTCATTTTTAATGTTTCATAATTTAATATGTAATATCAAATGTAATGTTTTTCTATTCTGCTTTCTGTACCAATATGAGTTCCCGCACGGCCTCTATATCGGGGTATTGCTTGAATAGCATACTTTACTTATTCAAGAAATGTGACTTCAACTTTGAAGCTTTTAATACAAAGCAAATGGGGCGATATTACTTTGGACATAAGCAGAAAAAGCAGAAGTTTTGATGGGTGAGATACAACGCATATATTTTATAAGATTGAAACAATGGGATTCAAGCCTAGAACAAGGAATAAGTAATTGTGATTCTCGTTCTCTTACATTGAAAAAAAAGGATACATATTTTAGCTTTTTTTGAAATTTGTAAATTTATCCTATCCCCGAACACAATAAATAAGCTATAATAATAAGCTACCTACATCAAATAAGCTACCTACAATAAATAAGCTACCTACATCAAAAGCTTCCATCCATCTTATTTTCCGCAATTCGGTTAAATGAAACTTTGTGCCGTAAAAGATCAGTTTTAAAATGAAGAAGGGCCAATCTCGATCACCTCATCTGCGAATGTCGACCTGTTACCACTTGGCCGATAGTGTTATACAATTATTATTAAATAGTAAGGGATGGAGGAAGAGTAGACATATAAAAAAAAACAATTTCCGCGCATTGAGTCGCTTAAAGTTGCCGTTATTACTAAGAGCTACAGCAAGTATATTTTGTTTGTTTAAGCATCCTAGAAGTATTATAACGGAATAATTAAATTAAAAGGTATTTTGATCTGATTTAAGTCACAAGACTGACAGGAAAAATATTCCACCAACTAAATTGAATTATTATGGCAATCTTTGTTAGAATTAATTAGCATTATGGTTATTAGTATAATTTTCAGAAATTCTAGGCCATCGATTTCAATAAGACAGAATTAAATTCGAAACTTTTAAATTTATACTTTTTAATCTGGCAACAATAATTTTTTGTCGGCAGGTGATGGGATCGAAGAATAGCGTTTCTGAATCTGATTTAATGGTTGTATTGTTTATATGTTGTGTATTGTTCAGAATGTGTTGTGTTTACGTTATTCAGTACTATGTTTCTGTGTATCATTTTGTTGCGGGTAACATATTAGACAACAGTGAACTGTCATGACTCCAAGAGAAAAATTTTCGAAGCCAAGAAAACAATTTTAAATGTCATTTTATTTGTGTAAATTCGAAACCGACATGTTTTGTTTTTTTCATTCTTGATCTCCATTTTTTCCCTTCCAAGAAGTTAAGTAATTGTATTTATTACAGATTGCGTCTTTTTCTTAAATTTAGCTGTTGAATATTATTTAACTGCTATTAATATTGTATGCATATTATGTGTTAATATTGAACTTCCAATATTTGCAACTAATGGCTGTTTTCGTATCACGGTCCAGCATGTGTGGAATCAAACATATTGACAATCAACTATTTACAATTTTTCGTATGTCATCAGGAAACCTGTTGATGAAGAGTGTTGGAACTACATGAGCCATTCACATTGAATAAATTGAACAATGCAATTTTGTGATTTTTTTTTCTACTGGAAAAAATCTGCGTTGTCAAATAACTGCCAAGGTTTGTTCTTTTCTTTTTCATAATTTTATTGAAAAACATATTTTAAGAATTTTAAAGAAATCATTAAATGAATTTTAATATGAAGAAATTCCCTAATCTTACATTTATTAGTTTTAATTTATTGTTATGTACACTGTACCTCCCACATTTAACAGTTGATGCCTTTCATGTTTGGGGCATTTCAGTATTTTTAATTAATTTATTTACATAGGATTTTTTTGTTTTATTTTACTTATTTGTAGATTTTAAAGAACAACAACTGAAAAGACTACAGAATTTTGTCCTGAAAAACTTTTTAATATTCTTTTTCTCATGTAATTAAGTTTTTTAAGCAATCATTCAGTATATTTTGTTTATTATAAAAATTGATTTTGAATATTGTGTTTGAGTTCTGAAGGACATATTTGTTTAGAAAGCACCTATGCAATAAATTATCCTTGCATACTTAAGAAAAGATTACAGGCTTATTATAAAAAAAGGCTGAAATTTTTTGTCTATAATAACATATCTTTTTAACTTTGCCAATTTAATAAAGAATTTTGAGATTGTTTTTGGATATCTAACTAAAGGAATTGAGTCTTAATTTTTAAATTACATTTAGTGAATTTATATCATATTAATTTTTTATTACATTTGTACAAAGAAGCATTTGACAGGTCTTCATTTACAACATAACTACTTGCGTATAAATATTTTAAATATTTTCTAATTTTGAAACCCTTTAAAAATTTTATATTGATCTTGAGAACTTTCAGCTTTCTCTTCTATCCAAGGTAGACATTTTCTTCTTGCTTTGCTGTTATTATTTTAGGAATGCTTATTTTTTCTGTTTTAAAATTGTCGTTTTTAATGTGGAAGTTTCTTGAGGATTAAGATACCATATTTCCTTGTGTGAATTTGTATAGAAATAAAATATCCTTAATATTGGTTAATTGATTAGAAAATGTTAGAAATGCTATTAGAACATACAATTAAGCCTGACTTGAGATGAGAGAGATAATGGATAGAGCTGATCTGACAATCTGCTGAATCATATAAGTTTGACATATTTTTGAAGATATGGGAACAAGAATTGGGAATAATGTCATTATTAACAACCTTTACTTACAATAATATTGAAATTTTATTCTTTCTTAATATACAACTTCATAAAAAATGTGCAGTTATTTAATTAATTGATTTAATTTAGTCGATTCATTTTTGTAATAAATTTTCGACATCTTCTAGTTTAAAAGGATGCTCTAAATGGAGGGAGAGGGCAACAACCTAATATATATAATTTGTAAACTGTGTATAATATCTTTCTCAATATATCTGTTATATTTTTATGTTGATGAAGATTGAATGGTTGTTTTCAGGTTAATAGAAAGTTTGCTGAAAATGCAAAATACTGGAAGTCTAATAGTTAATAAATTTCCAAAATTTTTAAAAAATCGCTTAACACATTAAAGGCGGGGGTTGACGAAATTATGCTAGGTAGAGTGGATCAGATTGTAGTACTACGACTCCCACCTTTAATGTGTGAAGAATGTATTTTTTTAAAGAATTAAATGTAATGGATTTAATATTTGTGATGATTTTGTGGACAAAAATGTAATATAAAATTTTATAATTTGATATTCAAAGAGAATTTTAAACACTTTTGAGATAGTCATGATTAATTTTGAATGATTTTTTTCTTCCATTACCGTATATTTCATGAAGTTCATGAGCAGCACTACCTTGCAGTTACAGATGGATATATTTTTTGATGCTGAAATATATCCATACTCAAAGAAAGAATAAGTTTTCATGCAGTAATGAGCTGTGATTTATCTGAAACTCAATAAAAATTAGAGTGAAGAAAGAGTTTGACATTTTTAATTTAAAATTTTCTTGATGTGGTATTAAGGAAAATTTTATGGACATCATTTATTGAGCGAAAATATATTTATATATATGTATATATATAGATAATGGCATAAAAAAGGAATTTTAATTTTTTAAAACATAATACCCAAACTGCTCTGTGTATTAATATTTTAGAGGATTTTTTTTGGGGGGGGGAGAAAAAAAACGTTTTTTTATATACATCCATTTGTTTAATTATTGGGATGAAATAAGCAAAATTTATTTAATTTAAATTGAATGAGAATTTATTTATAAATTACTTACAAGATTGATGGCTTATTAAAAAAAGTTATAATTTTTTCCTTTTGTTTTTAGACTTCAAGGTGTAATTTTTTTTATCCCATTTTTTGAGGCTTTACATATTTTGAAAATGGATGTAAAGGTAAGTTTGATATTTTGTCTTAAACTATTTAAATTTAAGTTACAGCAGCAAAAATACTACCATAACTTTTTATTTCAATTTGGAGGTATTTTTAAATAATCTTTACATTATAGGCTCTTGAACTCTAAATAGTGTTTCAGTATTTAACTTTTTTTTTTTTTAAAGTATTAGCCACCATTGAAGCTGATTTACTTGGGATGTGGTTTATCTTTAATTTCAGTCAAATCATTTTTATATAACTTCATATCCTACATAGCAAAATTGCCAGATATTAAAGATACAATATTTTAATTACCTTATATGTACTTCACTCATTGTATGCATGAAATTTTCTAATAGAGATCAATCCTATGATATCATGGTGTTATAAATATAAATGCCTCTTCCATTTATCTTATAAATTGTGCAATATTGTAACTTTAATTTTTTTTATATGTCTTACAAACTACAAAAAAAATGAAACACAATCTTTCTCTAACTATCAGCAATGGAAGAAAATCATGCAATCCTATAGTTGATGGAACAATAAAAATGATTTGAACTTCAGCTACCATGTAATTTATTACTGTAAATCAAACTAAACTAAAAAAAACAAACATTGAAAACATTTTTTTTGGAATCCAGCAAAAATTTACACAAATATTAAATTAGTATTATTAAAAAGACAATTTTTAAAATTTTGGAACAGCATGAAATTCATTTTTATGTCATGATATTTTTGGAAATAATTGTTGATTTTATTTGAAGATGTATATTCCCACCTGACAATGTATTTATGTGAAAAATTCTATAAGTCTGATGGGATGACATGTAGTATGAGGACATGCACATTCATCTTTATTATTAGTAGATTTCAACATCATCAGATTTATAATTATTCATGTAGTAACTTTTGAACATAAAAATCTTTAAAACATATAGATAGTGTGCTTACTTTAAATAGCATTCTCATAATATAAGTTTTGAAATCAAATTCTTAAGGTGATTGAAAGGAACAGTTTTTAATATTAGTAATTTATCTTTTCATCTCCTTTTCTACATTTAAAATAGACAGACTCTATTAGTAAAGAAACCTCTATATTATTGATATATGCATTTTTTAAAAATATATTGAAGCCATTCAACTTATTTGTGTATATTATTTTATCATAATTATTTAAAAAAAAAATTACGGCTGTTTATATTGAATAATTATTGCATGCCTTATGACATGGCCTAATTTGCTGATTCTATGTTGAAACTGATTGAAAATAATTATTTACAATTGAATCTTGATTTTTTTTTCTTTTTGCCATCTTATTATCCTTAAATGTCTTGGAAATGGAATAATTAGTTTAAAAAAAATGGAAATTTTAAATGTTAGGCGTTATATCATTTGTATACTGACCAATATTGAATTCATGTTTCTAAATATTCTCATTATGGAAGTGGATATTTTAAAATCCTATTGAGTATTTAAAAATTTAAAACATATATTGAGTTAAATCTCTTATTTGAAAAAGTTCTTTTTGTGAAATTATATTTGAAATAGGATTTTTCCTTTATTCCATAAAAATTATGAGAATTATTCAGTATATCAAAAGGAGATACATTTTTTAATGTGTTATGTTGAGGTTATTTCAATGACGGTAGCATTTTATTATAAAGTTGACAAATGAATTTAATTCATTCTTACCAGAAAGTATTACTCTTCAGAATGAAGTCATAAATTTTTAAAACCATCCAAATAGAATTATTTATTTTGATTTGCCTTAGTAAAATTCAGGAAAAATATAGTAAAAGACAGGAGTAAGTTACTAATGATCTATTAAAAGAACCTTTAATATATCTAAGAACTTGTAAAAATTAAATTATGTAAATTCAGAGCTGTAACTTTTGGTCATATAAAAAGATATATTTGGTACCCTGTATAAGTTTAAGAGCCTGGGAAAGTTAAGTACAAAGATCTATTTTTAATTGAAGTACTTTTAATACTTTCTTAAGTTATAACTTGACTATTGAAGTAAACTTTTATATTTAACTGAATAGTATGAAAATAATTGCAAAGCTAACTGAAAGTTTAAAATCATGTAATCATAACTGAAGATTTAATCATGTTATCAAATTTGTAATTGAAACTTAAAAAAAGGGAGGAGGAGTTGAGGTACAATTAATAAACATGAAGTTGTGAATAACAGATTTGTGTGCACTTTAAATATTAAATTTAGAATAAGGGGAATGATCAAAATGCATTAATTCTGCTACTCTACCTTAAAAGAGAATGTATGGAGTGAAATTGCCTGGCAGATATTAAACATGTCATTTTATCATTATTCATTTCCAATGAGAGAGTGAATTATTAATAAGAACATTTTTCTTTTTAATAGCTGTTTCTTATTATCATTTAAACACATTTTTCTAAATTTTTTTAAAAATCAGTAGTTACAGGTTGGGAAACATGCTGATATATAAAAATAAGAAATTATGTTTGTAAAGACAAAAAGTGATATTTAAGTATTAACAATTTGAGTACTGTTATTTTCTTCTACTTTCCTATCTGAAAAATGTCCCTTTTTTAATATTTTAATCAGTGAAAGATTATAAAACAGACAGAAAATTGTGTTTTGCTGGAAGCTTTTAGAATTAAAATAATATTTAGACTATTATAAACTTTGAATTTCTGGTTGTTGTTTATGAAAAATGTTTTATGCAAGTGTTTTATTTAGAAAAGGCATTAAAGAAACAAAAACTAGGAAATATGATGTTAAGAAAAGACCTTTTGACAAATGATTTTCAAATTATGAATGATAAATTGAAGTGGTCAAAAATTATTTCTATGATAATTTGTTTTATTGCTAGATGAAACATCTTCATTCTGTTCCTTAATTTAGGTTTGTTCCGTTTATATTGCAGGGAAGTCACCTCAGACTATTATATTTACATTTCCTGCAATACTACTTCCTTTGATATGATTTTTTTTTTCTGGAGCTAATAGGATTTCCCTCTTTTTAATTGCATATTATTCTTTATTTGAAGCTTATCTGAAATTTATAGCAGCAGTTGTCATCAAAAAATGTCTGGCTTAAAAAATGGTCTTCATATAAATCAGATTTCTCTATTGTTTCCTTGTATTAGCTTTTGAATTTTGACAGAATTATTATCAAGCTTTCCACACCACCAGGAAAACTGGGAAATTAAAAATTGAATTAAAAAAGAACTTTAAAAATGCAAGGAAATTTGAAAATTTCACAAAAACCATAACTTAAAGCAGTCTGCAATATGAAGTAAATATTGTGCTTAAATAATTTAATGTTAGATAATTTAGTAATCTAAGCTGCTGAAAATATTTTCAATGACACATAATGGCTTTATGATTTGTATCTATTCCTTATTAAAAATCAGCCATTAGTTACTGATTTGTTGAATTCTGACAAAAATTAAAGGTTTTTTCAGAATCTGAATTTTTTCCCCTCCAAAATTAAAATCGGTCCTTTTTAATGTAACAAAAATGCTGAAGATATCAACAAAATTTTTGTTACCTATAAAATAATTATAAATTAAAAATTAAAAACACACTCAAACATTTTCAAATTTGAATTTGTGCAAGTAAATTATAAGGGTATTTCTATCCCATCCCTTATAAAGCAGTGTTTTTGAGGAAATAATAATCCTAATATCTCTTTTCGCAGGCTCTACGTTAATTATAACTTGTATGTGAGCCATGTACTAATCTATTTAATTTAGTAATAATTTGGCTCATTGAATTGGAAATTTTATTTCTTTTTTAAGATAAGAAATAGAGAAGAGAAAATGCATGTTTTAAATATTGTCCGAAATTGTAATAACATCAATTTAATTTTTTAACTTTTGATAAAGAATAATAAAAATTGTTTTAGATATTTGTAACTTTTTGTCTATGTTAAGTTTGTTGATGATTTGTTAGTTGGTTTAAATGGTCAAATAATAATTTGAAAATTCTAGTAGAGTGAAAATTAATAGTAGCAATGCAGCAAAAGTTTTTTCTGGATTTATCGATTTTATTTAAGCTGCTTCTGTGACTTCTTTTAAGTCAGTGATAATTATCTAAATGAATATATTTAATTTGTTAAAATCTTTAATTTTATTTATTTGTATAATAAAATTAGTCTTAAATAATAGATTATAATTTATATTAATATTGTATACTGAGCATTTCATAAGCTATTTACTTTAAAGTTCCTTTTGGCATTCTCTACATTATCTGTTTATTCAATTATTACAAGAACAGATATTTATTTTAGTTACACTTTAATTCCATATGTTTAATTAAAATCAACTTTATTTTTAGAATTTCTTTCTTGACTTCGTTCCAAGATTTCTTTTAGAGTTCTTTGAATTTGGTATTAATTTTTATATATATATATATATATACTGAAGTAGTATACCTCTTTACTTCTCTTCAGAGATTAGAAAGGGAGAAGTATAAAAATTTAAAATTTTAGAAATTCTCAAATGTGCTTGATCATAAGCATTAATTTTTATGTAATTCCTTGATTCACTATACCTAAAAAATACTGATATAGAATGTTTTTCCTCAAAGAAAAATATTTTAGTTTAAGCCAATTGATAAAATTTTCTCTAATATTCTTTGTTTAATTCCATGTAAGTATCCAAGAAAGGTTTGAGAGATGGAGAAAATCATTGAATTTTAAATTCTTGTTCTGAATGCAGGAGAGGATTCATCCTTTGCCTAGTGAAGCATCTGTCTTTAATGTGTTCATACATTTCATCATTGAGTGTCCAGTTTACAGAAAGTTTTCACCAATAATTTTAATATTATTTGAACCAGAAACACTATTGAAGATCCTATATTTTGTTTTTGAATCTTTTAACTATGTGTGTCAGAGAAAAGGAAAACCTTTAAAATATTTTTTGGCAGTGTGATGAGTTACTTCATATCACTCATAACAATGAACACAATTTGGTAGGAGGTGAGGAGGTATGTTGCTTTGCATATGGTTATATTTTTTAGTTGATAATTTGGATTTTTTTTAAAATATAAGTTTAAAAAAATCAAGGGCCTGGTTCAATGTGGTCATAGTGAAGCAATCTGACAGGTGGAATGACGAATAAGAATGCTTTTTTCAACTGAAATGCATATAACAAACAAAATATAGCTGAAATGTACACAAAAATTGCATTTGCAATAAACAACAGTACACAAACAACAAATCGATAGCAGCTAACTGTAACAGAACAAAGTATTCAAATAGAATTCTGCTGGAAAGGAACTTCATTTTACTATTTGTGCCTCTCGACCATTTATTACTCACCACTGATTACTTGCCGAAGTTGAACTTACCTGCTGACATCCTGATTAGCGACTCAACACATGATTCATCAACCTTGATTGACCTTTGTTTCCTAGCTTTTTACAATTTCTGTGATAAGGCAAAGAAGGTTATGTAAAGATAATCATAACCTGTTTCCTATTGAATCTATTGCCAAAATTTCTGTTTCTAGAATTTCCTTCTCAAGGTTAGTTGTCATTGGTTTTGCAGTCATCAGTGTTTCTATAACTCTGTCTTCTTTTCCATGGAATTAAAGGCAATGAGCAACAGCATTACAAATTCATAACAATATTATGTTTAAATTGATCTAGCTATACTGGTATAGGAAACAAGATAAACTCTCTCTCTTTATATATATATATATATAGGTAAAATAAGAAAAGTGGGATCTAATCAGTAAGTCATTCAAAGCAATTCACAACCATTTTATTTGAGTGCCAGTGAAGCCTGATCATTATTGTACTCTGTGGAGGTTAATGCAAAAAGAAACAGATAAATAGCTTACAAAACTTCATGAACTGATAAAATTTGAGCAAAGTTTTAATTCTTCTCATAATACCTTAGAGAAGTATGTAAGTTATCAAAATTTTTACTGTCTGGGCTCTGATTAATATGTTAAAAATAAAACTTCATTAGAAAGGTTGTTCTAACATATTTGAAGTATAAATTTATCATAGTTATATATACGTACAGTTAATCAAAAAATATCTGAATCCTGCTTGTTATTCATTTATTAGTTATCTGGCACTGAATTAAAAAATGTCATTTAAAGACAGTTTCTTATTGTATACATATTTTTTAGTAATAAAAATTCTTTAGATTAGACACATTAAACTTAAGAAGTTGCAAAGAAACGGAAGCTGAGTAATAAACAATCAAATTTTTTTCCTGTGTATAGTAAATAATTGTCAATATTTATCTGACATATCTCTAGATGTAATTGACCAGCAGCAATATTTTTGCTTTGAATAAAACTTTTATATAACACAAATCAAAATGAATATTTTGTCATATTTACCATTCTTTTATTCCAGTAATTATTAAATTTATATTTAAAAATTATTTTTAAAATATAAAATTTTAGTGTCAATCAAAAAACAGCAACTGAAATGCTGGTATGTAAAATTTCAACCATTTCATTCTTGTAGTTTTGAAGATATATAGCGGTTTAAAATATTATATTTTTTTCTTTTCATGGAAGAACTAATTACAATTTAATATATAGATTAATTTTATGGAAACCAATGCTGAGAGGGAACGTTGAGGGGGGAGAAGTAAATCTTTGGTTGTTACTTTAAATTTATGAGGCATTTATGTGACTTTTTTTTTTGAATACACAATAATTAAGGAGAAGTAGATAAATGGTTAAATGAACAGGTTCAATTTAAGCTGCATTTCAATGAAAAAATATTTAATATGAAACATAGAAAAATTCATGATATATAAATAATTATTTAAAAAGTAGGTACAATGGATATGAAATATTTTTTTATAAAAATGATTAAATAAAAATATAAATGAAAAATGGGAAATAATAAATTATAAATTGTAGGAAATTTTAGGATTTATATATTCTTTTTATGTACAATGTTTTTCTTCTAAATAAGTGATATAAATTATTACATCTAGTTTTTGAAAAGTTATTTAAATTTTAATTTGATGAAAATTTTTAAATATATTTTTTTCATTAATGAAGGGGATTTTTAAGACAACTACCTAATTATACTCTTTTTTTTTTTTTTATCTATTCTAGAAAACAATTCTATAAATATTCAGTATTATTGAAATCATTTTTTTGAACCCATTTGTATTTATTATCAACACTCTTCAGGATATTTGTTTATCTTTCTAAGCATAAAATACATGTAATTAAATGATAAATGGTGTTTCTGTTTTTGCATATTGATATATGCATATTGCTTTGCAGGGTAAACCTCATATTAGCAAATATATTCTATGATTATTCATAAATATGAACATGAAAATAATAATTTTTTCAGTTTCTTATTTTGATAAATGTTTTAGCTTATATCTTGGTATATCTTCTAAGAATTGCTACTTGTAAAATAATGGCAGCAATTATTGAAATGTAAAAAATGGAGCATTAATGAGAAAACTTATTTTCAACATTAGTATAAATCGTTGGAAAAGCCTCTAGATCTTTTTCTTATATACCTTAAATTATTTAATTTGAATTGCATAAAATTATTTAATTTAGAGTAGTTGAAGTATTTCTTAACAAATTGATGAAATACTTAGGATGTAAAAATAATGTTTTACAGCGTTGAGTTTCTGTGTACCATAAATGAATATTAATTTTGTATAGGCAGTAAATCCCAATTTATTGTTTCATTCAAATGCTCAAAGCAAATGAAAAATGTAAACTTTTTTTAGCATTTTAAGCTAATGAAAAACATTACATTTATGATTTCAGTGTACTTAAACTGACAAAATAGTCAGGATCCATTTCGTGATGCTGTTTGTGAATGAAGAACTAGAAGAATCACAGCCAATTTTTTCAGAACCAAGAAAGGTGAGCTGAAATATTTTAATGGTGTGCTGTTCATCACATTCCTTATATTAACTTTGAAATCTTTAATTAGTTTTCATTTCTACTTATAATTCAAAAATCTATTAGATAATTCACTGTCTTTTATTTTGCATGAATTTTGTGACTGATGTTTGGCACAAATTTCTATTTATTAAACTTTGTTACTTAAAAATACAGTTTTGCTAGATAAAAGAGCTTAGATCAAACAAAATTTTTTCCTTAAATATCATTCAGGGATTTCACTTTTTTTAATGCTACTAGAAAATAAATTGACTGGTATGATTGATGGATGTAAATGAGTTTCTTGGTCTTTTATAATGTTCAATTTTTCATATTTAATATTAGTCACTTTACTATTTTTAATTAATTTAGAATTTTTCGCTTTTTAGGTTCAACCTAAAACAGATGACGAAATGGTGCGACGTATTAAAAGTATGCTTGGTGAATATGTGCATGAAAATGAATTCAATGTTGATGAATCAATGGAATTAGAAGATAAAGATAATATGATTGCTTCTCATTCTGCAGAAGTTGATTCAAACATAAACTCACCTAATCAAAAAAGTTGCGAAGAAAAAGTGCCAGAAGACTGTGCTGCTCTGTTAAATAACATGTCTACAAATTCAGGTAATCAGGATGTTGAGAAAAAAACTGATGAACAAAGTGATTCGTTGAACAGTAATGAAAATACAAATCAAATTATTGAAAACCATCAGAATTCATCTGAAGCTTCTAGTATAAGTTCTCGTAGGTGTTCATTAAAAAGACAATGCAAAGAAAGGATCAGTCTCCTTGATTATAACCCCATGTTTACTATTAGAACAAAAAGAACAAAAGTAAATCCATCAAGCAAAGGAAAGTCTTCTGAAAATTCAGATGTAAGTATATATATATATATATTTATTTAGTATTTAAATGCAACATTTTTTATTAGTATCTCTCTTGTTCTTATAATTTAAATTTATAAGAAAATATGGTGAATTGTTACATTTTCAGTCTTTATTTTAATAATTTGTCTGTTTTCTAATTTTTACCAGAATGAAAAGTCAGAATGTTTCAAAAATGGAAAACTTGTATGAAATATTCTAAAAAAGTAGTTGGAAAATACTTTTGATACTTTCTAAAGTTCTACATCTAAAAATTATTCTAGTCTTTAAAAATGAGAGCTATTGGCATTTTCTTTTATGGTTATTTTTAAATACTCCCCTCTTATTGAAATTTTTTCCCTTCTTCTTTGCATCTGTAAAGTTTTGAATATGCAAGAACATGCTTATTTAATGGAGGATATACATTGAGCCTTGAACCCTGGAATCTTTTAAAATGCTGAAAGAATTACAATTAGTTTAATATTGCAAACATTTACATGAAAGGTTCAGCTCCCATATACGGCCTCCACCAAATTGGCGATAAACGGTAATTTCTGGCTGCCGTTATCGGCAGCCATACTCTTCTTTGTGGTAACATTAATCCTTATCTCTTAAGGTAGGTGGGTTCAGACGAGGCTTATTATTGTCCGCAATAGAAGATCACACCTACTTCCGGAAAATCACGTGACCACAACGGGACAATGGCAAATGATTGTCCCGTTTGGACAAACGTTGTTCGCGTTGTCTCAATTGTTTACACGAGGACAATGCAGGGACAACAGCAGAGAGACAATGTTTGCGGACAATAATAAGCCTCGTCTGAACCCACCTCTCACCTTAACCTCTAATTTTTAATTTCGTTCATTTCACACTGTTCTCTACATTTGCATCGGTCGACTGACGGCCAGCTCCCACCATTTCCCATGTGGTCAAGCTGTATTTTTCCATTTTATTTATTTTTGTCTTTTTTATTTTTTTTATCAGATACTAGCCGCCTCTGGCGACCAGCTGGTTCGCCATGAGTAATGCGTTCTAAAATTTTCAAATGAGTCACATATTCATTAGCCTTGAAGTAATTCCGGGCATTGATTGGCCTGAAATTAAAAATGTTTTTTTCCGTGGTGTTGCCAAAATATTAAACATGTTTTTTTTTAAAGCGAAAAAGGAAAAAAAAAAATAATAATAAATGATTTAGATGTTGCAAACGATTATAGAAACCTTGGCTTTGCATTTATTTTTTTAGAAAATATCACATTTTATAATGGAGAAAAAATTATTGAATTAATGATACAGATATCGCAAACGATTATTATGCCATTAAGTCGGGAGTTTAATGCATATACTGTCTAAATTCAATCAGGTTTACCATAAATAAAGAAGATTTGTTGAATAAATGATTTAGATATTGCAAACGATTATAGAAAGAAACCTCTGCTTTGCATTTGTTTTTTTAGAAAATATCACATTTTATGTTTCTTTTATTTTATCCAGTCACGTGCTAAAAGTATCATTTCTTTAGACTTGATTTACGATTATAGTTTATTATTATTATTATTTGAACTTCCGTCATTGTTTTCTTTTATTTTATCCAGCAGGGGTGTTTATGCTCCGGGGAAACCCCGGAATTCTGGGGATTTTGAACTTCGATACCCGGAAATTCCGGGGATCGTCGTTCAAAAGGAAGTAGGAATAATAATGAATTATTTATTTTGATCTGGGTAATTTTGTTTGCTTTGAAAGCAGAAAACGCAAGGTCAGTGTCTGTGGTGAAAACGTTTCCTTTCTTTCTCCAAAGGCAGTGATAATGCGTGAAAAGGGAGAAAAAACGTCTGGAAAAAAAGGGTGTTGAAACCAGACTACGATCAAACAAAGCACCCCACTTATTAGATATTGATGGTGACACATGTCACACAGCTAATAATTGTGCAAAAAAAAAAAATTTGCTTCATGTTTTGATAGATACTTAGAAGATTTGTTTGATGACATCTATTTTGATATGAAAAGCTGCAGTAAAAGAGAAAAAATTTTCAAAATCTGCAAATCCCTTGCCATTAAAAAACTTAAGCCCTTGAAGAGACCAGACCATAGGTGGGTGTACATTGTATGTGTTTTAGAAAGAATCAAAGATCTGTGGGATGCTCTTACTGCATTTTATTTTCACTACTTGGATAAAACTGATGAAGGGGATTATTTTTCTTATGTGGAAACTGTATACAATAAAAGAAATATTTCTGCAGCTCAGAAAAAAATTGTTGAAGGGGTAATTCTTGCTTGCAATCCCAACAACTCACAAAGGATGCTTGAGCTTGGAAAAAAAAAAGAATACTAATTGGGTTATTTGTTATGCAAAACAAAACTTTATTGCATATGGCATTATATTCAGCAGTATTACCAGAGTTCAACACATATATTAAATTATTTGAAACAAAAAAACCAATGCTTCATTTAATACATTCCAATATTTATAAATTGATGGCAAAATTTTTCTCTTTTTTTATGAAGCCAGAAAATATAGAGTGCACATCTTATAATGATTTATTAAAGGTTGATGTCATAAATCCAGAATTCCTTGTACCTAGCAAAGTAATATTTACTGGTGCAGAAGCTTCCACTCTCCCGAAGAAATTGTCAAAAAATCATCCAATAGCAAAAGAATTACAAATTTCTCTGATGAAAGCTTATACTGATACAGCACAGCATATGAAACAGAATTTACCCCTTAAAAATTCATATCTAATTAGTTTTACAGCATTAGATCCAGAGCTAAGAGGTAAAACCAGTACAATATTAGCTTTTGAAAAATTATCATCTTTTATGTCCCATATTTTTAGTGATAATGAAAAGTCAAAAGTAGAAGCTGAAATAAGGTTATACCAGAGTGATATTGATATCACCAAAGGAATGCTCTACACATCTGATGAAAGTGGAAATCAAGTCAAGTGTACAATTGATAAATATTGGTCTAAAGTTTTTAATTTAAAAGATGATTTCACAAATAATTATAAGTATCCTACTTTGGCTAAATTGGTCAAAGCCTGCCTTAGCTGCTTCCATGGTCCATTAGTGGAAAGTGCATTCATAAATATTATTATGAATTAAATATTATTATCATCATTAAATTTATGATTATTTATTTTGCAAAAAAAGTAATTCATTGAACTTTTATAATTAGGTCATTCAATACTTCATAATTGTAATTTTTCATTTCTTCCCCCCCCCTCCCCCCTTCTCGAAACTCTAAAATGTCGGTAGTAAGTCCGTAAAAGTTTCAGGGGATTTTTTGGGGTCCCACAAACACCCCTGATCCAGTCACGTGTTAAAAAAAGAAACATGGTTAAAATATTTCTTTAAAAATAGACGCTGAAGTTATACAATAAAACACTGATACCATTAGAAATTTTTTAATATTTAAATCGATGTAAAAATCGTGTTTGTGCGATAATATTTTCGGAAGTTATAGCGGAAAAACGTCGAAATTTCGCTTAAGTTTTAATTAATTCAAATTCTAATTAAAAATTCGAAAACAGGGCTCCGAGGTGCACATTCCCAACCTCCAAGGTATACATGTACCAAATTTGGTAGCTGTAGGTCCAACGGAAGTAGAGCGCCAACACACACACACACACACACACACACACACACACACACACACACACACTTTGAGCTTTATTATAAGTATAGATGACATATGTTAATGTTCCAATTAAGGTTTCAAAGGTGTCGGACAATAAATCTAGGCCTATTTTTGGAAATCCTGGAGTTGCTACCAGATATTTTGTTACAGAGCTAATGCGTGATAGGGATTTTTTGCTTTTTTGAAGGAATCGTGTTTGATTTAAACCCCAAATTGCACTGTTTGCAATGTTTTAATGCAGGTGTGAACTAGAAATGATGCTTCGAATGGTTACAGCTTTGTTGTAGGAACAATGTTATTAGAGGTAGTCACGGAAAATGTGTGGGAAGCAGGTAAGTTTCAGGTATGGGTCTTGGTTCAACAGCAGTAGGTTGACTGTAGAAGAAATCTTTTTACTTACATTTGAGATTCTGACTGGAACAAAGACCGGGGAAATTAAAGATTAGTACTTTTTTGTTAAAAGTACGTTATCAAATTGGAGGCAGTTTATTAATGAAAGAATTTTAGAGTATCTGGAGGAAAACTCCGAAAAAATTGGAGATGTCGGAAAAATTGTGGAAGTTGATGAGTCGAAATTTAGTAAGAAAAAATATAATAGAGGGCATAGAGTTGAGGGTCAATGGGTTTTTGGAGGTGTGAAAAGAGGATCTGTGCGTACGTTTCTTGTAAACTGTCCACGATATAAAAGCTGAAACGTTATTTTCTTGTATCAAGCAGTGGATAGAACCGGGTACGGTAATTTATAGTGATTATTGGAAGGCATACGATTGTTTAGGTGAAGAAGGGTATGAGCATTTAAAGGTGAACCACAGTGTGCATTTTGTTCAGCCGGCAGATTTAGAGAAAGGCATTGCAGTTATCCATTTAAACACTGTTGAAAGTCTGTGGAACATAGTAAAAAATACCTTGCGGTTATATAATCGGCAGTCTGATTTCCATTTTTTTTTTTTTTTTTGGCTATGTTTCTTTTTGAGAGATCTTGTAGAGACAGAAAAGTTCATGTCTTTAACAAATTTCTGGAAATTATCAGAGACATTCCTTGGGGGAGTACTCCATTAAAGTCTCTGATAAATAACAAAGATCAATTAGTAGAGACTTTATAAATTAAAATAATAAACTTATTAATTAAACTGTATTTTATGTGTTTTTATAAGGAGCAGCTCACATATGCAGCTGTTAACTTTAATGAATCATGCTTTTAAATTGAAAAAAATATTTATCTTTTTATCAGAGTGCATTCAGCTTAAAATTAAGAAATCTTTTTAAATAAATTGCGGCAAAAAATACCCATAATAATTTTACGTTAATTTAAATCCAGCTAATAAAATATAAAAAATCCAGGGCGCTCCACCCCCTGCTCGCCAACTCCCAGGAACTGCTAATACTGCTTCTCTTGGATTGCTTCACTCACTTCTCATCTACTAAACCACTTTAGTCTAGCAACAGATATCTTCAGATTAATATTATTTCAAAATATAATAAAACAATAAAAGAAATAAAAAATGTGAAGTAAAAAGTACACTCACAAAAATCATCTGCATCAAAGTTCTTTGTAAACACAAATAGTCTTTCATTTAAATAGCTATTTACATCCACCAGTGAAACAAATTTAAAAAAAAAAAATGTACTTTCTCACAATTTTTCGAATTTGAAAATATGGCATAGAAACAGAATAAAAAAATTGATATTTACAAAAGAAAAAAAAAGTGTTTTTCTCACAATTTTCGAATTTGGGAACTATACCATAGAAACAGAATTAAAAAAATTAATATTTGCAAAAATAAAAAAGTGCTTTTCTTACAACTATTCACATTTGGATGCTTTACTACACTGCATAAATATCATAAAAAAATTGATATTTACAAAAAAATAAATTTTCTGAAAGCAGCCATATTCAGATCCAGTCCATTCCTAAATAAGATAAAACAATGAAAGAAATAAAAATGCAAGGCAAAAAGAATACTCGGAAATTGAACCTAATTCTCTTCCTGGAAACAACAAGGGATAGACCATGGAGTCACAACATTAGTTTAATGGAAAAATATTTTTGCACCCATCACCTACAGAATAAATACAGGTCTCGTTTAACAGGTGGTTCGCTATTATCTCCAACAAATATTGCTGCAATTTCTGTTTTTGAAATTGGTTAGTTATTTTTAGGTATATATAAATTTCTAGTCTCCATGAAAACCATCCATATATTTGTAATCGTATTTTCTTCAACTATACAATGCCAATAACTATCGATGAACGGATTCGTCTCAACATAGAATCCAATCTTTCCACCACAGAGAGCAAACTTCATTTCTCTCCCTGCGTTTTTCAGTAGTTTCACTGGTATCAAACACATATAACTGACCTTAACTTGCTTTCTTATGACCTCTGTATAAAGGAGAAACCATGTGATATATCTGACCATGAACTTTATAACAATATGGCGCTGTTCCAGGAGGAGCTTTAATTTGTGCTCCCATGGAAGCAAAAGCTAAAACAGATATTCTTTTATATGCTTCCAATAGTTTCTTCCTTCGAGTGAACCACTGCTCAGAAAGTCTTTCAATATTTCCGGGTAATTCAACAGATGCTCCAAAACATTTATTTTTATCGAGACAACATTTCGTGTATTTGTCATTTCAGTTTGACTCCTCCTCTAATAACGTGCCTGGCAAAAAAAAAAAAAAAAAAAAAAAAAAAAAACCTGACATAGTTCTACAACTATGCTCCTGTAGTTCAGAAACTTCGCTCCGTACACATAAACGTTTAGTCCTATCTTGTTCATTACGACTGGAACCTTTTATGAACGATTCTTGAGCATTTTCATTCGATTTGTCTTCTCTATTCCGACGATTTCGTTTTAAAACCAATACGGCATGACTTAAACCCATCTTAAAAAATTTGCCCGTTTATTGACCGTAAATCTTTTCTTAAACACATTTTCAAACCGATGCAAGAATATCGTTTGCTTGAAATCTTATGAGGTATTGATGTTCCCGGCTGAGATCAAAGTGTTGCCAAACGGCGATTAACAACGGCTAGTTGAACGATTCATGAAAATACAGTTGTCGACAATCAGAACATACTATACTGCTCATGCGTGAAGTTTTTACGCCAGTTGAGATAACGCAAATGCATGAATTTTCTACGCCAGTTGGGGTAACGCAATGCAGATTTTTTTAAAAATTAATTTACTTTATTCTGTTTTATTTTAAGTTAAAAGTACTTCAAAATGAATCCAAAAGACCGATTAATTAACAATGTTTAATTTTAAATTCATCAAACATTGAGGAAATAAACAGAACCATTTCAATTAATCGGTTGAAAACATGCTAAGCTTAACCTCGTTAGCGTGGGAATCCCCCCCCCCCTTAATCCTTACTCATTTGGCAGTGTCAAGTGTTGCCAAACGGCAATCAACAAATTCGGCCTGTTTTTTTGGTCCATGTAAGCGTTATATCTATATAGATAATTTCCAGATAAATATCTCCATTGGAGATTTCATTTAAACAGTGAATACCAAAGTATGCCTGTTCTTTTTATATATATTTGTGAGAATAGCATTTTTTCCTGTCCAAAATTGTTTACATTTGTTTGGATAAAAAGGATGATTTGGATGATAGGCATGGTAATGCAACTCCTGCTTCACTAATATTTCAAGGCAATTTTCTGTTGCTGATATAAGCAAGAATTCCCATTTTTTTGTACTTATATATTATTTCTTAATTTCTTTTCTCCTGAGATTTCTATTTTAACACTGTGTTTTAGCTCCTTTCATCTTAATAATCAGCAAATTTGCATTTGTTGATTATTTGCTTGAGCTGTTATTAGTCACCAGAAGTATTGTCCGTAAAAATCCTTGAATTTTATTTTGCTCTATTCTTGGCAGTAAAATAAAGTACTTGGTGAACAGAGGCGGCGACAACAATTTTCCTACAGGTGGACAAATAACATTTCACAAATTTAGTTTCCAATCAATTCAATAGTAATCAATTTTACATGTTACAGGTAATTGACCTATATAATTTTATAAAAACTAATTATTTGGATTGTTTATCAAATAATTATTGTATATATACTTACCAATAGTTTTGATATAGAGTGAGTAATGTTTTTTTCGATGAAAAGAAGATTACAAATAAATTATACCTCTTTGATATCTATATAAATGAAATTGAATGTTTTTCTGTATGTCTCTTATGCGTTGCCGTGTCATTCATCCGATTCCGATAAAACTTCGACAACATGATGCTTGCACTTACGCGAAGACTATAGGCATAATATAATCATCTAATGTATAAAAAATATCTCCAGAACACCCAATTATTTTTAAAACTTTCAAATTTCAAATACAGCAAATATTCTTATCTATTTTAATATGATCATCCATAAAGATTAATACTTCCAAAGCTTTTTGAATGTACTTAAAATATTTTATATTTCTATAAATCAATATTAATATAAGATTAAAGTAAAATAATAAGTAGAATATTACTTCTTACTCACCTCATGCAAAGCGTTTAATTATTCTGTATAAGATATAATATTTTTAAGCTCAGTCTTGCTACTGCTTTAATTGAAAGTAACTGTTTTAAATAGAAGGAGGGGCTTTTACCTTCGCTGTGCTTGAACTCTTGGTTGCAGCTTAAGGTATTTAGTTAATCGACGCTGAAGGGATCGAGTGATTTTACAACTAAATTTCCCGCGGCCGTAAATTTACGAAGGTCAACTTATTTTAGCCTCCCTTTTAACAGATATGGGGTATCATCACATTACAAGAGCATGGTAAATGCTTCCAAGCACAAATAAGATATTGCTTTATAGCAGTTTACACAAGAAAAAAAGTCCAATGACAATGCTTCAGAGCAAAGTTCTTAAGAATTTATTCTAGAAATGCGCACATTTCACAGCGATGGAAGAAACTCAATGAACTATAATTTTTGTTATATTTTTCTAATGTCAACTATATGTATTCAAGAATATAGACATATCTAAATTACAGAAGTATATTTATTTTTCTAACGTTTTTATATTGTTTCCAACGGTGAAACACCAAAAAGAAGTTGACATTAAAAAAATATATGTAGTTTTTCAAAAAGCTATTTTGTCTTCTTTTTTATTGAAGCAATTTTCATCGAGTCATGCAGAATGCTCTTTAAAATACCGATGCTGACGAAAATCAAACTTGTATATTTTTCAAAAGAAAAAAATACAAAGGAGGATATAGATTTTTCAAAAACGAAAAATTTGCATTCTTGTGATAGGAATATGGCAGTTCTTAAATTTAATGAAAAAAAATATATATGATCTGAATAATGTAACTATATGAATGTTTATATAACTTGTTTGCATCTATATTTGAAATTGTTACAATGTCAGAAGTTAAGAATAAAAATATTTCTTTTATTGAATGTAATTCACGAAACTTAATTGCTTGACAAATTTCTTCATGAAACAATATATATTACAGAAAAAAAGAAATTTCGGAAAAAATTTCTTCTTACAGAAAAAAAGAAATTTCATAATTGAGATAGAAAGAATAAAGGAGTTTAATTCTTTTTTAAAAAAGCAAGCAGAACAAAAAGTTAAAATGTGCAAGTAATCTTTGGAGCAAGAGTTACGCTCCAATAACTTGATTTATAGGTACCTGTTAGTATTTGCTATTAAAATCATTTTTCAATTATTATTTATTTATTTACTCTTTTGTTAGGATTATGTTACATTTTTAGTAGAAAATTCTTATAATTTATAGTGAAAATGTAAAACTGATGAATTATTTCCTTTTTTAAGCCATTCAGAAATAAAAAATTTTAGAACAAAAATTTTTAATTTAAAATATTGTATTTGTGTGTCCTCTACTTATCAAACGAAACTTGAAAATTGGCTATCTTCAAAAACTCAGTTAAAAAAAAATCTTGAGAAAATTAAAAATACAATCTTAATATAAATACAGGTCACTGCGGCTGTGTGTATATGTTATTGATCTAAAGAACTGGGTTGAAATAAATCTAACCTTATATATATTATTTGGAAGGAAAAAAAAAAAAGAGGGAATACTGTTAACTTTTCAAAGCGCGAAAGTTAATTATATATTCAATTAATTAGAATACACAGGAAATTTTATCGTTTTTTTACAGTTTCTGAATAAATTACTCTACAAGAAATGTATTTATACCATATTAAAATTCAAACTTCTTTTTCAATGATAAAGTTTCATTTCCCTGTAATTTTTACCATTTTTTTCTTCTTTTTTCATATTTAAGAAACAATTAAATAAATGCGGCGGCTGTGAAATAAAGAATTTTATCTGCGTTTTTAAAAGTATTCTGGATTAATTAAGTTTTAATTAAAAATATGAAACACTGACAGTGCTATATGCATAATATTTTATAAAGAATGTTTTTTTAATTATTAAACTGTTACTAACGGAGTATTTTTTTGCTAAAAAAGTCAGATGCATAAACTAGTAATTTAATTAATGAATGCAGACCTGGAAACGACAATAAACAGAAAGCTGTTGAAACATTGTCAACCCCTCTACATAAAGCCAATGATGTATACTATGATGCATGTCTATCCCTTTTATTCTTGAAAGGAGGGTTTTCTTCAATGAGACAACTGGAACTATTTTCCGAATTACTGTTGTAGTTCCCTAACTCCCATCTTTTATGATCGCTGGGTCTGTTCTTTTTAGAAGGAATTTATTGAGTCTTTCAGCTAACCATAGGGTTGAAATAGTGATTTATATCAACTCTATGCAGCTAACTAAGTACGAATAAGACCTCACTGATTTGTAAGCACTCAAATCTGGGAACATGAAATAAGTTTATATATATATATTCTGCTATTTAAATTTAAAAGAATGTTGATTTTATTTAGAATACGCTCAAGTAGAATATCCCTATAAAAAGAAATGTCTTTGCACCAAAAATAAATAGATAAAATTCTTGGATACCTTTGAAGTTGTAAGGGACCTTAGGCAGTAGCCTACTCTGCCAATTCGGCCATGCAATCACTAACCTAAAAACCTAAAAGAATTTTTAAATAAGGATTGTAACCAAACTATCGACAGTAAAATATCTTCTGAACTCGCGCAAGAGCAACATAAAATGTGGAAATTTAAAAGGATGTGACTGTTTTTTAAAATGTACAGAGAAAACTTTACAACTTTAATATCTTTTAAATATTAAAGTTATTTCGGTTATAAATGTTATAGTAAGATGTATAAAATGCGCGTGTAAAAAAAATGAACTCTTTAAAATGTAATTATACATACACTGATGGAAAAAAAATCCCAACACCAAGAAAAAATTATTGTACAGTAATGAAATTTTAGGAATACATTTGTCTAGGTAACATATTTAATTGATTAAAGTTTCAAGATCACAGGTAGAGCCATTGGCGAGAAGAGCCATTTCAAATGTGAAATGTTGGTACATTAGTAACCGGTGTAACCGCCAGAATTTTGAATGCAAGCATGCGAATGGACATGCATTGTGTCATACAGGTGTCGGATATCAATATGTGGGATGGAGTTCCATGCCTGTTGCACTTGGTCGGTCAATGCAGGGACGGTTAATGCTGGTTGTGTATGACGCTGGAGTTGTCGTCCAATGATGTCCTATACATGCTCGATTGGAGAAAGATCTGGTGATCTAGCAGGCCAAAGCAACATGCCGACACTCTGTAGAGCATGTTGGGTTACAACAGCGGTATGAGGGCGAGCGTTATCTTGTTGGAAAACACCCCCTTGAATGCTCTTCATGAATGGCAGCACAACTGGTTGTATCACTAGACTGACGTACAAATTTGCAGTCAGGGTGCGTGGGATAACCACGAGAGTGCTCCTGCTGTCATACGAAATTGATCCCCAAACCATAACTCCAGGAGTAGATCCTGTGTGTCTAGGCCGCAGGCAGGTCACTAGCAGGCGTTCACCTGGCCTGCTTCTAACCAACAAATGGCTATCACTGCGACCAAGGCAGAACCGGCTTTCATCAGAAAACACAACATATCTCCACTCCGTCCTCCAATGAGCTTTAGCTTGACACCACTCACGTCACAAACGGCAGTGGTTTGGAGTCAGTGGAATGCACTGTACAGGGCGTCTGGCTCGGAGCTGTCCTTGAAGTAACCGATTCGTAACAGTTCGTTGTGTCACTGTGGTGCCAACTGCAGTTCGAATTTCAGCTGCAGACGCAGTACGATTAGCCACAGCCATACGCTGAATACGACGGTCTTCCCTCTCAGTAGTACCTCGTGGCTGCCCGGAACCTGGTCTTCTTGAGGCAGTACCTTCCCTTGACCACTGCCGCCAATACTCATGCACAGTGGATACACTCCTGCCAAGTCTTTCAGCAATATCGTGGAAAGAAAACCAACCTTCTCGTAGCCCTACAACACGACCTCGTTCAAACTCAGTGAGCTGTTGATAATGGCTTCTTCGTCTTCTCAGAGGCATCCTTGACTAGCATTAACCCTCTACGTCAAATCTCAACTGTAAATAACGATCATGAACCTTACAGCGCTTATTTAAAGCAAACCGCATTTGCATGTTCATAGTGTCGCTACTAGTGCCACACTTACGCGCGTAGCTCGAAATTTGAATCGACGTGATCTTCCAGATGTATAAACACGCCTACCAAATTTCGTTTCTCTAGCACAGCTCCTTCCTAGTGTTGGGATTTTTTTTCTATCAGTGTATTTATATTTAAAAAAAATGATTGCATTGTATTCAAAAGCAACAAGATATTGAATTTGCGCTCCCTTATTTTTAAGTATGCATTATTGTTAAATATTTTTCGCCTTTAGAGCTATTGTAAACTAATATTTCAAAAAAAAAAAAAAAAAAAAGGAAAATACTACTCCATTTTGCATAGTTATAATATTAAGTGAGACATTCATTCATTGAACAAGTGAAATACATACTTAGATAGAATATTGAGTACGCCTATATGTGTGTGTCAGCTTCTGCGGGATGTGAGGAAAACTGTAGTCTAAATATCCGACAATTAAATTCGATGTCCAATTACCTTTCAATTTAACTTCCGCCGCTCTGATTTTTTAGTCGATCGACAAAGAATAGTCGGCAGAATACGACCGACTCATTTTACCTCTGAGCAAACTATGGATTGAACATGTGACTGTTCCATCTTATGTTCGATAATCAGTCGACCTAACTTTGCATTGATTTTTAATAAACTCATAGAGAGTTGTAGGAAAATGTATTCACCCATCGTCTTGTCGGTTGTTTATCGAACATTGTCATTCTACCAACCTAAATCATTCCTCCGATACTTCAATTTTTTATAATATTTCAATTCTAAGTTTGATTTAAAATTATTATATTTTTAATACTAAATTCGCATCACCTGCTTTTCGAAGTAATAAGATTTTAGCCGACGAAATTCTCCACATCTTGGGAGGGGGGGATGGTCACCGATGGGGGACAACTGCCCTTCTACCATCCCCGTTGTCGCCGCCTCTGTCAGTGAAGTACTTGATTTTTCATTTCTTTGAAAAGTCTTAGAAATAGCAGAAATTTCATCCTAACTTTTTTGAGAGATGAGGTGGGGATTAATGTCTTGATTTTGAGAATTCTCCTGTAGAAAAAAGATGTGCTATGGGACTTCTAGCAATCACCGTCTTTTTTTGTTCCGTTGTGTAATGAAATGGTGAGAGATGCCTAAAAAGAGATATTGCTATGGTAGTCATGCAACCACCAAACACTGAGTACTCGTTTTGATTACTCAGCCTTTTGTTTAGCACTAACTTTATCATTATGGAAAGGTCCTTCACACCTTTTGGCAACTGTGTTATTCATCTGAGACACATGGATTTCACTGTGAAATTTCTTCCCCTTTGATTAAGTGGAATTGATTGAATATCCAAGGTATGTTTTCCCGAGAACTGTTGTAGTATGTTCGAGGATATGTTTACTTAAAACTGTGCTGATTATCTTTTGCCCTGTTTATGCTATTAATAACTGTTAATTTTGATCACTGTTTGTATTTTTTTTTTTCTTATTTGTTTGAAATTCTAGCAAGAAGGGGGGAAAGGGGAGGACGTAACTCGTGAAGAAATTATTTAAAGAACCTGATAAATCAGGCCTTTTTGATTTTCTTGCAAGTTCCTCGAGCATTGAGGAGTAATTTCAACTAATTAGGAAGATAATATTGAAATGGATGGTGAAAATTGAAGCTCATTTAGACTTCAGATAAAAAAAATCAAGCAGGAGCAAAAACAACAGGGCCAGCCTTTCATATCTATTGCTGGCTCTATACTTAATTATGTACTTCAACTGCATTGCATTACTCAAGTTACCCATTGCATTACTCAAGTTACTCATTGCACTTGCTTCCAAGACTTGAATTGATGTTCATGGCAGCGGCAGTTAGAGGGCCGAGGAAAACAGTTACCGTTACATCAGGTTTTTTTTTTTTTTTTTTTTTTTTTTTTAATCACCAAAGTATTCCATTGCATGGTTTTGGTTGGTTTAGGTTTCGAAGCATCATGACTATTGAGCCAATCTTCAGCTGTAATTTGTGCGGTAGTAAGCCAGACGCATCCAAGGAATTTAAAAATTCAGATGGATAGTAGGTGATTTCGTCTTCGTTTGTTACACAGGCTATAGATTTGAATGAATGCAGATTTCCAACGATTTGATTCTGAATTCTGAAGTTTAAGTCATCTGCATCTTTGTTCTTAGCCGCTAAAATTTCTCGCTCACTGAATCTTTTGTGGTGGTTATCAGTGATGTTCTGGAACACTTTGTTGATGAGCTCATCTTTCGATGAAACGAAATTACAGAAATTCCGAAGAAATGAAATCAATCCGATCGATTCGTCGACATGAACATGGCCATTATCGGTAGTCAACAATTGCTTGGAGAAATCTTCAGCAGATGGATCGTTCAGCAATGCAACTCTCTTGTTGGTTGTCAGTTGAAGTTTCATCACAGATTTGATGATTTGGGGCAAGCGTTTATTTCATCGAAAGCAGTTGATCGTGGAATGCCTGGCGGTGTTTGGTGGGAATCGCCAGGCAGTAAAATCATTGTGCCTCCAAAGCATCTCGAGTCATTCGCAGATCTCAATATCCGATGAAATGCTTTTACTGCACATCTGTGCGCCATTGTGCATTCGTCCTATATGATGATTTTAGATGGTACTAAAATTTTGACTATTGCGGACAGTTTCAAAATGTCACTTGTCACTTGTTCAGAATTTTGTAGGTTTAACGGCAATTTTAACACAGAATGAGCCGTATGGCATCCTTCCAACAATGTGGCCGCTATGCCGGAAGAAGCAATTGCTACTACAATGTCCGATTTCGCACGAACAATGGTAAAAAGCAATGATATAATGAATATCTTCCCATTTCCGCCAGGGACATCCAGGAAAAATAAGCCACCATTTCCATCATCAATTGCCTTCATTAATGTATCATACACTTCCCTCTGTTGGGGGTTCAGCAGGGGTACATTTATTTGAACTGATCAGTCTGATTCATGTCCACGTTCCAATTCCCAGTTAAAAGCGTCGTTCTTTCCAAGATCAGGCACTGGCATTCCTAACTTAACTAATAAACTGCTGCACTTGATGTTACACGTCTTCAATCAACAGTAAAGTCTGATTATGGATCTTCTCATTTACATTCGTGATTTCTTGAACTTACACGAATTCGATGTAAATTGTCTTCTGACATGTTATACATTTGTTCCACAGGTCACGTGAAGTGGATGGGAAGCATGTCGAAAGGTTAATAATAAATAATGTGCGTATCTGACTTGGGGTTGCAGAAGTAGTTCCTTCAGCCATTGTCATATCCCAATGATTTTCGTTTTCAAGCAAATTGAGCTGTTGACATGCAACACGAAATGTTTGCTACACTATACCCTTAGCAGTTCGTAGGGATTTGAATGATGTTGGTCCTCGAACATTTACCAGTAACAACTGCAAATAGAAGCATCAGTCATACTTTGAATGAACTGTATTAGCACGAACCAAGAGAATCAGTTGAACACACATCCAGATGACCAGTAACCGCTTTGCCTTTCTTCCGACATTGAAATTGCTTCGATGAAGCGTTCCAAGTGTGATAACGTGGCATCTCTGAATAAAGCAACGGTCGGACAAACGGGTTACTTTGGCAAGTCGCAAAGAAACTCGTAAATAATATCGCTGGATGTGCTTCATCTCGTTGAGCAACATTCGACGGAGTGAAATAAATTCCTTGCTCATTCTCCAGATGCACCACCAAATGTAAGCAATGGGATGACGTTCGTGAATAAGGAATGAGAATATACGCCAAATCGCTTCACTGCAGTTTACATATCGACCATCTTGATAGCTGGCAATTTCATAGTTGATATCGGGGGGTTTGATGCCAAAAACGCCAAATCGATGCCTTTCGTGGCATACTTTTGTGATTTTCCAATATTGGTTCAAATACTATTAGAGCATCTCTAAAACTAATAAATGAGACATGGCATAAAAATTAAATAATCGACTTTAAAAAATGATTCCTCAAACGCTGCCATCAATATTTTGGAATCTATATAAATATTATTACAAATCTGTAATGTTGCTTCCCAGCATGGTTAATTGAATCGCTGGAAAAAAAACTTTTTTACAATCAGCTCCGTTGGTTTAACTCGTAAAAATACCCCTAAGATCAATGTTAATTTTTTACCGAGAACTTTTACGATATTTTAATGATTACTTTGCTATTCGTGACTGAGACGAATCCCCCCCCCCCCCCCAAAAAAAAATTATCATTAAAATCGGTATAGCCGTTCTTGAGTTATAAATGGTATAGTTAACACGATTTTCGACTTTGTTTTATTTATGTAGATAAATATATGTGTGTGCTTAAATTTTCTAAAAATGACAAGTATTAACGATAATTTTTAACAAAAAATTTTCTGGTAAAAAAAAACTGTTAATTTCACACATTAAATGTAAATATGATCTTTTCATCGACATTGATGTCACTTTAAGATCCACAGTAGTGATGTTTAATGTAGAAAATTTTCATCAGATATATAGATAACAAAGAAATAGTAAATATGCTTGAATATATTTTCAAATATATTTATAATTAAACATATCTGAAAATTATTTGTATAAACTATTTCATTCTAATTAGATCTAATAAAGTGAATGCTTTCATTTTGTTAAAAAATTTTTAAAGGCAAATTAAATTAAATGAAGCTCTGCAATAATTTCATGAGAAATACAGTGATATATATTTGGAAAATTAATTAATACTCCTGATTTTTCATTCCATTTAGTCTATTATCATTTTTTGCAACTAAAATTACTATATTCATTATAACCAATTTCAGTTATAATGTCAAAACATAAGTTTGGAAGGAAAAAAACAACTATCATCATGGGATGTTGGGTTCTATTTCTAAGTGAGATAAGCTTGAAAACCAGATAATGGGTGGGGGGGGGACCCTCGTCAAACAATTTTCTGTTTGACAGTGAGTCTTCTATAATAGGCTTGAGTTGAACAGATATCTCTTTTGTAAATCAACTCATTAAGAATATTAGCAGTCATTGCAGTTTTTTAGTGTAAATGAATTTCTGTATCGAAATTTTTTGATAGTCATTGGCTAGTCCTTCATCAATAACTTCTTCACCATTAATTATTAATTGACCTTTTATCAGTTGATTAGCAATTTTTAAAAATTTTCCATCTCATATTTTTTGCTCAAATAGGGATACATTTTAAAGATTTATCTTGATAGAAATGTGAGTATGCACATTAAGCTTTAGGAACCCAAAAAATTTTGCTTATTTTAAAAAATTCTTCAAGTGGCTTTGGTTTGCTAGTAAATGACCTTCCATGCAGTTTTAATGAAAGTTGAATTTTTTCACTGAGGATTTGATTGCCTGTAATATATTTTTTGGATCCCACTAAAACCCATTATATATTTTCCTGTATTATAGAAATCAAATAAAAAAATTCTCAATAACAGAAGGGTATCTACATTATTCTCAGTATCAGTTTACTCAAACTTCTTTAAAGATCTATTTTTCCATGAACAGCTTAAAAATTAGACTGAAGTAGATACATGAAGTGTAAATAGTAAACTAATTCTATAGTTTTTAGAATTTAATGATGCTTAATTTGCTTTTCTGACCTCAAAAGCTGTTTTCTAGTAAATATGTTTTTTAAACAAAATTTTTAGAAAATTTGCTTATTTATAGTATTTTGTCTTCTAGTTTTTATGGTATTTCCCATGTCAAAAGTGCCTATAGTAAGGCATCATTAATATTTTGTGAAATTTAACTTAAAAATTAAATTTTGCTTATTTGAAAGACTATGTGTGTGTGGGGGGGATCAAATTTTACCAATACCTAGTTTTAATCCTTTTTTTTTTTTTTGTTGATATGTGACAAAGAAATTATATTCAAAAACTCATAATAATATCAAAGAAGGAATAAATCTCATTTTCTTTTGTACTTGTGTCATGATATAGATTGACACATAGTCTTTTCGTTTCTCGCTTGTTCATAATATGCCATCAGTGTTAAATTTCAAAAGTATATTCTTTGCAGCCACTAATCTGCAAAATCCCCCTCCCCCCTAAGACTTAGTATTACAGTATTAGTTAATTATTTTGAAATCTTTGACTTACTTTCAATAATTTAATATATACCCTTCCAAAATCTAGTTAAGTTCTCTGACATATCTTAATAAATTTTGCTATGTGCTGATTTAAAGAACAATATATTCATAAATATGAAACCCTTCAATAGGGATTCTATAAGCAGCTGAATGAGGCAAATAATACCAGACTATTCCTACAGACGGTTTTTAAATATTTCAAAATTTGGTGCTTTGCCATTAAGGATTATCATTAAATTTGATATTGCCATATATTATTTATGTACTTTATGCAAAAATTTGTTCATTTGTTGTTAAAACTTCTTCATTCAATTGTAAGTAATCAAACTTTAATTTATAAAATATTACATGTATGAATTTCTTAGATCAAAATTTTGATCCTTGATATGGATTGTTAAATATTCGGTTTTTCAATAATATATAACCAATATTTATTTTCTGTTTTCCCTCTTTAGATTCCTACATTAAAAAAGTGTCCTGAGATGCAGTTGCCAGATAAGTAAGAATTCTTTTGTTTGCAGTTGCATTTTACTCATTTTTAAGAATTTTCCACATTTTCAGTCTCTTTTTGTTTTTGGTATCTTCCTGTTTTTTTCACCTTGTTCATGAAGATGAAATGAGACTTACTGTAACTTGTAATACATTTCTATTGTGATTTAAAATTCAGATTATTAAAAATGTTTTAAAATTTAGAAAACAAATTAATGACAATTCAATCATCTTCGTTTATTTATGAAATGTAAATTTATTATATCTCGCTCTCTTCATATATATATATATATATATATATATATATAATATAATGCCATTTTATTTTAATTATCAAAATATAATATATTTTCTAAATTAGATACTCTCAACTGGAAACATGTAGAATATATGGATACAAAATGATTCTAATGTCTGCATGATTTACTTTATTACTTGGTTTGATTTAATCATAAAAGAGTGCGTTTTTGTTATTTCTTTTACTTTCATGGTTTTTATGTTTAGCCATTTTTATGTTTCTTATGGCTTTTTTTCCCCTGCTACTTTTTAAAAGTGTTGTCCAGTGCTAAAGTTTATTAGTATACAAAGATACTAAATGCTTGAATTCGGTCAAACAGTATTATGAGAAAAGTAACGGAAAAATATCGATATTGTTTTCTAAATGATGAAATGTTTTTAATGTTAAAGACTAGTAATATTTATTTTATAGATAAATTAATACATTCTGTTTTTTATTTTTAGATTTCAGGATTTATTTTTAGATTTTAGGATTTATTTTTAGATTTTCTGAGGCTGTAACACAAACCTCAGAATGGTGTGTCACATTGATTATCCATCTTTTTTTTTTAATGTATTCCTTATTCTTTGAATTTTTAGATCCATGCTAACCTGTTTCTTTTCTTCGTACCTCACTCGGTTATAGCATTATACTGTTGACCTTTTCTTTGTGATGCTGAAATGTCATTCTACATCATCTAATATTTCATCTCACAGCATTTTCATTTTTTTTTGTTTGATGTGTTTACTTATTTTTCTTGCTATATGTCACCCAGATAGAATCTGGTGATTGGAAATCAAAGTTGCCTTACTACTAATGATGCTGTACTGCATCATCTCCTCTCCAGATTTGATTGCTGTTTCCAGAAACTGTGTTGATGGTGGTATGATAGCATATTAATAATTTTTGAAGGTTTTGTTATTTTTAAATAATTTTATGACATTGTTTGTTTAATGTAATCTATAAGTAAGTATGACATCTTAAAGTTTTGAAATAACGTTTATGTAACTTTCAAAGACTTTGTTATTTCCTGTAAAATGTTTGTTTTGCAAATATAAATGTAATTTGAGGAGTGTACTTGATTAAATGTGTATTAAAATGGTAAGTGAAAAAGAGAATTCCTACAAATTCATGAATGTCATATAATAGTTGTTTAAACAAATTATGTACATATTTTAAATGATTATAACAACAACAAAAAAAATGAAGGATTGTTTACAATAAATGCTTAGATGGATTCTTTATGTAACATTAATTTGACTGTAAAAATATATTTCAAATATATATATATATAAATATTTCTTAATCAAAATTTATTTGCATGAATCAATGCTGAATTTAATTTAAATAATATTTTATTTAAGTTCATCATGGCAGGCTGAGTTAGAATACTGCTTTCTAATTGATTGGATGCTGTTTATTGCTTCTTCCTGTGTTTTTTAAAATTTTATTGATAATTTTTCATTATTGATTATCTATTGTTTATTTATTATTTGTTACTGTTAGTGAGTATATGTAATCAGGTATGTTCTTTAATTTTTATTTTATATGAAACAGGCTGTATTGAACTAAATATGGAGATTATCATTGTGGAAAATGTCAAAATATGTAATTATTATGGTTTGGTGTAATCAGTATAAGTAATTAACATTGCCTTCTTGTTGTTTAGTTTATCTGAAATAACTAATCAAGATCCACCACCTTTGCTTGATGCTACGCAGATTCCATCATATAATTATTCAAGTCCCTGTGGAAAGGATAATACGGTATGTCTTAATATAAATGAATTGATTGTATATTTTTTAAAGCTTCAAGCAACTTAACATTCATATTAGTGTGTGTAATATATACAATGCATTCTTAGCATTACTTTAAAAAAAAAGTTGAATAGCTTTATTTTAACTTCTGAGTGGTTCATGTTTTTATTTCTTAAACTTTTAAGACTACACATTTGGAAGCTAAAATCTAAATATTGTATTATCCCTATTTGAAGCTTTATGACCTTTGAATATGTTTGTACATCCTCTTTCCCCTCTATTTTCTGTTTTCTTATTTGGAATGTTTTTCTCTCTTGTTATAAATTTTTAACATAGAACTTTAAAAAAATATCTAAAAAATTTCTCTTGCTGCTTGCCTGAATATTCTTGCTAATCATTTTCTTAAAGGTGACCCAACCTAGAGCATTTTTTTTTTTCAATAGCAAAACTTCATATAAAATGCTAGCCATAAGCAATGTTTATATTTATATTTGATTTCCTTGACCAACAGTTAAATTTTGTTAGGCTTAACAACGGATGATCTTGGTTTTTTTGTTTTGCACCAGAAGTTTTTTTTTTTTGACACTGGTGTTTTTATTGATTTTTCTAATATTTAAGCTTATTTGAAAGCAAAATTAATTTATCTAATTAGTTAAGTTCATTCGAGCATAAGTTAGGTTTTTAATATTGTCGTAATTGTTTGTCTAATTTACTAAAAACAGTTTTTAAAATTAGTGCATCTAAAAGACTTTTTCGATCATTTTCTGTAATTTTTCAATCTGTCTGATCTTTAGCAAATTTATTGTTAATTTTACTGCTTTTAGAATACCATTAATATGAATTTATATTAACAAACACTTGCTTTAAAATCATTTAATCGATGCTTTAAATTTACAATTTAAAAGTATAAAACGAATTAATTCCTTTTTAGAGCCAGATAATGAATTTATGTAGTGTAATTTTTCATCCTTTCTCGTATTTTGTCAAAAATTTTGGAAGAAAAATTTCTGGCAATTTAATAGTTGAAATGTCTGACAACCCAACATTACTTTGCTTGGACGCTACTGTGCCTTCTTGCAGTAACTTGATTTTTAGAAAAAAATCTGCTAAATTTCTGGCTTTCATTTTGCTTTTTTAAAAATATTAATGTTTTGGAGCTGATACAGTTTATCTTGTTTTAATATTCGTAGAATTTAATAAATTGTTATTGGTGTTTAATTGTTCAAAAAGTCTATTTAAAGAATATTTTTTTTCATTTCTGATTCAATGGAATTATCCAAATCTAATATATTTATAATGCATTCTCTAAAGAGTAGTTTCTATTAAATTTTTCTTTTTTATTCATAGCTGCAGATAAACAAGAAAATGAAACCAGGAAATTGTCTCACATTGTTGATAATTCAATGAAGATGACCTTATTATTTGTATTTAATCTGTCCTTTCACACTGTTGCATTAGAGAAAAATGTCCTGTTTAATTCACCTGTAAACATTAACACTTTATATCGTTTTTGAAGCAAATCCATTGAAACATATTGTACTTTTTTTAGTACAATCACCTAATTTGGTTGACCAGAATATCTCTTATGGGGATATTCTTTGAAATTAGTAGTGGCCTGTATAATATACAAACAGTTTATTGAATCATTATAACATGCAACACTTAAGAAAGAATCATGGTTCAATATTGCAATGTGAGGGAGAAATATAACATTTGTGAGCATAGATAGAATTGAACCATAAAGGAAATTTCTGTTTGGCAATTTCACAGACAAGTAAACAAAACTATTTGTCAAAGAGGTATTAAGATGTTGATGTCTACATGCACTCTAACTTAATTTTCCCCTGAAGAACAATGATTGATTCAATAATTTGCATGGTAATCTCTTATATAAAACACTTATTCTAACTCTTATCCCATATTCTTACTTGTGTATCCAGGTGGATTGACAAAAGGATTACATTTTAACCATAAGTTTTTCTATGTTTTAGAATGATGTCAGTGTAAATGATGAGAGCTCTAAATATAATTTCAAAAGTAAGGATGATTCAAGTTTTCTATTAGAAACAACTAGTCATCAAGCTCAAATGAAATTGAAGAAACAGATGAAAAAGAGAAAGAAAAAGAAAATTTTTTATGAGAGGTTAGATTTCTTTCTTTTTTTCTTTTGGTTATTTTGTGATTCATAATTTTTTCCTTTTTCTTTAAATCTTTTTTAGTTTTTGTTTTGAAATTATTGTAATTATTTTGTTTAGTCTTCCAGTTTCTGAAGTTTTGACCTTATCTGCCAGTGCTCAAGATCCTAACTCAATGGATGCAAAAGTTGGCTCATGCCAGTTAAAAAATGGAATTATTAAAATTCGTCTCAGCAAGCTGCCAGATAATAAAAAGGATTTGACAGAAAACAATTATGAAGTGTCTTTTTGTGAATCTGATGCCCTAAAGAAATGTAAAACTTTGTCAGTGCCTTTAAGTCCGTTAGCTCCTGATGTTTACTCTGCATATTGTATTCCTTCTAAAAAGAAAAGCCATTCTTCCAGTAAGAACAAGCATGCAGTGAAGAAGAAAAAGGGACCAGAAATTCTACCTGAAACAGAAGTAAATAGTTCCATGAACTCTATACAAAGTTTTAACTTGGACATCAACGAGAAACCTGAAACTGATGATAATTTGAATGTTGATGTTTTATCAACTGTTAGAAGTGAAAATTTAGAAGCAAGTAATAATGACAAAGAGCCCTTCAATGAAAGTATAGACACTGATTTCACTATTAAATGTAATATTTCACAGTCTGAAAAGACTGATTATGTTGTCACAGAAAAACATGCAAGTGGCGAAGAACAAATAATTGTTACAAATGAGGAAAATGAAATGAACTTGCAAACATCTATCAGCCAATCTGAAACTTTTAATTCAAAAATTTTATGCTCCATCAATTTGTCATTAATTAATAGATTGCCTGAAAAAAGTCATGCATCTGATTTTACTAATGATCAAAATTCAAACAATTTTTCCATAGAGGAATACTTGAATAAAGAAGAATACTTGAAAGATTCAAGCACACAAGAAAGCAGTTTAATAGATGTTGGTGCATTCTATTCTTCAAAAAAGATCTCATCTGACATCAAGAAAGAGATGTTAACTCCTCCAGATTGTGACTTAACTAGAATCGAGCACCATGAGTAAGTTAAATGCATCATTTAAAGTTTATTTCTAATGCGTTAATCTTTAGTGTACAGGAAGCAGAAATTTTACAGGATTATTTTAATATGATAGTAAAATAGGATAATGCTTTCCTTCCTTTTCAAGTAATTGGAAAATAATATATGCTCTTTTTTCACTACTTTTGAAATTATCTGTTATCTTTCTTTGTTTACCATAATATATAATGATATGTCATGTATGAATAAATAAATAAAATTAAATTTTAAAAAATCTATATTTATTACTCATTATTGTTACAATATTTAAATTTGTCTCTTGATTTAGTTAAGTGTCTACTTTAAACATGTAAATTAGATTTCTAGGGAGATTCATATTTGTTTTTACATTTAGAGGGCTGTCATTGAAAAATTTGAATTCATAAGTAATATGACACGAAAGAGACCTGATATATACAATGGGAAAATCTCAGAAGTTGTCTCAAAGTATATTTATGTAGAAAATATCTTATTCTTATAATTTTTCCTTGTAATTTTTACATTTCATAAATTGATTTGATGGTTGCTCATTAATTGTTAAAATAAAGTGCATCTAAATATATGTATCAAATTATTTGTATAATTATGATTCCTTATATTTATAATTTAATGTTCATTTATTGAAAGGTTAGGAAAGAGTAAACATAATATTAAAGAAAATTCTTTATTTCTCTTCCTATACACAAGTAAATCTGACATATACTGATTTGAAATTTTCATTGTTATTCTCAATTTACAAAATCAAATATACGAAGACAGTTGAATAGATATTTCTTTATATGTTCAGTTATTTTCAGTTATTGGATTACTGATTTAAAAAGAAAAATTGTCTTTTATAAATACAAATTTAATTGCTATGCTTCACTTTGAAACATTTAATTCTGAATTTTTAATATTTTTTTTCATCTGTAGATTGGAAATCATACATTCTCCAACGGGTATTCAAGATAACAACAAAGATGATTCTTGTCCAAATCTGACTCCTGCATATTCTTTTGAAATCAATACTGAAGACACCTGTAAGAATTCTTGTGAGAATTTATCAGAAATTCAAGAGTCAGCATTGTGCTCATCTGCAAATGATTTACTTTTTAATCATCAAGATGATTCAACCAAAGTAGATACATCTCTATTGTTGAACAATTCTCATGCAGATAAAGTGAAAATTGAAGTACCTGATGCCATACTTGCAAATCATGTAAGCATTTTTTTTTCCATTCCATGTTTACAGAAGTGTTGTTTCTGTAGTCTTATTTGAATGCTGTTTTTTTTTATAGGAAAGATGGAATGAATATAAGGAATATAAATGGTGTCGGGATTTTACAGATGTTGGTTATGATGATGAAAACCTACTATGTAAAGAAAAAATTGCATATAATGTGGGAAATCATGGCCTATGGCAAGACCCTGAATTAAAAAAGTAATTATGTGCTAAAATTTCTTATTCTTCCTCTTAAATGTTATATTGTTATAAATTTTTGATTTCTTGGTAATTTTTCTAAGACAGCAGCAACAAAAAAAGTGCATGCCTCGAATTCAATGTATTTAATTACTAAATTTGATTTTCGTGAAAATTGAGCTTATTGTATTATGATTTTTAACTATGAGTGTATCTATTCCACATGATGTTGTTCTATCTTCCTGAGTGAAATTGAAAATCTTGGAAAGATTTTATTTTCATCCTTTGGTTGCCTCAAGATTTTTATTAATAACCATTCATTTTGTTATAGTAATGCTAGTATGCTTAATAATAAAATCGTGAACCGCGAGGGTGTTGCGTTAAGGCATCGGCTATAAGACCAGAAAGCTCAAGATTCACGAACCACCATGTAAGCGGATTTGGCGCTTGCAAAATCTTTCGCAACCAAATGCCCCCTTGCTGGTACGGGGCATTGCGGAAGTTCGTGGATGAGGGTGCAGCTCATATGTTGTCCTCATCATTCAGTATTACTTGATTGATCCATAATTAACCCTAGTGTTTCTTTAAAACGGGATGTTGATACAATTAAATTAAACTTAAAACAATTAAAATTTTATTAAAAAATATGTCATCTTGTAAATATCTTTGATTTTTAATTTTTAAAGCAATTAATGTTAAGCATATAAATATAGATCCATAAAATAAAAAATGTAATTTTTATTGGAACTTAGTGGTGTAAGTTAAAACATTCTTTATTTATATGATTAAGTTTCCATTTTCTAATAAAGCTTAAGTGTAGCAGATGCTTGGTTGGAATTGGATTGTTTTTGATTAAATTATATTTCTTATTTTGTAATTCCTTCTCTAATTTTTGCATTTGCCCCTTAAAATTGTTCTTTTAAGGCTTTATTTTTTAAAAATAAAGATTGGTTTATACTTAATCAATTTTGCAATTACTTTTTCGTGTTAAGTGTATTAGTGCGTTATTACATTTAAATTTATTTTTTCAAATGTTAAGAAATGAATAATACTTTATTATTTTTTGTCATTTATTCGAATTTTATATTTTATAGATTCTAATAAAGATCTTTATGTTATTTCAAACTATGTTTTACAAAGAAAGTTTTAAGAAAAAAAAATTTATTTATCATTTGAGATACTGGATGGAATAACTTTGGTTTTTACTCTTGTATGTTTTAAAGGCGATTGCGATTTTAATTAAATATTTGCAGATCTTTTTCTTGCCTGTCTTTGAAATGTTGAAGTGAACCGTAAAACAATATGTTAAACTTGTATAACTTCTCTAAATGTTCCTGCTATCGAATTTGGAAGTAATTACTTCCAGAAAAAAAAAGTGTTTTGCCATTTCCACAGTTGTACTATTCTATTATAATGTAAACCTATAATAAGTTATAGTTTGTTTAGTTCGTAATATATTTGCTTGAAAATTAGTAATAATTAATAACCATTCTGATTATTCCTGAGATTCATGTAGTGTAGTATTAATGAAAAATATATTTATGTGACTTGAAATCGTTAAATCTCCTTTGTAATTTTAAGTATCTGATTAAGATATATATAATGAAATTATAATTGTGCACTTATATTAATTACATGCATTATTGCAGGCAGTATTCATCTGAGTACTATCTTAATGAAGCGAAGAAGTTAAAGCATCAGGCTGACAAGGAGGTAACTATATACTATTTTTAATTTCTTTTGCAATTTAGATTTGGCCATAATTTTTTTCTTTCATCCCTGTATTCTTTTTTTTTCTTAATGTTATTTCTAATACGATTTTTTTACATATCTATTTTAATCAAAAAGTGTCTTTTGACTCCATTAAATGTAAATGATTGTCAAATTTCCAAAATTTCAAATTATCGCTTAAATAAAGATAATTTGTTCAGTATATTTATTGATACATTGATACATATGTATTAGTGCATTATTAAAATTAAATTTATTTTTTCAAATTTTAAGAAATGAATAACATTTAATTATTTTATGTCATTTATATGAATTTTATGTTTTATAAATTCTTATAAAGATCTTAATGTTATTTCAAACTGTGTTTTACCAAAGAAAAAGTCATATTCTTGTTTTTAAAAAAATAATTTATCATTTGAGATACTGGATGAAATAACTTTGGATTTTACTCCTGTATGTTTTAAAGGTGATTGCGAGAGTATCTAATTATAAATTCTAGTTTAATTAATCTAGTTTCTACAAAATATAAATATGCATAAATGTAACGTAACATTTTTGTATTACCAGGAGCAAGAATTAAAATTATTATCTTTATTAAAAAATGTTTTTATTTGAGAGGTGAAGAAATATAATTACATTATCAACTTAACAAACTTTCAGTGTCATGTCTTCTAATTCCACACTTTTTATAATGCATTCTGAAATAATATTGTCAAATAGGAAGTGACCTGCAGTATTTACTTTGCTTTCTTAACAGTTTACAGTGCTTTCTTAATTCTTCATTTAGCATATCCAGATACATTTTTGAAAATTGTATGAATAGATGTTCTGCCTGGAGAAAAACCTTTTTCGACCATTTTCTAAATTGTTCTATCAATAGCAATTTCAAATTTTGCTGTTCATTGCATTCTTCATTATTGTCTTAAGAATCCAGCAATAGTCTCATTCTCTTTTGCCCTCTATTTACATTCAAATTATTTTCCTTTTCTATAATGTTAGATTAGTAAATCATTATAGAATTCATGGTTATTTCAATAGAACCATTAATCTCTTCACTTTCAGTTTATGAGCTTCCATCAATTTCAGAGCATTTTTCGTGTAGATAATGTAATATATGTGTTTCAATATCATCTTTCTTGAGATTCTGGATAGTCTTAGAAAGTATTAATAAAGTTTGGTTATTTATATATATATATATATATATATATATATATTGCGAAAAAAAAAATAGAATAAGAAAAGGAATTACCAGTATTGCAGACAGTTTTCTACTCTTATACCTGCAATGATAATTTCAACATTGATAACGCAACAATACCTTCAGGTTTTTCATGAATGAAAATAAAATCAGGTGTACTGAACTCGTTACCAGAATTAAAAACTAAACGCACTATTCATTTTTTTAAAGAACTCATTACTGCAATGATATGCACTGAAATTTAACATGGTGGGAACTGTATTTACCCTCCTCTTTTGTTCATAATTACTTCACGTATGTAAAGTTCGGGCCCATGACCCGACTTACAAAACTAACCTTTCTTGCAGTAATTAACAGGTACCATTTAAGAAATGATTTAAACAATAGTACTATAAATTTAAAATTGACTTAATAATACAAAGCAGCTATAAAAATAACAAAAATATACTTGAAATTGAAACTCACAATAATATAAAGCATACATAAAAATAACAGAGAAGGGATCGAAATTAATACTTTTATCTACTGTCTGAACAATAATATTTTTCATTAGATTTGCACTGATTCTCACAAATGCAGCATAACATATTAGCTTTGCTGTCATTGCTTGACGGACAGAGACAGACTGAGATTGCTTGACACAATGAAATATTCTCAAATTTCTGCGATTCGTTATTTTTTCTCACATTCGTTGGCACGACTCTTTTACAGTATATCAAAAAGTGAAATGCAACAGAAAAAACGAAACGTTGCAGTAAAAGAAAAGAGATTGTTCCCCTGCCAATCGTATCAATTTTTGGACCTTTCATGTGTTCTCTTGTTCCAAACACGTATGTAAACGAAGCAGGTTCCAAAAACAGATAAATCACAGAAATTGTAATTTTTTTTTCTTTTGAATTATTCCAAACCAAATTAAAAAATGTGTGATTAAATTTTTTGCATTGGATAATATTTTCCCAAACGATACATTGGGTATAGATTGAAAAATATTCCTTCAATAAACCTAAATCCCTCTATTAGTACATATTTATATTATTTAGCAATGATGTCTAGAAGTTTCCTGAAAATGTTTTCACGAAGGTTTAAATCCTATTTCGAATCATAGACTTGAATAGAATTGCAGGGTTCATCTTTGCAACTGGAAATGGAATTCCCCAAGCTGATTATTACTTACATGTTGCGAATTGGTATTGATATTTCTATGTAAAATAATAATTGTTAGGTGGAATCCTTCTGAATAGCATTTCATGGTCGAAATTGGTGTACCATATGCACAGTTTTAAATCCAGAATAATTTGGAAGAAAATAATATCGCTGAATTCATTTCTTTTCATGTCATAGTTACAACGATTTTGTTAATAAGGTGTAAGGGACCTCTTGTAGCATGTATAGCAAGAAATTGAATTAAATAAATCCTGAATGTTATTTTAAAGAGTATTAAATACTTCTTCATTGGATAATCTTGAAAGATATTGTAGAGGTGATGGAGGAAAATATGAGCTACAAGTGTTCTCCAAAAAAATCACAGTGTTTGAATAATATAGAAATCAAAAGATTCGGCGACTCAAAGAAATGTGTGATTTTAATTTTGTACCTTTTAAACCATGTCTTGACAGGTCTAGTTATCTTTACATCTGCCTTTATCTATATTTTGGATGATTATCTTTCTGTAAACTGCTTCTGTATTGTATCATAAAATGCAGCCTTTGGCTAAAATTTCGTGAGTCTCTCTTTATTTTTTGACTTTCTTGTGTAATGATGTGAGCTGCAGAAAACTATGAGTTTATCTCCCATTTCATGACAGAAGTTCTGCCGTACTTCGCATTTTGAGGAAAGTAATCTGAATCACGCACTTGTTAAAGCTTTCTCCATACATCTTTATACAAATGACGATAGATCGAACCATATCTTCCATGCATTGTTTAACCAAATTCTATGATAAGGGCATTACTTAAGACATTTTGCCTTCATTTTTGTCAGAAATAGCTTCACAATTGCTACTCTTCCATGCGTTTTTTCTTTCTTTTTTGTGCAGTTGTATTTAGTTTTTTGTGGAAAATGGGAACATGCTGATTACTTGACAACAGTCTCCTTTTTGTAGCTCCCAATTTGCTTTAACATTCAATGATTTCTTTCACTTAGCTTTGACTTTCTTTCACAGTTATTGTTTATTTTCTGTAGCTCTGTGGTATATTTAATAACAACAACTTCATGTTAAGTTTTTTGGCCATAGGCTAATATATTTATTACATAGATGTAAAAGATGTGGTAATAACATTTTTGTGTCAATAATGCAACCTTTTCACAATCAGCTGGGATATTGATGCACTTTCTGTTTATAATTATTTGTTAATTTATGAGATCGAATGATAACTCGTAATAGCAGTTTAAATGATCAAGTCAAATAAGATTCATGTTTTTGCTGCAATTAATAACACATCAGATTTTCTAAACATATGTCAAAAAATTTCTTAACGTATTTGTCTTGTTAATTACTTTCTACCTTGTTGTCTAGATTTTTATGATTTCAATTATCCATATTATAATAGAATCACTCTTTATGATCAAAGTTGTTTCTGTCCTTATATTAGAAACTTGTTTGTTAAGTATCTAGGATAATTTTTCTATTTATTCTATATGTACCTCTAGTTCTAAATTAAATCCTAATTAATTTTCTAATTTTAATCGTAATTTTTAAGACATATTAATTTAATTGTAAACTGTTCTCTGATTTCCTAATCCGATTTCGCTTTTTTTAAAATTTAATTATTGATACATGAGCTCCGTAAAACTGCATTAATTAGACATTTCACACGCTCCAAGTGAAGTGACAAAAATTTGTCACTCTAGGCAAATTCTTTTTAAAGTTGCATATAGTTCTCTGTACTAAATCAACATATATAAATTTTTCGCTTCTTTGTTCTTGTATCGCTTGTGAACGGACGTCAGATTTGTTCTCGCTTGTACATAAATACGTCTCCTGGAATGGAATAAAAACGAAGTTTAAAAACTCGAAGTGTCTTCTCTCTCTTAGTATACGAAACTGCTTTATATATATATATATATATATATATATATATATCCGTTTATAGAAACATTAATTAAAAAAGGAAAGAAGAAGAAAATTTGGTTTTGGAAATTTAGAGACGAAACGAATTTTTGTGTGTGTGTGTGATATATTCACTCATGTCCAAAATTATGGTCACAAAAATGTTTTTCAAAGTAATTCTAAATGGCTACCAGTAAATTTTTTAAAAAAATTATCTGTTATATATTCTGGAGGATCGGTAACACGATATTAATCTTTATTGTGAGAAAAATATTGTTTTTCATTAGTTTTTCTGGAACTACTTAAATTAGACTGTTTAAGCATCTGAGATTTTTTGTCTTAAATTTTGTGAATATTGCATGAAAACAACATATTTAACCTGTTTACAGTGAAAATGAATTCTCATAATCGTTTAGACGATTCCTTGAGATGGAGAGCCGTTGGCATGCTTGAAGCTGGGTAATCCCAACGGAGTTGGTTCGATGGTTACAAGTGACATCGAAATTGGTATCCAGGTTGTGGAATCAATTCCAAACAAGTGGTACGGTTACCAGGAATGCCTGCCAAAGCCGTCACAGAGCAACGACGCCTGCGCACAATCGCTATTTGGCATTAAGCACACGACGGCATTGGCTGACAATGGCTCCTCAACTTGCTCGTGACCTTGCTGCTACGTCTGGAATAAGAATTTCCAAAGAAACAGTATACAGACGTGTAGCAGAGAAAGCCCTTTATGCCCTCGATCAGTTGAGTGCGTCCCTTTGACTGCACCAACAGAAAATCCCCCTTGTGGCGCTGAGCACATCAGTCTTGGGCGCAGCAAGAATGGCGGCATGTTCTTTTCAGTGATGAGTCAAGATTTACCACAAAGAGGAACTCGTCGAATTTTCATTTGGAGAGAGCGAGGAGCTCGCTATCACCCCTCCTACGTAAAAGAAATCAACAGATTTGGTGGCTGAGGAATCCTTGTTTGGGGTGGCATAATATTGGGCAGTTATACACTGCTGCACGTCTTCGATACGGGTACTGTGAATGCACATCGCATAGGAATGAGACCCTTGAAGCTTATGTGAGATTGTTCCAGGGTGATTTTGGCCCTGGGCAAAGCACCCTGGATCAATGATATGATCGATAACGCGCGTCCACAGAGCCCAGATCGTTGATGATTTTCTTGAGAAAGAGGATATTCGGCGAATGGACTGATCCTCGAGGTATTCGGAATTCAGTCCTATTAAAAATATTTTGAATGGTCCCGAAAAAGCCATTGCATAACGTAAACCCCCTCCTAATACCTTCCAAGAGTTAACCCTGCACCGGTCGCGCTCTATAAAGTCACGTAAAAGGTCGCGCGGATTGCAATTATAGTCCATTTTCAAATCAAAATAAAACGCCAAAATTATTAATCAACTTTAAACATAACAAGGCATTTCTTCTTAATTATATTTTAAACATCAAACTCACTAAAAGTTACTATTGTAATCCGCGCGACCTGTGTAGGGTTAAAAGCCGGGCTTTTGGAATGCTTGGAGTTTTGTTGCTCCAAGCATTTATTGACAACCTCATAAATTGTATGAACGCTCGTTGTGAAGCCTGTATAGCAATGCGCGGTGGTCATACTCCATATTAGACAGGCTTTTCTCGATATAAATGCTTTATCTCTGATTCATAATGTAACACTTTTTGATATACACTGTTTCTTAATTCCCAATTAAAATCTTTTCCATGTTGTTATGTGTCTATGTTCTTTGTACTATTATAGTGTACCTCTGTGCCAAATTTCGTGGCAACATAGTGAATAGTTTTTCAGTTTTCGCAGATTTTATGTTTGTGATCTTAATTTTGCATATATATATGTATAATATTAAAATCTAATTTAAATTTATTAATTTCCTTACTTTTAGTTTAATTAAGTCCATTTCAACTTCATTCTAGTTTTGTTATTTCTTGATTCCATTAAACTTTTTCTATTTAATAAAGTCAACACGAGATCTTAAAATTGCTGAATTGAAAAGCCGGCAAATTCCCACTCTCCGAGTGATATGATAAACAATTGTTGAGTAAGCACACTCTTTTAAAAGATCCCTCTTTTAAAAGATTATACAAGGGAAAGATCCCTTTCCCTTGTATAAGTCGGCGCATGTTGAGAAATCCCTATCAAAATTTCATTGTATAAAAGCAAGGAAGATTATTTTCCCTCTCTTTTACTCTAATTTGCTCTTGTGACGTGCTGTAAGCGGACGCTTCCTGCCCTAGCCTCATGTAAACAAATCATGACTCCAGGAGGAGAATGAAACGGAGTTAAAAATTCACTCTTCTCTGACTGACCAAGATTCTGCTACTAAAATCATGCTAATATATACACTGAAGTGACAAAAGTCATGGGATAGCAATATGCAAATATACAGATGGCAGTAGTATCGCAGCGAAAAAGTATAAATGCGCAGTTCGTTTTCCAGAGCTTTCATTTGTGTTCAAGTTATTCATGTGAACAGGTTTTTTGTGATTTATGGCGGCATGACGAGAATTAACAGACTTTGAACGTGGAATGTTAGTTGGAGCTAGACGCATGGGTCATTCCATTGCGGATATCGTTTGTGAATTCAACATTCCGAGATCCACAGTATCAAGAGTGTGCCGAGAGTATGAAATTTCAGGCATCCCATCCCATCATGGACAGCGCAGTGGGCGACCACCTGCACTTAACGACCGAGACCGCCGACGTCTGTGTAGAATGGTCAATGTTAATAGACACGCAACACTTCGTCAAATAACTGCAGGAATCAATGTGGGACGTACGAGAGACGTGTCCGATAGGACTGTGCGGCGAAATTGGTCTTCCTTGGGCTATGACAGCAGAAGACCGACTCGAGTGCCTTTACTGACAGCACGACATCGCCTGCAGCGACTCTCCTGGGCTCGTGAGCATATCGACTGGTCCCTAGACCAGTGGAAAACCGTGGCGTGATCAGATGAGTCACGATTTCATTTGTTACGAGCTGATGGTAGAGTTCGAGTGTGGCGCAGACCCCACGAAGCCATGGACCCAAACTGTCAGCAAGGCACTGTTCAAGCTGGTGGTGACTGCATAATTGTGTGGGCTGTTTTTACATGGCATGGACTCTATCCTCTGGTGCAACTGAACCGATCATTGACTGGAAATGGTTATGTTTAGCTGCTTGTAGATCACTTGCAGCCATTCATGGACTTCACGTACCCACACAACGATGGGATTTTTATGGATGACAATGCGCCATGTCACCGGGCCAGAACTGTTCGCGATTGGTTTGAAGAACATTCCGGACAATTCCAGCGCATGATCTGGCCACCTAGATCGCCCGATATGAATCCCATCGAGCATTTATGGGACATCATCGAAAGGTCCGTTTGTGCCCAAACTCCTGCACCATCCACACTTTCACAATTATGGACGTCTATACAGACAGCATGGCTCAATATTCCTGCAGAGGACTTCCAACGACTTGTAGACTCCATGACACGTCGAGTTGTTGCACTTCACCGGGCAAAAGGAGGACCGACACGATATTAACAGTCATCCCATGACTTTTGACACTTCAGTATATATATATATATATATGCAGTCTTGATATGCTATTTTTATTATGTGGTTATTTTATGTAAAATTTTTTGATTGATGTATTATATTTCTGCAGATTGATAGAATGGTTCAAGCCATGAAATATCTAGAGGCTGTCTTGTATTTTATTCTAACAGGAAATGCTATGGAACATAGTTACATTGATACAGATAGAGTCCACACTATGTACAAAGAAACTTTGGCTCTTATAAGGTACATCTACTCCTTTTTATTTATCTATATGATCGTATTATTGTAATGAAATTTCATGTTTATGAAATAATACTGAATCATCAATAATTCAGGAAAAAGATTTTTCTCTTTAATGAGATAATATGAATTAAGAATAGGAAGCTTATGTGTCAACAGTTAAATTAGAGTATGTACAATTTCTGTAAAAGGAAATAGGAAAAAAGAAAATTTAAGTAACATTTTGTCGTGTTCATTGTTTGCTTCAATAAAAAGTATAATTTCAAAAGAAATAAGGTCTTCTGAAACTTTCGTACGTAGAAAGGGGGAAAAATTAAGTGGGTGTATTTAAATATGTACTAACTTTCAAATGTTCACCAGCAACATCCAATTTTGTTGCTGAAAAAATCAGAGTTAAATATAAGAGCAATGAAGCAAGAATTAAAACACAAATGAATCAGTCACATACCTGTTTAGCTGGAAACAACAGGAAGGAGAAGACTGTTTTATATCCAAGCACATGTATATATAGCATTCAGAATTACTCATGGCGCCATCTACTAGCACATTGTATACTAAAGCTAACATTTCAACAGTTGCCAAATTTCAAAACAGCGTGAAAATTTAGTTTTGATATCAAGTGTGTATAATAAAGATCCATTTGTTTCTGGAATCTAACAAATGATATTGCTATATTAAAACAAAGTCAAAATTGTGGGCTTTTATTTTGCTGTTGAGAAATAGCATCATAATTTCTGGATTTTATTTTTCTACTTTGAAATTCATCTGTTCATAATGCATGTATACTTCTGCTTTTCAATTATTTCTTTTTAAATAATTGTTTTTTAGAATTCTCTGAATAGCAGCACTGATAAATTTTGGCAGAAGTCTATGCCAACAATAATTTTATGCGAGGTGAAAGGTGTAAAAAATTTTTCTATTTAAATTGAACTAATGGACATATTATCCAGACATGAATATGAATTTAGGTATATATTTTCCGTCACTCCAGATATTGTTGGTTTTCTTTGCATAAATTATTTTTCTATAAAAAAGCTGCTTCATCCAACAAATGGAATGGTGTCCACACATAATATTGCTTAGCATGTTTATTTGAATTAGAAACATATACGATAATGGAAATGCAATATTACATTTTATTGGCATTTCTTTGGGGGGAAAAGTGGCCGCGGTGGCCAGGTGGTAAAGTCTCGGCTTAGGAACCGGAGGGTTTCAGGTTCGAGACTCAATTCCACCGAAGATCCGTCGTGTGAGGGTGTCTCTTGCACGTTAAATCTGTCAGGCCAAACGTCCTCTCGCTGGTGTGGTGTGGAGAGGGGGGTGCCACTTCAGGTGTCGTCCTCGTCATCTGATTAAAATTACGAGGTCGGTCCCAAAATAGCCCTCGTGTTGCTTTAAACGGGACGTTAATATAACTAAACTAAACTAAACTAAACTTGGGGAAAAAAGTGTGCTTAAAGTTTCAGATTTAATCTCTGGTTTCAGTTTCATTTTATTTGCTTTCTCATAGCGTTTTCTAGTGGATTCCAGATGAATGAGTATGGGAAAAATATGCGATTGAAGTTTTTGAACACAAGGCATCCCTCAAATAATAAAGAAAAATAATTTTATGACACAACTTTCAAAATGTATATTCAGTATGCAGTTTAATAAATATAGTCTATTTTTCTACCATTTAAAAACTATTGTAAAATGTTTTTGCAAGTTACTTTTTGTAAGATGTTACTGTTTTTCGATTTAATGTGGGATTAGGGGTGTGTTTTAATATTTTATACTTGGTATTGTGCATTGCAGCTAAAAACAGATATCAAAATTTAAATTCAGTTAGTAGATTTTAATATTTTCAAATAAAAATTTTAATCAATGATAGTCAGAAATGATAGTCGATAAAAAATGTCAAAAGTAAAAAAAAAATTACAGTGCTTTAATTTTTTTTTTTGGGGGGGGGGCTCTTTGTACTCTTAATAACATTGATGAAACAGGATTAATAGATAAGAGATTATCAGACTCAAAACATTACCAATTATTTAATAACAAAGTGAGTGAGAAAAAGATTATTATTAACATAATAACAAGTTCATTTGTCTGAAGTTGCGAACATACATTTAATTGACATGTCTTTGATATCTAGGTTTATATCTTCCAAGTTTCAAAAGCTGCACAATGCATCTTGTCGAAATATTGACAACAAGTTGACAGTCCTTAGGTAAATAAATTGTTTTGCCTTATATAACTTTATAATATAATTTGTTGAAATTTGTATTGTGTTAGAAAGCTTAATCTCTAGAAAATAAATCATTTTTCAATATGTTTTATATGCATTTTAACTTCATACTTTTAATCTTATATTTGCTCATGTGCAATTTTTTCCCTCAAGAAATGCTTTATACAATTGCAAAATGAAAAAAAGAAAAATTAAGACAGTTTTTTTTGTTGTTGTTTTGTTTGTTTATTAAAAAATTTGTAGCTTTTTCATCTTTCAAAATATTTGAGAAGCTTTAGATTTCATTTTAAAATGATAGTAGGAAAATTTTTACTGCAAAAAGTTAAAGAATTATCAGTATGTCATTATTTTTGGTTGATTATCTTCAGAGTGAGATTTCACTGCGCTTCAAAATGTAAAATTTTATTTCATTAATCGGAAAGTATTTTAGGAAAGTTCTGTGTTTGAATTCTTCTAATCTTCTCTTTGTAATTGGGTATATCTAAGTGCTTCTGTATTTTTGACATATTTATAAAAAGTTAATTATATGTTTTTATTTTTTGACTTTGTATTATATGCATTCTTTGTATGAAAATAATGTTGAAATATTTTTGAAGGAAAATTAATGTTTTCAGCTCTTTTCATCAATCTCATTGATGAAAGATCCATAAATATTTCATAAAATATGTTTTCTGAACTTAATATGTCTAACCATCACTTTCCTGTTCTACGAATTTAAAAAAGAAATGGAGGCATGAGAATCAATTTTTAATAGAAATTATATATTTGCTATTATATATAATCTATTATATATATATACTACTAATATATATATATATTATTTAATAAACTACAATATATTTAATGTTACTAAATGGTTTGACTGTTAAATAAAATATTTTGACTTTTTTAGTTTACTCTTGTTAAGAGTAATTCTTCTGTTGTAATGAAATATTGATTAACATGTTCTGATTGCTTTTAGAAATGATGAATCATTGAAATTTCCTGAAACTTTCATGTTAATTTTTTGACTCCTGTGTAAGAATTTTTAATTTTATAGCTTAAGGTGCCAATCATTGCTGTACTTAAAGATGTATCAGTTGCGGCGGGATGAGGTGCGATATCTTCATCGCAATATAACATCATTTTTAAAAGTAAGAGGAGTTTATTTTTATGAAAGCATTTTCAAACTAAGCTCTCAAATCATGTTAGAGAAAGAAAGAAGATTTTCAAAAGCATGCTGTAATAAAGTAATCAAATTACTAAATGATTGAATCTATGTAATTTTATCTACAAAAAAGCATTATTCTCAAGTTCTATGCAGATTTTTTGAACTATTTATGTGGTTTTGATAAAAGAATTGAAGATTAAAATGCATTAAATTACATAGTGAGCATAAATGGACTTTGCAGATGGTTTCATCTGACATGTGATGTTGATTTATAAGCTACAATAGAAAGTCGATAGTAAATTTGTTGAACTCTTTTTCAAATTTTGTATTTTTATACCAGAGAAAAACTTGGTGTAGGCGACTGTTTAGTGTAATAAGAATTTAGAATCTTTTACGCATCATATTATTAGAAGAAATGCATGTTCTTGATTCTTAATGGCATTTAAAAAATTGCATACCCCAATTAATTGACTTTCTAACTCAATTTCTGGTTTATATTTAAGCATATATATTTAGTTTAATAGTAATAGATTACTTTTCTAATAACATGTTGATTAGAAAGAAGTAATTTAGCATAAGAAGAGTTTGTGCAAGGGAATTACTGTTATCATTGAATATTAATTACATTCACTTAGAAAAACAAGTGTATTTACAGTTATCAGAAGAGTTTTTATATAGGTGGTTGTTGAATATGTTATGTAGGACTGGAAATTGAAGATTGCAAATATATTCAGAATTTCCATGGTGAAATTTGGTCCAATTTAGCTTTTTTGCAGTGAAACTTACAAGCTGGCCAATTAACCAAACAACTATAACCATATGATAAAAATTCAATATTACATTAAGAGTTACCTCAGAGGAATTATTATATGAAATATCCATATAATATGGGTTAAATAACTATATTCATATTACTAAACCGGAATGAGCTTAAATTATAGATGAATAAATTATTGTTGTGTTGAAATTTCAAAGATTTTAGACAAAAATTCTTTTAAATGCTTTTGATCTATTTTATAGTTCTTTCCCTTTCTTCTCTTCCACAACTTTCTTGACCAAAGGTTCATTGCACATATGCAACATATTAGTATTTTTTTATGTTAGGCTTCCAAACCATTTAAATAAAAATTGGCGTAACTCGCAATTTCAAAAACAACTTTATGCTTCATCTAATTTTCAATAAGCTTTTACTTTTTTTTTTTTTTGCCAAAATCAAACAATATGTCACATATTATCATGTTAAATACTTACATAGTAATGTAGAACATACATTTTGCATATATCAATGCAATTAGTACATTTTTTTTGCATTCTATCGACGTCAATGCACTTCTGCAAAATACGAGGTAATTTTTAAATCTTCGTTTAATATCAAAATAAAAACATATGTTAAAAAAAAATATCACTTTTTGAAAGACATTAGAAATAATATTTTCTTTCAACACACATTCAAGATTAGTTTTTTTGTCTATACCATTCTATTTTTTTTTTTTTTTTTTAGCTATAAGTGGCTTTCTTCAATGTATTGTTAAATATAAAATGCAGTTTCGATGGCGGTACTAAGAAAAGTTTTAGAACTTTAATTAAATTTTTAAAGAAGTTTTCACATTTTGTTTCTAAAAATTGACGCATTCTTGCTTTTACATTAAATAATCGAAAAAGATAAATATACATTTCAAAAATATCTTGAGTATTGCCTCCCATTTTTACTAATCTCTTAAAATATAGCTTTTAAAATTTTTGTCTAACCAAGGGAATATATCACGCCAAAGGTTATATAATCAAAACCGTTCGATAGGTGAGAAAAATATTTTTAAAACTTCATTCAATTCTGAAATACAAAAATACATGAAATAAAATACGGGAGAAAAATTCCTCGAAAATACATTCCTTCAGTTTTCAGCCTGAACATTTTACTAAAACATTCATCACTATTATATTCTTCATAAACTAAATATGAAGATTTAACACATTTACTATTACATTCGACAAAAGTATTACTTTTTAGTATAAACTGTCATGGTGAATTTTTCAAACTGAATATCTCATTTTAAAATATTATTTGAAGTTTTCTGTAGTATTGTTAAGATGATGAAATTTTGGACGAAGGTTTCATAATGAATTTCCACATGAGGGAATCATTTACAAATTTTTGAAAATAAGTAAGCATTATATCGCATTTTTTACCCCCCCCCCATCTCTCGATTATCTGGTCCTCGTTAGTTTCTCTTTCCTGCTTCTTTGTCTAGAATAAATGAGATATCAGCTAAATTATCATTTTTGACCAACTATCATCTTCGCTGATATATCAATGTATCTTTCATCAGAAGCAAGTAATATTGCTTTAATTTCTTCTTCGGTGGGCTCATGATTTCTTTTACTCAAAATGAAGAAATAATCGTTTCAACACAAAAATTACTCTGGTAATCCAAAAGCCCGATTCACAGTACGTAAAATAAAGAGTAGAAATTCACAACTGAAGTAAGGGCCGCGGTGGCCTGGTGGTAAGGTCTCGGCTTCGGAACCGGAGGGTTTCAGGTTCGAGACTCGATTCCACCGAAGAACCGTCGTGTGAGGGGGTCTCTTGCACATTAAATCTGTCAGGACAAACATCCTCCCGCTGGTGTGGCGTGTTGTGGAGAGGGGGTGCCAGTTTAGGTGTCGTCCTCGTCATCTGACTGTGATTCAAAATTACGAGGTCCGTCCCAAAATAGCCCTCGTGTTGCTTTCAAACGGGACGTTAATATAACTAAACTAAACAACTGAAGTAAAATTTTCAGAATGGCATCTAAAAAAGAAACTCAGTATTTATATAACTTATCTCGCACTATGAAGAGGGGGAGGAGTTAAGAATACTCCCAATCTTTTTTTGGTCTTTTAATGCTGATTTGAAAGCAGTAGTTTGTACTCAACCTCAGAAATTACGACAGTCCTTTGGTAAAAGAATAAGATGCTTGGAGTGTAAAACGACTTCTATCTACAGTAACAAGAGTCGCTACTACCGTTAGAAAATTGCGATGTGTATAGACCCTAGTGCCAATGCAATAGTTTGTCTTTATATCATTACTATAGTCCCAATATTGAAAGGAACATCTAATGCTTATTGGGAAATAAAAAGCTATCGACATCTTTATATATCATTCATCGTTAACAGTACACTTTACTCGAAGACTTTTTATAAATGACCATAAAATCTTTCCAATTTTGAGCTAACATACGAAAATAGAAACTAAAACCTTTACAACATATAAGCCAACAACCTATTTGGTGAATCGCTCCTCAACCCTACAGCTTTAAGGCAGAGGGGGAACTACTGTGAAAATCCGCAATTGTCGAAGATAACGAATACCTCCTGGAGTGTTTAGTGTAGTAGCGCCTTTTAATACCCATTTCTTTTAAAACGGCTAGTAGACTCCCGAAACTGTCCCACTTGGAAATTATAAATTCTCAAACCGCCCTGCTGGAATTGAGAGAGTTATACTACATAGTACGTATGTGATATAATATTTTAAAAATTATTTCCTATTTTCTAAAGTTGCTTAATAGTTGCTAATAGGTAGTTTTTTTATAATCAGAAGTTATTGCCTACCAATTTATATAACATTTGTTAAATTTGTTTTTAATTTCTTTCTACTTAGTCAGAAAATGGAGCATATCCGGAACAAGTTTCACCTCCTCATTTGCAAGTATCAAGACAAAACATGAAACATTCTCAAGTTTCTCCATCTCATCAAGCATCTCCATGCTCCCTTACTCCTTCTCCTGCTGGTAGTGTGGCCTCTGTTAGTTCCCAAAGTAGTGGATATAGTAGCAGTGAATTAGGTTGGAATTCAACTAATGCTTCTAATCATATTAGAGCTCAAACTCAAATTGACATATATCCTGATGCTGTCACAGTATCACGTAACAAGTACAAAATGTTACAACAACAAAGTGCGTACCTGGCTAATTTGCATTTATGCCATGATTTATGGGAACATGCTGATTATCTTAGCTCTAAAGAACATTCTAGAGGTAAAATTCTTATTCGATATGGAAATTATATTATGTCCTCTTTAATAAATGACATAAAAGCATTGGTAATATTTTTAAAACATTTAAAAGATAGTGTATTGTTATAAGTTACCATTATCTGATTAATTATTTGCAGTTTATATTAATATCAAATTAGCTGGTATGAAATTGTATGACTTGTAAGGAATAAGCATGTACATTTTTAAAGTTTTCATGAAAGGGCGAAGAAGTTTCTACAACAGTCACTGAAACGCAAGTTTTAATGGAACTATAGTCAAATTCTAGAATATTCTGGGTCCTTCATTTTTCTGTCAAGTCTGTAACCATTGACCAACCATCTTGTTTCTGAATGGAAGCAATTATGCAATTTTTTAGCAATATTCATACAAAGGAATATGTAGCTGTTCTGAGCACTATCTTTTACTTTCTTCCTGTTCTTTCATTTCTTCAAAACGCACCTTTTTTTTTTTTTTTTTTTAATTTACTTTTTTTTCAAAAAAAAAAAAAAACATTTCTCATTTTACCAAGCCTGTTTGATATTCATTTTTTGTAAAAAAAATATTTGAAAATGTAGAAATCTTGTATTTTGATGGAATTAAGAGCCTTTATTTGAGGAATATCAAATTTGTCTTATAGACCCATTCTCCAGTTTTCTTTTTCAATCTACTAAATGCTTGACTTTATTTCCTTGTCAGTTTTAGGTTTTTGCCATTCTTTCAAAAAGTCCTTCAATTTTATCTATAATGTTTATTATTATCTAGTGACAATAATAGCCCTTTCCAAAACAAAAAACATGTTTCTATCAGTACATTGAGCGGAATCTGGAATATTTAAATGTGATTCATTTTTATGATGGAAAAATTGTTGAGAACTTCTCTTTTCAGTGTCAGATTTACTTGGCACAATGCTGTAGGTATTTGATTAACAATCAAATATCTGTAGATTTTCTTGTTAAAATTGCCCTTACAATATTTGATGCCTGTTAAAAAAACGTGTTAACCAAAAAAATATTAATGCGATTTTTATAAAACTTTTTCAAATGATTTCTCTGTAATGATATTTGAATGTCTTTTGAGTAGGTCTACTATAACTTAAAATTCAAACATGGAGTAAAGTATGTTACATTCAGTACAGTAACTAATTACATAATAATAATTTGAAGATTCCAGGTGCAGGCTAGGATTATGACATTGATGTGTGCCAGCATGTCTGGCCAAACTACCTTTCAGTGGAGTTCTTTGTAGAAAGGGGAGAGAAATGAGATGAATGAGAATAAGATGAAATGTATTAGCTTATAATCAGGATTTTTTTTTTGTTCATTTTTATTTACGTATTTAACAGTTTAATATAAAAATGATTTCTAAAAAATATTCCTTCAATTTTCAAAACTTTAAAGATTGTTAAACTTCTAAAACATATAATTTAAATTTGAAATTAAAAAAAATTAGATAATGGAACAAAATGGGTGTCTAATTAGAATTTCAAAAATTGATTTTTAAGGACCATCCTTATATTATGCGCCTTCTGCTGTTAAGGGATTCATTATCGGTTTCCATTAATAATCACAGGTAAAATATTATATTGTTGAAAACATGTCAGCCATTCTAATTTGAAAATGTGGGAACTTTTGGCTTAGAAGGAATGGAATTTCATTTATGTTCAGTTTCAATTTTGATAAGAATTTTTTAAAAGATACATAGTGCATGTATGCAGAGTAATTGGGCTGTCCATAGTACGAGCATGCTTAGGAAAGTATTGTGCACACATAGTTTCCATTTTATGACACTAGAGGCATGTTAATGAAGTGAAATTTCATAATATTGATTATGGTGTGATTATCATAATTGCTATAACTCTGGTCTCTAGCAATGAAACAGCATTTGATTGGAGGGTTTTTATGATCATATAAAAAGTATGTAAATGTCTCACTTTGGATGTGTATGCCTTGTTATCGCACTGGATTTTTATTTTATATAACGGACTATCCTTCCCCTTATTTGGTATGATGTTACTTCATAAATTTATAAGTTTGAGACATCAGTTTATTTTTGCAAAAATCTGTTGTATAGACTTTCATCTTCTAATTGAAAGTTTCATTTACCTTATATAATATTGATAGTACTTAGCGTGGTTTATTAGTTTCATTTTTATCAGTTGAATAATGCAGTTATTTCTTTTCAGAATTTTTTTTAGAATTGGATGAGGAATGTGGCTGCTTAAACTTGCACAGTCCTTTTTCTGCTTTGGTTCATTATGTTCGTAAAGGCTTGTATAAATTAAAGGATGGAACTTAATTGTATTTCTCTAAGCATTATGTATCATATTTATTTATTAATACATTTCTTCTGTGTGAACGTATCTTAATACTCACACTGTGCAAAATATTTTTGTATATAAAAACAAATTTGCACAATTTGTTGCTTTACTTGTTATTTCTGATATTTAAATTTGTTTTTTAAAATCATCATTATTTATTTCTCATTCTTCCACATAAATTTGAAATTACTATACCTGCTAGACTTTAGATTGCTTGATGTGTTGTTGTAGTGGTTGCTGTTATTTTTTGTAATTAAAGCAGCATACCCATTGTTAGCTTTTAAAAATCTTTTAGATATTTTTTTATTAGAAATGAATGAAGTGCGTTTTTTGTAAAAAAAATCATTTATGTAAATAATCATTCTATTTTAAATAGTTACTTAACTTATTGCATTAGTTAAAAAGCTAGTGTCTCTGAATGTGTTTTCTGTATGTTTATATATACAAGTGGACATAAGTATCAATTATTAATTTTACTCTTGCATATTCATAACATTTAGATTCTCCCAATATTGTGTGGCTGAGTATTGATGAGTCTCAATTATTAATTATTTTTTAAAAAATCCCCCCTTAATCATTTTTTACAGAATGGATTTTTAATAAAATTTTATTTAAAATGTTGCTTACCAAATATATTTTTATTATATTTATATGATTATGTTTTTAAAAAAATAGGACTTATGTGCATACTTGGTCATATGAATTTATTTTAATGATTATTTTTCTTATTTTGTTTACATAACATTTAAATATTCTTATTTAAGCAGATTAAAAGTTTGCACTGTAGAGTAGGTTAATCTGCTCTTAAATACTAGTCACTGAGCATTCTTTTGTAGCAATTATAATTCATCCATTTTTGTGCTTTTATTTAAATTTATATTATTTTATTTTTGAATTTAGCATCTTATCTTAGCTTTCCAATTAATTTTTTACAGGATTGTTGGTATCTAATGTGTTTATTGTTAATGCAGTACTTTTTTGTCTCATTCATTGTTTTTATTTTGTATTTTATTTTCTTTTGTTCATGAATTTATGCATTGAATTTATTTGTTGTCTTAATGTCTATTCTCTTTTTTTATTATTGCTTAGTGAATTTAAATTATTTCATAGTAGTAGAATGTTTTCTATAGTATTATGAAATTTGAGTGACTTAAAATCTGATCGTTTCAGTAAAATTTGTTTGAAATTTTATAATTGATAGCATTTATTTAAATGATGCAGTAAGTAAATTATTGATAATTTCGTGTTTTACATTTGCATTAGTTATTCAATAGCTGTAAGTAGTATCAAGAATATAAAGAAATCTTTATAAACTATGGTTATATTTCACGGCATATATTATTCCGATTACATCATTTTGTCTTTATCAAACCTATGTAACTTTGATCTTACATTTTTTAAAGAAATCCTATTTCCCCAAATTTTGATGCATTACATACTGATTAGTGCCATTTCTGTCTTCAGATTGTAAAAGATTAATGTTGTCAGAATCAGAATGCCTACTTTCAAAACTAGAGAACAGTGTTCCTTAACATTATTATTTAGATTAAATAAATTGAAATAATCTGTTATGCCTATGTAGCGAATATTTTTTGTGAATGATAAAGAAAGAAGCACTTTAAAAAATTATTATTGCTTCAATTTTTGAAATATTGTAATGAAATGAGTGAAACATTAATTTGAGGGTTTGCAAGGTAATAAGAATAATTATTATGACAATATATATTATTGTTGAAGTATTAGAAATTATTTTATTTTAAGTGTGTAATAAAACTTGTTTAGTTATTAAAGAATGTTTTATGCTGAGCAGATTCGCTTTTGAAATATTTATGCTGAAATAACTTGTACTTCTGAGATGCTGTATGTCGTATGATTCTCAAAACTGGAAGGATGGAATTTGTCTTCTTTTTAATTCTCTACTTAAATAAAGTGAATAATGTGATGAAGCCATAGGTTAATTTTATTACAGTATTATTTATATTTTATTGTATATATATAAACCTTTATTTTATTTATTGTTCTTAAATTTTAAAATGATTTATGCAAGAATCATTTATTAATTAAAAATAAGGAGGAAATTTTTTAATACTTGTTGTAATTATTTGGCTGTGAAAACAGTTGTATTTTTCGCAAGTTTTATTTATAATATAGAAGACTAAATTATAGAGGGGAGGAGCTTTTTTTTTTCATACGTTTGTATTTTATAGAACCAGAAACACTTATTCTGACAAAAAATGTAATCCGGAAAAAAAATGGCGTGCAAGATTTAGATGCTAAAAATTGCCTTGCAGATTAATACACCTTTTATGTAAGCTAGACAATATTATCTAATTTTTTATTACAATATTTTATATTTGGATATAATGTTATAATTACGGAATTTCAGCATCACATTTTAAAACAATATCTTCACATTCCAAAGGATTGTGAAGAGCAAAAATTAATCAATGATATATAAAAATAAAGTTGGAAGTATAAAGTGTTTTTGCATGTATAAATAGTTTCTGGGATGAGATTCTAACAGTCGTATACATAAGATTTTAGCTATGTGTACTAGATACTACATAATTGTTTTCTGTTGCTTAAACTTTAAAAAAAATGAAATATAAACTCTTAAAAACGTGTAATTAAGAACTGTTCTCATAAAAAGTGATGGGGATTAATAGGATATATATATAATTATTGCGTATATAGATGACTGTAATAAGATATATAATTGGTTTTTACTGTTTTCAGAAGAAAGTAATCCTATTGCATTATAAATCAATACTTTTTCGGTGGTGGAATTTATAGATAATTCAAGCAATGAATAAATGTCTTTGAACAGATTATATTTGTTAACTGATTGCTTACTGCATATAAATGTTTGAAATTTAAATTAGATGCTTGAAGTTCAAACTTAAACAGTATTGGAAGAGAGATTTTTTAATGCATGAATTTAAGTATGAATGAATGCTTTGCATGCTTCCTACGGAATTTGTCATTAGGGAGTCCAAAATCATCTATTGCCCCATTCCTATCTGTTTGAGGTGCATTATTTTGTCCATCTATAAATGCTGCACGGATGGGTATTTTTATGTCGAAATTGATCCGCATAATGTATTAAAAGTATCGTATCGCTCTGCAATGCCTTAGAAAAGAAAATGTAATTTTCTGATTTAAAAATTGTTGATAACTGTTTCTTGTTAATACTAATGGCTTAAACTATTTACATTATATTTGAGTTTCAAACATTTCCATACAATAGTATCGTCTTGTAGAAAACATGAACGTGTGTTTTATTTAAAAATGGTGCATTATTAATCATCACTCAAAATTATTGAGTTACGGGAAAGTAAAATATTAACCCTTTGTAGTCGAATGGCTCCTGTCAGGCACCTTTCAAAACGGTGTGTCTATTTATTTATTTATTGTAATAGTTAAAAATACTTACAGAGTGGTTAGATGCAAATCAGTGTTTGGGCGAAATTCAATTTTAAAAAAATTACATATATTTATGTTTTGGAACAATAAACAAGACATAGATGAATAATTATGCATCAATTACTTTTTCGAATGCAAAGGGTTAAAGTTTGTTGTTTTTATGATAAACTTGAGGAAAAGAGTGAATATGCACTGGTAATGTAAGACAATAAATCTAACCCGGTGTTTTAGTAGCTTGTTGAAATCTGTTAATATTTATTACATGTTTATGTGAAAGACTTTTTTCCTAGATATGTCATTGAACAGATATTATGACAAACAAATAGGAAAGAAATCATTTTAATATATTTTTATACTCTTTAACAAATAGCAACGTTATTTGTTCTTGAATATGCAATGATTTCTATGCAATCATATACTGCTCTGAAATATGTAATAGTTGCACATTTAATTTTGAAACTTCATGTGATGAATATGTATTATAGTGATGTATGCTCATCTAATGTCCATATTTTGAAAAACTCTATTTTCCATCTTTTATTATATAGTGTAAATGTTCTAACAAATATCATGTTCATTCTCATTAAAAGCCTTTCATAATGTATGGCAGTCCCTTATATTATTTTTAAAAATACTGAATACTTTAAAACTGATTTCCATCAAGATGTCATAGATTAACCAATTTCCAAAACATGAAAATATTACTATTAAAAAACTTCCATGTAGTTTTTCTTAAGTGTATTTTTTATTGATGTATTTCTTAACCAAACAGAACGAATCATATTAATTTATGTTATATATTGATTTCTTTTTCTTTCATCTGTTCAAATAAGAAATTTATTTCTTTTCAGTGATGTATAAAAAATGTTCTTTGTTAAAACAAAATTTTTATATTCTATAAAATTCCCTTTTTAGAATTTTGTTTACTCATCTTATTATTTCATTACTGATCAGGCAATTAGCAGTTTTTATACTATAAAATGAATCATATGAAATTAAATTTTATGTATAGTTGCTCTGACCCTTTTAATAGATGTAATGCTGCATGATTACTGGAAATACCTTTTGAATGAGAGACTATTTTATATGAATCATGAAATGTTCAGAATAATTATTAATTCATAAATCCCAGTTATCTGAGAAAAACAGGGGGTATTTGTTGAATAAGTAAAATGTCAGATAATAAAAAAGGATTAGTTCACAAATATAAATAAGGGAGAGGAAACCCTTTTTCTAAAGCAATGTATTAAATTATCACTTGAGTGATAAGAGATAAATCAAACTTAATGTGCCTAGCTTATTAAAAACAATAAAGCAATCTACAGAGATAAGACAAAAGCTTTTTTATACAAATGAGTCCCTGAACTAGAACTTTTCTGTGATTTGTAAATCAAATTTTTTAAAGCTTCACTTTCTCATAGTATTTCTTTTCATCAAATCTGTTTGCTTAATCATCTGTAGAATGCCATCTTTTTCTGACTTTTTGGTCAGTTTGAATTTGTCTTCATTAAAATAACTTTGTCCTTTTATTCATCATATTTTTAATAGTTGCATATAAAGCACATTGACTGATCAAAATAACCAAAATATTAAGAGCAATATTCATTACCATAATAGTTTTATTGACCATTCACACTTACTCTTTGACTATTCCACCTCGAACTTGAGGTCCTGCGAAAAGCAAAGCAAAAATAAACCTTTTCAAAGTGATAATATTTATAGATTTATATCTTTTAAAAATTCAGAATCTCTCTTGGTTCAAACAAAATGCTTTACAACAAAGAGTTAATGAGTTATTCCATTAACTAATTAGTATGAGGTAAAATAACTTGATAATTTTCCGAATGTTATTTATTCTAACATGCAGTATTGTATCGCTGTCAGAAAATCCATTTTAAGTTTATCAGCTTCTTTTCTTAGTTTAACTAATCTTTATTTATTGAGTAAAATTATATGAGCATTCAGGTTTTTTTTTCTGTTGAAGTTTCTTTATATTTTATGCAAGAAAAAAATTTGCACATCTTTTGAAAATCTTTATATTTTCAATTATAATAATTTGCTATTGCATATATAAAACAAATGCAATTGTTTATGAAGGATCCTGTTTTGCATTCATAATAATTTGTAAACATAGTTGTGGTATATTTCTTTATATATTGTGGTATATTCTTATTTCTTTACTAAAGAAATTGCGTACTTTGTTTTCAGATTCTGATCATGTACAGCTTGTTGTTTGCAATTTGTTGATTTTTTTCATGCTATAAGAATTGAACTCAGACTATATTTTACCTTGATTTGTGATATAAACAAATAATTCCTTTTGAAATTATATCTTAATAAGAAAACTGTAATATTATCTTAATCTACAAATTATTAAAATTAAGCTACATGAGTACTCGATAGCTTAATTTAAGATTGGACAAAAGTACTTTTTGAGTGCCTCTCTTTAAGCTGTGATCTGTAGAATGTGTTTTCTAAAATAATTTATTTTAAAACTTATGTGTGTACTGAATTATGTACTAAGTTACTATTGTTACCTATACATAAGCCTTTGAAGTGCATTGTAGTGTGAGTGTATTCCTATTTTATTATTTATTGGCAATACATGAAATAGTTTTCAAATAATTTTATATGAATGTTGTAGTATAGTTTTTTTTTTGAGCTGACTTTGCAAAAACATATATTGCCTGTTGCAAATATCTTCAGTACAATCTATTTAGATCTCCATTTGCTCGCATGGTTATTTATGATTGAGTATTGAAGCTATCTTTTGTACAAGTTAAAATTAATCTTTTGAAGAGTTCTTAATTTAGTCAACATGATTTTAATTAATATGGATTCAGTAATGCGTATTTTTGTCTGATTTTTAAACTAGGAAAATTAAATTTCAGTCAGTAAATTTTTCTATAACTAAAGCAATGATATCATTATTTTAAAAAATCGAGTAGCTGGATTTTAATAAATGTAATCCTTATTTTTCTCCTAATTTTAAAAACTTTTCGTTATTTCTGATATAATGCGTTCTCGATTTGTTTGAAGATATCATAACTTCCTACATATATTAGTAATTTTTATTTTCGTAATACATGTTGTTTTACTTGACAAAAGAGGTTCTTATTCCGTGCCATATTTAAAAAGGTTTGAATCCATGTATGTGGGTCCCCCCTCCCTGAAAAATATATGCTTGTACAAATTTTAAATCATTTTTGTTTAGTTTTCATTCCGAATTTCTATTGGTAACATTTTACATATATTTTTGCTGGATTTTTTCATTCTTAGAAAGAACCAATCTCATTTTTTCCTCAGGTGAGGATTACTTATGAATTTACTTTTTATCATTTTCCTAAATATCTTAGCTGTTCAAAATTAGCGTTCTTTAAACTTTGAGAAGGCGATGGGGAGCATGACTTTTTGTTTCTTAACTTTTGTTTTACTGTTTCCTTAGTTTGTTGTCTGATCTCTAAATATACTGTAGTACTGAATAGGAATGTTAATTATATATTTAAATGATCTAAATTACCAGTGTGTCATGAACTATATTTTTAAAACAGTATTTAAAATCTCGGATTTTTTAAGTGTTTGTTCCTTGAAAAGACTGCCGGTATTCCATATTAATTACTGAATGCATTTTTAAGAGTTTTTTAAAGGCATATTTAAATATATGAAATGGTAATTATATTGTTACGACTCTTAAATTGCTTATTGTGCAAAATATTGAAAAGAGATTCTTTATCAAATAATGTTTTTTTTTTTTTTGTCACTAGATATTTATTTTGTTAGATATGTGGTTCCAGAAATGTTTTGAAGAAATTTTCTTTGGATAATCTTTAAGTTTAAATTAGCCCTTATGAATATATGTTTATATGTTTGTGGAGAAACTGTTTAGCATTTAATCATCAAAATGACTTAATATGTACTATGCAAATTCAAATGCCTTTTTGGAATAACTAATAATTGAGCAACATAAAGCCTGAAAGGACAATTTTATACATACTTTATCTGAATCATTTAGCTTTTAAAAGTTTTTTTAATTATAATTATCATCATTATAATATGAATTTTAAGAATCGATGCTTAAATACTGATATAACAATATTTATAAATATATGTTAATGTGTTTTATAATTCATGTTTGTTAATTTTATTTTATTATTAAGAGCATTTGTACTTAGTTGCTTTTTAAATAGAAATAAATGTATCTTACATATCTTGATAAATTTTGTGAATATCTCTTGAAGCTCTAATAGCAACTAGTATACATTTGAAAAATACCTTTATGATTTTTAATACATTAATTTGAAAGCATTTAGTGGTAAAATGAAATATTTTGAATTAGTTCTGGTTAAAAACTTATTTTCTGTTCCTTATGCTATTTAATCCGGTAATTACTGGTTTCTTATTTTTATTCAATCAAATAGAGTATTGTTCTAAAATGTGATGATGAAACAAAAGTATAATTTTTAATGGTGAAGATAAACATGTCATAAATCTCTGTCAAACAAAATTTCGTAAATAATGCCAATGTTACTTAATGGACAATATTTTTGGAACAATTTTGTGTTATGTTTTAAAGATAACGATTGTCATGGCATGTGTAAAAAAAAAAAAAATCTACTGTCCTTCTTTGATTATGTCAATCATTAATATTAGCAATAGTCAATCTTCCCTGTTTGCCTGAACATTGTTTCTGTTCATATTTTTAGAATGATAATTTACAGTTGTAAAGCTTATTTAGAAAGCCCATTGAATGTATAAACTAGTTCAAAGACATTTGCCGTTTGTGCATTGCCTTCTGGTTTTAATTTGTAAGATCTAACAAAACTTGTTAGATAAACTAGTGAAGGACCATGTTTGTAGCCTACTGTTTTTATTTAATTGATTTTTCCTCTTATTATAGTTATTTGCTTTTGGATATAATATTAAACTAAAAAATATTATGAACGTTAATCAATTAAATTTAAGGCGAGGAAAAATATTTAAAAGAATGCATAAATTGAATTTCTTAACCAATTTTTCCAATTAAACTCAGATTGTCATAAGAAATTTTTGTTTAAAACTATTTTATTTAACTTGCCAGCTTTCAAGTTTTGAAATTTTGTGCACTTATGTATTCTCGATTGCAATACACTATTTTAAAATCTGTAAAATTTAATCATCATTTAAACGATTAAGTCGTATATACGTGGCGCTACCTTGTTGTCAATTTGAGATAAATTGATTTCTAGATTAATTTACATACTGTGTTTAAGAATAGTTATACGAATCAAAACAAAAAGTAGAAAATAATTTATTACAAAATTTTATTTTTTAGTGCAGTGATAAAAGCGTATTTTACTCTAGATCATTTATCTTTCACTGAAACCTTTATATATATATATATATATATATATATATATATATATATATAATATACAAACACGAGATAGTATGTTCAACATTTATACAATAACTAGGATTCGGATTTGACACTGCTGTACAACTTGAAATCAATTTTTTAAAAAAAAATCTAAAATTGAGTTGTACTTTATGTATTCTACCTTTGCCGCCTTTGAAAGTTGTTAATAATTTCTGAAGGCTTGATTCTTGAAATTAGGTCTTCTTTAATGGAGAGCGTTGGTTAAGAAAGATCGTAAATTTTCAACTCAAGTTCATCGTTTATACTGGCCTTCTGTATTTAAAATCTGCTTCGAAATGAAATGTCCTCATCTCAGCATGAATTGCCAGATTAAGTCTCATTATTCGCAACTTAGAATAACGTGATTCGTATTAAATTATACATCGCGTTTCTTCAGGACAAGATGACAAATGAAAAAGCAAAAATAACTACGGACATGAAAAAAAATTACCATTTGAAAATCGCACTTTTTAAAATAAGATATCTCATTATCAGAATTTTAGACTAGGATATATTTTCCCTTCAAACTTTCGTGAAGAACTTTTTGTAATAAAGGGCGACCAAGATATTCATTTTCTCTGTAAATATTAACAAAGTTGATTCTGTCATTCACAAGGAGTGATAACACTAGTGATCATTCCATTATTTAAACTATTCATTTAGTTGAGATATTATATCCATTTAGAAAAAATCTGCCTTGTTTCCACTTATACCTTCAGTTTTGAATGATGGGTTAGAGTACTCATGAAGGACTAGCTCAAGATTTTCATTGTCAAAGTCTAGCAAGATTTATATGCATTTGAATCTGATAATGAAATTAACTTCTTATCGAGTTATTCTAAAGGCCTTTTCACACGGCAAAATATCATCGGCACTTTCTGTCAGCAAACGACAATGAAAGTGACGTCACTTGTGTGACGTCATTTCAAAGTTTCACATGATTGGTTAAATTTCGTTTGCGGACAATATTTCCGACGGCATTTTCTTGCTGGTTAGAAAAAGTTGTCGATTATGAAACTTACTTGACCGGTTTTTGAGGGTTGAAACGGAAAAATGCTGACGAAATTTCACCGTGTGATAAGGTCTTAACCCTTCTGTATAAAATAACACCTTCTCTATTTGTTTCTTATTTTTTAATTAATTTGTTCTTGAAACAGATGTTTTACTAGCTCAATTAAGAATCTATACAATATTTAATGTGTTGTGTAGATCATGAGTAATTTTTGCTTCACTAATGTCAAACAATAAACCTATAGTTTGAGAACCGTTAATTTTATACCTGCATGACCTATTTGCACGATAATCAAGGGATTAAAAACCAGAATACTGTAATACCTCGAAGAAATAGGATTGAAGAGAACGCAAAAGTTCGATCTTAACTTCAGTACCAATTTTGATGTTCAACAAGGGCCGGAAAAATAGCTATTTGAAAGTATGAAAGAGAATGCATTTCTTATCAATAAAACATAGTACATATTAAATGATACACAAAACTGAATTATTTCGATGTTGAGGATTTCTTGAAATCCAACAATATTATACGTCCTAATTCCTTGTTTTGCTGCTGAAACTTCATTCTTTAGTTGCATGTTCTCCCAAATTTGTTATCTCTTTTTAAATGGTGTGACTTGCTTTCATGCCTTCAGTTATCATTTACTTATTTATTTCTGATGGTCTGAAGTGTCACCTTCTACAGTAAGAGATGTTAACGCATATTTCTTAGCTCATCGACTGTCATCTCTTTGCTATGCAAATCCAATAGCCTATAGATATAATTATTATCGCTCCCCGTCTGTAAGAGGTGATAATATCATCTCCGTCGACAACATTCTGTTTACAGGCGTTGTTACCCTCTTTCTTTTGAAAAAGAACATTTACTTTTTTTACCAATTTTCTTTTAAATTCAGAATTTTAAAATTGATAGCGATAATCAAACCGCGTAATTTAGAGTTCTCATAAATTAACCATTACTTCATCGCCCAATTTCGTTTCAAGATGCAATTAAAAAAATATGCCTTTGAATCAAACAAAAAATGAAATTTTGTTACTTGATTTCATGCTTATACAATTGGAAGTGTCTTTATAAGAAAAGGTTTCAGACTGTTAAATGCATTTTTTTTTTCTAGTTTTTGAGTTGCAATATATATTCCAATGCCGAAAAGCCCCCCCCCCCCTTCGTTGATGCAATGCGCATGTTCTTTTATTAGTAATAATATATTTTTAAAAGCTAGTAATTTCTATTGATAACATTGAGAAAAAAAATTCCGCCAACCAGATTTTAAAATGAAGTTTCACTGATTTAGAAAGAATATAAAAATTTTAGTTCTGGGAGACTTTTTTTTCTTATAGCTTAATTTAAAATAAATTTACAACTATATTTTTTTTCTACAAGCTGTAAGTTATAATTGTAAAAAATGGTGCCATTCTCTTGAAGCGGCATTGACTTGAGAAATCCAAGATACTAATAATTTAAAGTGGCATGTTTTGGATCGAATTTCGATAACTGTTCTGCAATTCGACCCAGTTAATCATTGGTCGTTTAAAACGTCCAAATAATTAATAGAATTGTGTTTGCATTGTCATAATGCTGAGCTGCTGCTGATGTTCGAAACATTTTTGTGTAATTTGTATGTTTTTAGCTTGTATTCATTGTGATGAAATGCATCTCTCGAATAATACAATTTTCTCCGTGTATCTCAGTGAAATGAATTTATTATTAGTTACCCACGCTATTGCATCAGTTTAATGTCGCATTTTAAAGGGAATTTTTAAAATTATTAATATTTATTCGTACCACGTATCACAGTCACTTTTACTCCTTTTTAATCATCATTTTATTTATATTAGTTTAATCATTTTTATGAAAAATAACAAAAATAAAATACATTTTAGCACACTGGTTTCCATTTTAACTGAGCATTAGACAGTTGTCATTTTGAGATTTGAAATTTGTTTTAGGTACATGGTACTGTTAAAATTTGTTTTATGAAACATTCAATGAGTGATTTTTATCTTTTCAGGTTAAGAAAATTAGATGATTTCAATGTATGAATTTTTATTTTTGCTATAATTAATTTGATCTTTTCCCTATACATATAGTTCTTTGTGACTTTCATCATCAGTGTATTTTGATCAAATATTGACGAATGATCTCGAAACCCCACATCATTTAACAACATATTTTTTACACAATGATCATACATGAAGTATGATTTGTCTATGCTGACTTTAAGTAGCATTGCAGCTCATTCAACTATTCGGTTGAAATTAATGGAATTTTCAAAAAAAATTTTGTTAATCGAAAATTGTTAGGTTGTGTATGTAATAAATCTAAAATATTTGCTTCCAGTGTTCTACAGAGATTTAGATGTGAAATTATAGGACTTTGTTGTTATTCGAATGTGTTTCTAAATTAAATATTAAACATGTAATATTATTTTCTAAGAAAATAAGCATATGCATTTTCTAAACTCGTTACAATTATATTTCCGACGGCTTCCTATCTTTTACTAATCGAATGCATGAGCACTCAGTCTCAATAGTATTTTCTGAAGACAGAAAAGAACCTGTTATTGCTTCCAAGAATTAAATATTATCTGGATCAAAAATTATCCTGTTCGGAATTGATGGAAAAAACATATTATTCATTAATCTGAAAGCCATCTATAGACAGTATTCTAGAAGAGAGTGAGAGAGAAAAATGTAGTAGTATAATTGTTATAATTATTGTGGAGTTATAATTATTATCTAACAAGATGTGAAAATGAATTGTTATTTTGCTCAGGAAATAATTCCAGATCTATGTTTTGAATTTCTACTTGCTGCCTACCCATTTTTTTTCTAATATGTGTGCGTAATTTATAAAAAGAACTCATAGAATTTGTCAACATTATGATTTTTCTTTCATGAAATGACTGCAGAAATAATTTATTCTTGTCAGATACTGAGATTAATTGATTTTCATGAAGAAAGTATACAAGCAATGCTATTAAAGTTATTGTTGTAAACATTCATTGAGTAATGCATTGTATATTATGAACATTTTTATAAATTAAAGATATGTCAAGTTATTTTCTTAAGGCCAATTTTCTCATTTTGAAAGTCGAATAAAACTATAATGCATTTGATGCTATAAATTAATTTCCCGGTTCTTTTTATTTTAATCTGCTAGGAGGAAATTGAAAAAGTGTTTGATTATTATATTTTCTAGAATGCTATGTTTCATTTAAAACATGCAATGCATTTTTTCCGAAGAATTTATGTCTTTCAAAAATTTGATTGTACAGTAACCTCAAAATTATATTTAAGTCAATCAGACTCAAATGGAAACTCTTAACATATGTGTAATTGCTGGATACTAATAATTTAACGACTGTTTAGATATTTTAAGTAATTTAAACTCGACTAAAGTGAAGAATTAAACCTTTAATTGTCTAAAGTTGTAAAAAAATATTTTGACGTAAGTGAGGATGATGACTTCTGAGCAGCTGTGCCAAATAAAGGATTAAATGATTGTAAGAAATATTATGAAAAGAACAATTCAAATAGTATTTAATTTTTTATTAATACTATTTAAAATTTAAAGGTGAGTTTTGGTTTTTATTTTATCTTTTTATTTTTTGTATTTATGTACGAATAGTTTTATTAAAACATAATCAAAAGTTTTAAAAAGAAATTCGACTTTAATTAAAGTTAATTATCGTGCTGACTTTTTATCGTTGTAGTACAGTAGATAAAGGCGAAAAAAATGTTGTGAATTTTTTTGTAGACTTGTTCTAAAACGACACAATTCTGCATTTTTAGATATCTGTATTTTACTATATTAGTCTTATTTTCATATACATTATTCAACATTAAAATAATCGAAAGACAAAGTACTTTTCAAAGTTCGCTTCTCCGAACTCTTGAATTCCGTTTTCGTACCTAAGTCTAAAATTAATTAAGGCTGAAATGTATAGTTTAGACTTTTAAGTTTCATTATCAAATTTGAAAAAACTAATTGAATTTGGTGGTAGAATTTCTGTTTTAGAGTTGGAAGATCGGGGATTGTAGATCCGATTCCACAATAAAACTATTGTTTAAACAGTTCTAGTTCGCATTAAACCCAACAGAATTAAATTTTTTCCCAGTGGTCTGGTGTCAAGTTTTGGGAGGACCTGTCATCTCATCATCTGACTAGAATTCAAAATTATAAGGTTAATTCCAAAATACCTTTCCATCCAGTTTCAAATCGGAGCATTTTAAATACAACAAATGACATAAAAATTTATCGACTTTGAATATCACTCTTTTAGCTTTTAAAAATAGAGTTTTATATTTAAGAGTTCTGACGGGGTACCATTTACTGCTTCTACTATAGAACGCAGAAATTCACCACACTATATGCTGAACTTTTCTTATTCTTCTCGCTACCGGCCTTGCAAGTTCTATACTGGTGGGTCGTTTCTGTTTCAAACAAAGGGTGCAAGATGTAAAGTGAGTTATTATATTTTGGGGTTAGAAATATTAGCTATTTATACTTTAAATGATGAATTGCTTTTCCTCGCGGGTTTACTTAAGAATTGTACCGAAAGAATTAGATAGTAAATTTGTATTTGTGTGAACTGGAATTATTTTAAAGATGCACGTTTTATTAAATTGTAAGAATACTGCATGTAAATTAAAATGTTTTGCACTGAAGGTGATTTTGTGCTTCAAATAGGAACTGTCAATTATTGCCACTATTGTGGTTTCTCCACCACTCATAGTGTTGGTGAGGAGTCCTGGAGTCATACGGGTCCACTTCAGCCCTTCGTATATAAGTGAAAACAATCCTATGCAAATTACATTCAGATTTTGACTATCTTCGCGAGGTAGATTAATACCACGTCCAAAGCTCTTATTTTTTAAATTGCGAGCTACCCATACTTTTAATAAAAGTAAACAATGACAGTAGAAAATCATATCTTACTATATCATGACAATGAGAGTGGTAAAATATAAATTTCAAATAACTTTTCATTAATATTGTGCAGCATTTTTCGATGAGTATTGCTTTTGTTTCCCTCATTACATTTTTTTAAGATTTGAATTTTTCATTTCATTTATTGTACTTAATATAATATTAATAATGAAATCATGTTTTAAACATTGAATATTAATAACGAAGTCATTTTGTGCCATTTAAAAGTTTGTAAATAATCTATATTGTTCCTGGTCTGCACTCATGTATGACATGAAAAATAAAACGTGTAACATATAGTAATTTTGTATTTAAAAGTACAACCGATTTGTTATGCTTCTGTACTCCATGTATAAACTTTGATATATAAAAAAATCTTGAAGCTGTGTATGTATTTATTTCTTATGTATATGGTGTCTCAAGAATACATACGCAAAAAATTAGCATACATCAAAAATACCTAACTGAGTAAATATGCGTAAACTCTTTATAATTAGAAACTTTCCGACTCTAACTAATTAATACAATATTTTGTTATTTTTTAATATATTTTATATAAATAATGGTTCAATCACGGTCATAATTATAGCAACATGACAACTGATTATTCGCGTTTGACTATATGAACGTATTTAGATGTTAAGTGTATTGAGCGAATTAACTGGACTCTTCTTTAAGAATATCGTGATAGGTGGTTTTATCTGAACTAACAGCAGGAATATATTAATGCCATGTGTTTAAAATTGAAAAATGTTATTTTTGTATAGATTCAGTATCTGTTTTGATGGAATTCTGATAAACAGACAGGTTGAAGGTGTAGCATTGAGATCTCCACACATTTTCCGGATTTCATATTGATGAATTTCTTTTTGTAGTGTAACATGAAACATTGTTTATAGTTCAGTATCAAATACGGTCAATGTGCTGATTACAGCCACTAATAGAACCGTTTGTAATTCAATCCAAAATTATACGTTTTCGTAAATTAGCTTGAGTTATGATATCTTGATGTACAGTTTTGGGAAAATAAAAGGGAACCATCCGTTTTTATTTTGCTGTCGATCATCCGATGTGAAAACTAAAGGTACTAAAAAGGTAACATTTTTCTAACTTAATTGTCAATTATTAACGCATCTTGACAAATTTTGTGTTGAGGAAAATGATTCTTCGGGACAGGTTTGTTGACATAGTAGTTAATTCAATCAGTTAATCCATCTCGAAATTTTTCTGTTACAGATATCGATTTTCTTTTTATTGAATCGATTTATCTTAATCAAATTAACCTGCTCAATGAAATTTTATGGAATTCTGATGATGATTTCTAGATTTATAGAGTTTTGAAAAATATCGCTTCCACTGTTAAATGAGTCTTATGAACTTTCGGCGATATCTCAGAAACTTTCTATATTCTTAAAAAAAATCTTCATTCACCAAAAGGAAGTTCACGAAAATAAATCTATAAGTAGCACAAACTTAATATTTTTTTAATGAATTTTTAAAAATGAATTGCAACTTAATAAATGTTTTGCGCATGAGTAAAGTTGACGTGCTGAAATACCGGAATAAAAAAAAAAAAAATTATGTCCATCGAATATTTTTCGAAATATTCACAAAAACTGTAAAATTTTCACTGTTGATTAGCAATGCCTATTTTTTTGTGGGGTCGTATATTGTTTTTATATATTTACTTTTCATGAAGCACGAACCTTCAATGGCTATTATAATATCGCAGTTTAGTTAAATATGAAATTTATTTCCAGATCAGATGATTATAATTCAACATGAATTTTGCTTTCTTTTAAAAAAAAAAAAAATGGGGTTTTTTTCCCCCACTCAGGCTATATAAAATTTGATTGAAGAATTGATTTACTTTTGGAATGTTTAATTAATTTTTACTCTTGCTGACAGTTATCATTTGCAAGTAAATGAAATAGAGATTCAAGGATATCCTTATTTCTTGAAGTTTAATAAATTAATTAACACTAAAATAAGAAAATTATTTTGGAGTTTTAAATATATAAGGGCTTTAAAAACGCTTATTTTTTGTCCAGGTACTTATTTTTTCAAATGGACTGCATTTTCTTAGCGGCGTCTGATTTTTAACAGGTTTCAACGAATCCGGAGGTCAATGGAAAAGATGTTATCTCATTTTATGGAAATATTGAGAGTATGGGTAAAATATAACTTTTTGATTAACTTGATTCTTCTTTTACCTTCTTTTTCCTTGTTCAGATAGGAGAAAAGTTCTTTCATTTTGATGAAAATTTCACGTATTCATGGAAAACCAGGAGTGTTTTTAAAAATAATTCCAGCTCATTGTTGCATTTTTGCAGGAGGTTACTTGCTTGTACAGCATTTGTTAATTATGTTTCAACATCATTTAGTAAATTATTTATTTTTAATACAAAGAATTTTTATGGAAAGGTTTCAGAGCTTTTTAACATTATACCGAAAAATATGTATTTAATTCAAATTGTACTTTCAAAAGAAAATACTCTGAATGGTTCAAGGCTTTCAAAAATAAAAGTAAAGCAAAATGTTTATGATACTTCAAAGTTACTTTTGGACCATTCTTAATATATCAAAAATAAATTAATACCAATAAAATTCCATTTCTACTTTCTTATATACGACGCCTTCAAAAGGAATCAAAGAACTGTAATCGCCTAAGAAATCGAGCTCGAAATTTGTCTAATCTCAACGATTCAAATAACCGAAATCACATTTTTAGAGTTATGCTTATTTGTAAACATGATAACCAAAAAAAAAGTTTTGAGCTAGAAATATGAAATTGTACATGTTGTCTTTACACCGAATATACAGATGTCTGCAAAATTTTAAATCAATTCAAGGGAAGTTCGTCGCCCTGTCTGAGTGCAGTATGACTCCAAACTCTAATGAGCTAAATCGGTAAAATTTGGCAAACATATTAAAATTATAGATCCGTATTAAATTTTGAGCTAAACTGTCTTTTGTCGGTCTGTACATTTGCATGTTATTTTGTTACTAGAAATGTAACTCTAGAACAAATTTTGCTTTTAATTAACCAATCAAATAGCTTCTAAAATGCATACTCTTATACTGCGAAACACAAAATGCTTCAAATACGGTATTTTGAAAATAAAAATTCGAGTACTTGTAGTTTTCCCCGCTCTGTCCAAGATTTCTAATTTTTATAGGAGATGGCTTTAACACCTATTTTAGAGAGCATGCAAAAACTCTTGGAGAGACATTATCTATTGGTTTCTATCAATTAAAAACTAGTTTTGATTTTCTTTAAATGTATCAGTATGATGCCTTTTTATGTATCTGATATAAATAAATTAAATAAAAAACAATCTTTGCTTTACTAATTTAAGAAAGACATTTTTCTGTGGAAATTATTTCTTCAATAAATTGCTAGTGCCAATTTGTTTTTTCTAATAATGCATCACATTCTGAAATTGATAAAGTGAATGCTGGCGTTAAGAGGGAATAAGTTATTGAAAGTCTCACGTGTCACAAAAGAAATAACCGATAAGATCTTACATTTTTTAACTTAGTTATAAGTAGCTTGTTTTAAAAATGCTGGAATACATAAAAAATAAGTCTCCGGTAAATTATTCATCAGTGTGAAATAATATTTCGGTATTGAACTAGAAAAGAATGAAACATTTTATATTGTACCTTCTTCAGAAAAAATAAAAAGATGAAAATGCGATTCTTAAGGTATATGCATTTTTTTTTATCAAATCGTCTTCACTCGATTTCGAGAATTATAATGCCTGGGAAATAAAATTGTTTGAGTGTTTTTTTTAAATCGTTTCTGTGAAGGCAATAAAAAACTGTGAAGTGTGAAAATTATTTTCATTCTTTTTCGAGAACAAGTAGCTATTGTAAGAGGATTTAGCATTAGTAAAAATATTGATATAGGAAATTTAAATGAGAAACATCACGTTTCCTAGTATGCAGGGTGTTGCCGAATACGCCCGATAAATTCACAGTGGGTATAGTAGGCATCAAGAGTACAAAGAATCACCATACAACATATAGCGTACCAAACGAGCTGAAAATCGCTGTTGAAAACACTAAAAAATTAATAAAAAAAATAACAAATGGTGTTTCAACAATGAATTTTTCAAAAATGGAAGCACATTCTTGAAAGTTTTTTTTTCATGTTGGTGACATGTTGCTAGGCGGTCGCAAATTACTAAAACTGAACCATATTTGCAAAATTAATAAAACTTGAAGAAAAATAAAAGTGTGAAAATGTAAGAAATTTTATAATTTGATATAAGCATGTAGTTTGAGAACTTAGAGGTTTTAAAGATATTCAAGAACAACTAAATCGGAAACCAGAGAACATCACTGTAACATCAATTCCAATGTTCGCATAGAGCATTGTCAAATTCGAAAGATGAATTCAGAGCAAAGATAATAGGCATTAAGTAGATGAAAAATTACCATAAAACATAGGGCGGCAGAAATGTTTATTCAGTGGAAAGCGCAAAAACAGTCGTCAAAAACACAATGGACCTGGCTAAGAGAACACCCCTATGAATGCGAGGATTAGGAAGAAGGTAATCGAGAAGAAGCCTTCTCGTATGCAAATTTTTCATGTGTTCGAGTACAGTAAAAGCTCTTCATTCGTGGGCTATACGTTCCATAAATATGCCGCGAATACAGAAACCGTGAATATGGAATGGTAATTTATATGGGATTATAGGGGATACGTTCCTAGGTAACAAATTATATATATATATATAATCAATTTAATTGAAGTTTTTGAATATTTTGCTTAATTATCTTAAAGCTTAGGCAATGGTTTGAAGGATTATGTAATTTTCTCTTGCTTGGCAGTTTTTAAAAGCTCCTTCAATTCAGACTGCCACGCAGCAGCCGCATTAGCAATTTGCCTCTTAAAAATAAGACTCCGTTCCATAGGCGTTCATAAAGAAATCGCAAAGCTCATTTGTCATTCTTAAACCTTCACTAAGATTTTTCAAATTAAATGTCAGGTTTCCAGTGCCTGTTGAAGCCTCTTCTTCATTGGGCTGTGAATTTAACCCTTTGCACTCGAGGCCTTTTTCGCTTGCGCGAACCAGCAACTCGAAACGATTTTGGCCAAATTCGGCGAACATATTACAAGTAATTGAAAAACATTTATAAGGAAGCAAACGTATATAAATAATAAAATTTCACTAGTTTATTCATTTATATGTCGAAAACAAGAAATTTTATTAAGTATTACAAAATTTTAATAAATATTACACTCTGTAATTAAAGTTTTAAATTTAAGTTAAATTAAATTAATTAAGTTAAGTTAAATTAATTAAGTTTTAAAATTAAATTAAAGGTTTAAATTAAAGTTTAGTTAGCGTCGTAGCAGCGTAGTTCGATTTAAAGTTTTAAAACACTCGGGCGCCGCAGCAGCGCCGCTCGAGTTGCCACTTCGAATCGGCCGGGCACCGTATCGGCGCCGTTTGAATGCAAAGGGTTAACATTTCCTCCAAGTCAGTTTCAATCAAATCTTCATCTTGCAATTCAAGCAATTCCTGAATGTCACTTGATTCTATCTGTTCGAACCCATCTCATCCTATTCCATTAGCGATTTCGGCTATGTTTGCAGTTTGCATTTAACAACATACTTTAAACAAAGTAGTAATAAGATCTATTTTACTTTTTTATTAGTCGATTTGACGGCATTTACAAAGGATATTGGGTTGGATACCTATAGGAATCCTTTTATTATTATGTATGTACTTATATGATCCGCGAATTAAAAAATTTTTAGCCGCGAATATAAGAATTTGGTCGCATTTTTTAAATCCGCGAATAGTGAAAACGCGAATGAAGGAAGCGCGAATAAGGAGCTTTTACTGTAAAATAAAAACAGCTAGCAAGTATTCCTTAATACATTTTGCAGAATTGATGGTCGTTAAATTTCTTTCGCAAACAACAAGTCAGATTACACAATGCAATTAAAATGTGATGGCACTCTATTATGCATTATTCAAATGTTCTTGTGTACAGTTGTCGGTGTTATCTGCCGTAAATCCGGAGGGACGTGCTGCAAGACAACATGCTACTTTGTGTCGCTGATGCATTTGAGCAGAAGATACGATCTCCATAGATAACTCTGCCCAGATGTTATTGTAATATCAATCTTGCGTTCGAACGTTCGACGAGATAGTGATGTCGGGACCAAATGGGGACCAATGACCAAATATTGACATTGTGCTTGTTGAAGACACCTCTCGTAAAGCAGGCTTCAACTGAGAATAAAACTCTAGCAGAAAAAGTCTGCATCTTCAGTGCGGCATCAAGCATCCAGCGTGCAAACTCCAGCCGATTTGTGATTTTCATTGAAAAACGTTACCTGCGACCCTATGCTTTCTGGCAATTTTTCTTTTACTTAATGCGTATTTTCCTTGATGTTAATTTATCTTTCGAATTTGACAACGGTATCTGCGAACATCGATACTGACGTTGTAGCACACGGAAAATGCTTTCTGGTTTTTGTTTTTCTTGAATATCTTTAAAACTTCCCAGTCCTCACACTAGACACTTACCTTTTCAAGTATTTTTTTTTTAAAGTTTTAATATTTTTGCAAATATGGGTTCTAACCTACGTTTTCGTTTTCAATAATTTACGACCCCTTAAATCATTACATCTGCCTGATACCAGCATGAAAAAAAAACTTTTTAAAATGTACTTTCATTTAAAAAAACTCATTGCTGAAATACCATTTAGTTTTCGTTAATTTTTACCAGTTTCGAATAGATCCCCGACACACTATCTTTTTATGATTTTAGCCTACTAAACGTCGTTTGGGACCCCATGTTGTATGGTGATTCTTCATCCTTCTCATGCCTACTATCACCTATCTGAATTTGTCGGTCGAGTTCGGCAATACCCTGCATACTCTATGACAACAGTCTGGCCAAATCCATTAAGTAAATATTACTAAAGAATCGAGAAAATCGGCAACATCGATCTATTCAAATATCACCGATTTTCGGAGGAATACAGGGCTTAAGATATAGCTGTCAACGACAAAGAAAATCAGAATTTGATAACGGAAAAAAGAATTTCTTTTAGAAAAGAAAATTTGTGAAACTGAAAGAAAAAGGTAATGCATTTTTTCAACAAACCAGACATTTCACTGCTAACAAAATTTAATGGTTTGAAAAAAGCGGTTGTAGAGGAATTGGGAAGAATTTCTATAAAGAATTTTTTTTTTACTTGCATCCTTATTTATAATAATTTTTAGCTGTATCCGGCGCGATACTGCCACAGAAGAAATAATTTTGGAAATATCGTTTCGAAATTTTCGTCATTGAAATTGAATGATGCACAAAGGAGAAGTGTAAATAATATTTATTCTTTTTTTCAACTTTAATATTCAAGAGCTTTAGGGCAGGCAATATTTTTTAGTTTTTCCGTCATCAGCAGAAACAAATTTCTTGAATGTCCAACTCGTAGCATCCAGCATACAACTGGTCATGTGAAAAACATGGATTTTTTAGGGTCAGTCCGCACACTTTACCTCGCGATTTGCTGATTGTCATCTGGAATGCTAGTCGAGTGGGGAGCTGCAGTCGTTTGAAATCAAAAGGAATGTTGGGGGAATAATGGGAATACGTGGAGTGAGCATATCTTCTCCAATCGACTTTCCTTTCAGGATAGTTGTCGCGTTTCTTGCCTCATATTAGTTTTTTTTTATTCTGACACTCGTGATCAGGTTTCATCTAAAAGCTGTATTTCGGTTCTTGCTTCATGTTGCTCTTGAGACTCTGAAACACGTGAATTTTCAATCTGTGAACGTTCTACTTAATTGCTTTCTTGCCGTTCCTCGTTTGTTTATGAAACTCTATTTGGCTAATTTCTAGATGTTGCGTAGTTTGCTGATTCAAAAAATTAACGAATGTTTGGAAACGTACTTTTTGTCGAAGTAATCAACACGATATGCATTTGTAAAATCGAAATATCGTTTGTAGATTCACTTAATTAATAGCAAAATTACTGTTTGCACTGGAAAATTTCCATTATATATAACTTACCTTGAGCGGCATTGATTTTTATTATGTATGAGTGAGATCAACTCTTAATATTATGTATGGTTTGCTGCAGACAAAATAGTGAGCACTCTTATTGACAACATCCTGTGTAAAAGACCATTCATTAATGAGAAGAAACACATTAGCGCTTTCGCAAAGTATTTTTAATTTCATTTCCCTCATATCAACTCACATCAATCATAATAATTTTATTTTGTTTGTTATATGTGCGATTAATTCCGATGTGATGTACTTTTTGACTTTTGAAACTATCAATTTTAAAATATAACCATCTTGGAAGTGCAGTCAATATTTTTAACCAAGTATCATCGTAATCAATTGAAAAGTATAGCTGCGCATAGGAAATGAACTAAAAAAATTGTATTTTTGTATCATAGATATGATAACTGTACCTCTGTCTATAACCTTTACGCTGGTGCAAGCAATGAGTTGATCAAGATGCATAGAAGTCGGTTGAATAGTACAGCAGCACATAAAATACCAACAAACAATTCATTTTTATATATTAGATTTATGTATTCTTTTAGAATTGTAATACTTGGTGCTCTTTGAGAATTGTAAGGGAAGAAACTATTTTTTTTATATCTCTCGAGATTCGTTCAGAATTCTCAAGATTAATTATAAAAAAAATGGTTAACATATTTTCTTTTAAAATTGATTAAGCGCAGAAAATGTATTTATGCAATAAATTTGGTGATATAGTTGAATTAATAATATTTTTTAAGTTAAAATGATGCAAAAATTTGTGTACTCTAGTAAAATTTTAGTGTTTTTGTGTGCAGTGAATTCCAGAAGTATTAAATTTTTAATTAAAATTTCAATCCTATAGGATTGGTTCCCCTAACACTTTCTCGCATACTCTCTAATAATGTTGTTACCTCAGAGAACTACTTATACGTAGCATTTACGTACAATAGCTACGATATATTAACCTCTATCTTGAATTCAACATAATTTACTGAATGTGTTATGATCAGTAAGTTATTTTGATAATAATGCTTGGTTAATAGATGCGGTAAATAGATGCAAAAATATTTTTTTATATATTAGATAATTTTAATGTGCCTATAACCATCCCGTAAGTGCAACTAATAAGCATTCAAAGTTTTATCGAAATCGGTTAAGCAGTACGGCAGCTTATAAGAGACATACAGACAAACGTTCATTTTTATTTATATAGATAAATGTGTGTGTACGTGTCCTTGGGTGTACTCTAAAATATATCCAATTTATTTGTTGTGATGTTAACCTCCATCACACAACACTTTTTTAATTAACAACTGTAGATAATCAATTCACGAGTAATGGAGGTGTATGTGCTTGTGATGTCCGACTTTTCTACCAAACTGCTCAAAAAGAAATTTACACTCGGAACGATTTTTTTTTTAAATATCAATTAAAAAGTTAGCGAAACTTTGGCGTTTTTCCACGTTAACTTCCGAAAATATATCACTAAAAACGTTTTTACATACTCTTAAAATTCAAAAAATTATTCTTCTTTTCTCAATTAAAAATACATTTTAAGCATATTTCCCAAAAATATATTTCATACAATAAAAAATTTGACCTGCACTGAGCACATTACGCTTGCACGAAAAATATTAGCTTTTTTCAGTGCGTTGCCAGCACGTTGACAAAGGTTTAAATTAAAAGATTATGTCAATTCTCACAGTATATTAAACCCCTTGAAAAGTATCATTTTTTTCAAGTATCTATATGAATTGAAATAAATGTGAGACATGATGTTTTCTGTAAAAAAACAAAGAGAGAGGGGGGGGACATAAATAGTTTGTTGCTGCCATATGAAATATCCACATTATTAATTCAAAAGTTCCGTATTATTTAAAGCAAGTAGGTTTAAAATATACAGAATATCCCCTCTATTTGGGGCCTAACGGTAATTTTTAAACAGATAGTAATAGACATGCATATCCAATAAAAAAGATAGTTTAAATGAAGTAAAGAATTATATTTTGTATAGTTTGAATCAATTTATATTCGCATGAATTATGTATTTATAATATTATTCAGGCCCTCGGTCCTATGAGAGCTATTGAAGAAAATATTCTTGAGGCACTAATAAAAAATTTTCAATTCTTTCTCTACAAAAACTGATTTATGTAATGAAAATTCGAATATCACTATTTTATAAAAATGCTTCGCTATTTCAGACCATTCCATTGACTGGCTCGAGAAAAATATATTTATTTGCCCCTCCCCCCCAAAGTTTCTTCAAGGCTGATTGGCCTAAAATAATGTAATAATTTAGTTTTTTATTATAATTATATTCAAAGTTTAATAATTTGGTTTAGATTTGGTAGCAAAATACTGAAAAGGTTTTTTTTTTTTAAATCTAAAAGTTAACTTGTTAAGAATATTTTATTGAATATGATTCATAGAATCGAAGTACTACATAGAATTTAGACCTCATAAATTTTTCAGAAGCATTATTAATTAATAAAAAATAAAATATTTATTTATCATTTACAGCATTTATTAAAAAAATATACCTATTTTGAATAGATTAGAAATTAGCTATTGGGTCATGATAAGAGTAGACACTTCGTGTGTAAAACCTTTCAGAGAAATAATGATCTGAAAAATTCAAAAACTTTCACAGACCAAGCATTAATTTTAAAGATAAAAAATTAATACATTTTTTGAAAACCAACATGCTTAAACACTGTCAGCATATTAATACCAATTAAGCGTGTTTTAAAAATATTTTCCAATGTGCAATGAATATTATTTAAACTGAAATATAGTCGCAATTAAAAAGTCAAGAATTTCATATTGTACGTATTTGACTTTGGTTTTACGAAATGAAAAGATGCAGTATTTACTTATATTTCCGGAGATACCGCCAAGAAAATTCATTGCTCGAAATATCAAGACTGAAAGTTCAATCTTATTTAGCGTCATTAATCCTGAGGGATTCACTGCAACTTCATGCCTTGGTTTATTGGTATTGCTGAAGAAACCATTAATACAAAGTTACATAAAGTATTCAATTAGAAATTTTAACGACCACTCATCTTGAAGAATAAGATTGTTATTAAAGGAAGCTAACATTTAATAAAATTAACATGATTTTTATATTTTAGATTTGTTTACTTACATCTTCAACCTCCAGGAATTGAAATAGTATTGAAGTAGCTGTTATAATGTTTTTTAATAGTTCGAACTGTTTTGTAATAAAATAATTTTAGACATGTAATGAAAGTGATTTAAGAAGATTTTTCTAACAAACAGATTTTTTTTGTCGTGTCCGTGTTCCCACTGAAAAGAGATGCAGTAGCTTCTGAGGGTAAAGACCCCTGAGCACCCAGAGGGCAGAAGTCTGACTTGTAGCTCAAATGAATAAACTTAGATTAAAAAGTAGTTTAAATAACTTAGTTTCATTGTCTTTTGAAAAAAATAGCAATAACTGGTGGCATTTTATGTTTTTATTTGTATTTAATTGAATAAATACCTAGCTGATACCTAATTCATTTCAAGCATATAGTTCTGTAATCAAAAATACTATATTGACGTTAGTACTAAATTTTTCTCTAAAGTTGCTTTAAAAATGCTTATTTTTTAAAAGATAAAATTTGTTTACGCACTCTAGTAAAAATATGTGTCGAAGAAAATAACGATATTATATAACAAAGTCAAAACAATTACATTATTCTACATTATCTAGTTAGAAAAAATTTAATGACTACAGTATTTTGATATATATATATATATATGTATATGTATATATATATATATACATTGAAGTACAATATAAATATTTTTCCTTAGTTAATAATAATTAGGAATTCTTCATTTAAAAGATTATATTCCAAAATTTACGTTTACGGAAGATTCTGCTATATACACTGATGGAAAAAAAAAAATCCCAATACTAGGAAGGAGCTGTGTTAGAGAAACGAAATTTGGTAGGCGTGTTTATACATCTGAAAGATGACGTCGATTCAAATTTCGAGCTACGCGCGTAAGTGTGGCGCTAGTAGCGACACTATGAACATGCAAATGAGGTTTGTTTTAAATAAGCTCTGTAAGGTTCGTGATCATTATTTACAGTTGATATTTGACGTAGTGGTTTAATGTTAGTCAAGGATGCCTCTGAGAAGACGAAGAAGCCATTATCAACAGCTCACTGAGTTTGAACGAGATCGTGTTGTAGGGCTACGAGAAGGTGGGTTTTCTTTTCGCGATATGGCTGAAAGACTTGGCAGGAATATATCCACTGTGCATGAGTATTGGCGGCAGTGGTCAAGGGAAGGTTCTGCCTCAAGAAGACCAGGTTCCGGGCTGCCACGTGGTACTACTGAGAGGGAAGACCGTCGTTTTCGGCGTATGGCTGTGGCTAATCGTACTGCGTCTGCAGCTGAAATTCGAGCTGCAGTTGGCACCACAGTGACACAACGAACTGTTACAAATCGGTTACTTCAAGGACAGCTCCGAGCCAGACGCCTTGTACAGTTCATTCCACTGACTCCAAACCACTGCCGTTTGCGACGTGAGTGGTGTGAAGCTAGAGCTCATTGGAGGACGGAGTGGAGATATGTTGTGTTTTCTGATGAAAGCCGGTTCTATCTTGGTCGCAGTGACAGCCGTTTGTTGGTTGGAAGGAGGCCAGGTGAAAGCCTGCTAGTGACCTGTCTGCGGCCTAGACACACAGGGCCTACTCCTAGAGTTATGGTTTGGGGAATAATTTCGTATGACAGCAGGAGCACTCTCGTGGTTATCCCACGCACCCTGACTGCAAATTTGTACGTCAGTCTAGTGATAAAACCTGTTGTGCTGCCATTCATGAACAGCATTCAAGGTGGTGTTTTCCAACAAAATAACGCTCGCCCTCATACGACTGTTGTAACCCAACATGCTCTGCAGAGTGTCAACATGTTGCCTTGGCCTGCTAGATCACCAGATCTTTCTCCAATCGAGCACGTATGGGACATCATTGGACGACAACTCCAGCGTCATCCACAACCAGCATTAACCGTCCCTGCATTGACCGCCCAAGGGCAACAGCCATGGAACTCCATCCCACAAACTGATATCCAACACCTGTATGACACAATGCATGCACGTTTGCATGCTTACATTCAAAATTCTGGCGGTTACACCGGTTACTAATGTACCAATATTTCGCATTTGAAATGGCTCTTCTCGCCAATGGCTCTACCTGTGATCTTGAAACTTTAATCAATTAAATATGTTACCTAGACAAATGTATTCCTAAAATTTCATTACTGTACAATAATTTTTCTTGGTGTTGGGATTTTTTTTTTTTTTTCATCAGTGTATGTGTTTAGAAATCTTCGACTTTAAACTTTCTTGTTTTTTTTTTCTTCCAAAGTGAAGTGTACAAAAATTTAAAAGAGTAGGTACGTAGGCTTTTAGGAGCATCACTGATAGAATAAAGCCTAAATCAGTATGGTATTTCAAATATTTAACTACACAGCATTTATATCTTTACATTTCAAGTTTTACAGTTTAACTAAATCTTTGTTTAACACTCTTAAATAATCATATAAAGAATTTCATATTTTACTGCTGTTTTTATGCAAAATATATTATTACAGGAAAATTATGCAATATGCAAATTTTAAGCAAGAATAATAATATGCAGGATAATTAAATACCTATATTTGTAAAATAACATAGTTGTGACTTGTTTTACAAGCTAAGTTCTGATTCGTTTCAGTTATCTTAGATGGCCACTTTTCGAATGCTCTATCTCATTAAGGGACGAAATACAGAAAGTAGGCTTTTTTTTCAGAATTTACTTTATTGTTAAAAATTAACATCTTCTTTCCTCACACCCTTATTTCGCCGAATGAAACCCTTCCTAACGAATGCGCAAAAGCACGGAAGGTTTTAGAATCCCTTGGCAAACAATATAAGTGTTTTGCAATTTGATTCTTTCGAATTTTTAAAAGGGTATACTTGAAAAAGCTCATCCGTCAATTTTTTGGTTCTCTCTTCCTGAAAATCATAGGAATATTTGATAAAAGTTTTAAAAAATATATGTATTTTTTCTTTTGTTTTTCTTAATTGCAATTGACTAATATGGTAGGGAAAAGAAAATGTAGTGATGAGCATAATATTCAAGATAACCCATTAATAAAATTTACTTAGCGTTAACATAACCTTTACCATAACCTTTCCAGCAGATGGAGCACTTTTTGCTTCTTTTTGATGCTGATTCGTCCTTCGCTGTCCATTGTTTTGAATTCTGCTTGGTGTCTGGAGTATAAATGTAGATCTGTATCTATAATAACGAAATGCCTCAAAACAGCAGCTGGGTTTAAAATTTACAAACATTGTTTTGATATCGTCATGACCGGCAATTTTTAATCCGTCTTGCTGGCAACTTTCTCATTGTCAAAATATCGGTTAAAATATGATGCGCTCGTTCTTTGGATATACCAGTAAGCTCAGAAACCTCTGTCAATTTCAATCGGTGATCAATCCTAATATTTTTGATAGCTTTTCTAACGATTTCCTCTGTAGTGACTGGTTTTGGTCTTCCAGAACTCTCCGCATCCAGAGTACAGGTACGATCATATTTAAAATCTGCAACCCTTGTTTTAACAGTTGTAAATGAAGGAGCAGATTCTCCCAGTATAGTATCTAACCCATTTTCAATATCGGTTGTAGATTAGCCTTTTATATAATTTTTTTTAATCTCAACTCGTACTTCATTTTTCTTCATACACGGCAGAAAAGAAGAAACTTTTAAAAAGGGCAGTGTGGAAACAACCTAACACAAATCTTTGAAATACCCAAGAAGTATTTTTTAAAAAAATATGTCTATTTGAAGTACCATAGTCAAAGTAACACTAGGAGCACCGTCTCTAGGTCAAGTCGGAAACTTTTCATCCCAATTTCGTATCAGCTTTATTAACGTACTTAAGTACCACAGACCAGCCTCCTGGCTTAGGGGCAGCTCGTCTTCCCCGTGATCTGGGCGTCCTGGTTCGGGCATGGCTGTTCTTCCCTTGTGCTCTATCTGTGAGGAGTCTGAAAGAGTCCCCCCTTAAAAAAGAGTTTATGCAAGCGAGTGTGTGTCATTATTCTTGCGCACAGCCGACCATCCCGACACCACTGAACGTGAAGCATTAAAAAGGAATTTTTAGTACTATGTTGCCACGCGCATTATATCTTTACTGCTATCCGCAGTTGAGCACACTAATGAGCTGTAATCACTTTCAAATGACACATCTGTATAAATAAAATGGAATGTTTGTCTGTATGCCTCTTATGCGCGGCCGCACCGCTTATTCGATTGCTATAAAACTTTGAATAGTTATTACTTGAACTTACGGGATGGTTATAGGCATATTAAAATTATTTAATATATAAAAAAGTTTTGGATCTATTTACCGCATCTATTTGCCAAGGATTAATGAATTTTAGTTTATTTGTAGCTTATGTGTTGCCGCATCACTCCTCCGATTGCGATAAAACTTTCACGAGTTATTACGTGCACTTACGGGATGGTTATAGGCATAATAAAACTATGTAATCTATATAAAGAAAAATGAATGTTTGTCTCTTTGTTTCTGATGAGCTGCCGTACTTCTCATCGGATTGCAATAGAACTGTGAATACTTATTATTGGCACTTGTGCGATGGTTATAGGCATAGTAAAATTATGAAATATATAAATAAAATTTTTGGATCTATTTACCGCGCCTATTAACCAAGGATTATTGTCAAATTAACTCGCCAAGGAGACAACTGATTCAATAAAGGTGCTAAATTCAAGGTACAGGTTAATATTTCGTATCTATTGTACGTAAATGTTATGAAAGTCTCTCTCGGAAGTAACCGCCTTATTACAGAGTATGTGAGAAAGCTTTAGGGGCAAGCACTACTATAGGATTGAAATTATAATTAAAAATTAATAAATAAAATGTCAACGTTTTATACAGCATTTTCCTGAAATAGTAGAGTACAAAAATTTGTGCAATATTTTAATTTAAAAAATATTAATTCAACTATATCAACAAATTTATTTCATAAATATATTTTCTATTTTTATTCAATTTGGAAAGAAAATATTTTAATGACATTTTCTAACAATAATCTTGAGAATTCCGAACGAATATTAAACGAATCACGAAAGATACAAAAAATAGTTTCTTTCCTTACAATTCTCAAAGAACACCAAGCATTACAATTTTAAAACAATAAATAAATGTCTTAAATAATAATGAATTGTGGTTTGTTCGTATTTTATGAGCTTCCGTGCTATTGAACTAATTTCTATACAACTTGGTCAACTCATTGCTTGCACCTGTGTGAAAGTTTTAGTCAGAGTACTGTTATCATATCTGTTATATAAAAATGAATTTTTATTTGTTCGTATTCTATGCGCTGCTGCACTGTTCAACCGATTGCGATAAACCTTGGCAAAACCTATTGCTTTCATTTACACGAAGGTTATATTTTAAAACTGATAGTTGACAAAAGTAAAACAGTACATCCCATCGGATTTAATCGCACATATAACAAACAAAATAAAATTATTATGATTGATGTGAGTTAATATGAGGGAAATGAAACCAAAAATACTTTGCGAAAGCTCTAATGTGTTTCTTCTCATTAATGAATAATCTTTTTACACAGGATGTTGTCAATAAGAGTACTCACTATTTTGTCTGCAGCAAACCGTACATATTATTCAGAGATGATCTCACACATACAAAATAAAATTATTATCGATGCCGCTCAAGGTAAGTTATATATAATGGAAATTTTCCAGTGTAAACAGTACTTTTGCTAATTATTAAGCAAATCTACAAACACTATTTCAATTATACAAATGCATATCGTGTTGATTACTTCGACAAAAAGTACGTTTCCAGACGTTCGTTAATTTTTTAAATGAGCAAACTGCGCAACATCTAGAAATTTGCCAAATACAGCTTCATAAACAAAAGAGGTTGTTGGAATTGCAAATTCACTTGTTTCAGAGTTTCAAGATCAACATGGGCAAAACCGGAGAGAAAACATTTACATTCTACCTGTTCACGAGCATTAGAATAATAATAAAAAAAACACAATATGAAGCATGAAGCGTGACAATTATCCGTAAAAGAACGTCGATTGGAGAAGATGTGCGCATCTCATGCATTCCCTTATCCCCCCCCCTCAACATTGCTCTTGATTCCAAATAACTGCAGTTTCCCGTGCGACTTGCATTCCCGAGGGCCGTCAACAATGTGCACGGTCTATCATTTAAGTGTGCGGACTGAACCTAAAAAATCTATGTTTATGTTTTTCAGATAATCAGTTGTATGCCAGATGCTCCGAGTGAGACAGTCAAGAAATTTATTTGTTTGTTTCTTCTGAAGACGGAAAAAAAATATTGCCTATCCTAAAGCTCTTGAATAATAAAATAAAAAAATAGAATAAAAACTATTTTCACTTCTCTTTTATATATCATTCAATTTCAATGAATGTATTCATTTCCGATGTGAAAATAAATAACATATTTTCTATTATTGCTAAGTAAACAAGACAGTTATTTTAAATTTCAAACGATATTTCCAAACTATATCTTCTGTGGCAGCAACGAGCCAGTTGCCAGCTAGTTTGTAATAGAAATCCTTATCAGCAACATAACGTGACTCGCTCGCACATCTGATGCCTTTTGTTGGTGTATGAGTGTGAGATAAATGTGTTTTTTCTTACTTATCTGTAAAAGTGGCCATTGTAGAAAGAATTTGTAGTTAATATTTTTTTATCGCTGGATCGTTCAGCACAAATTTTAAATAGTATAACATGTGCATATATTTTAGTATTGTTTTTACAGTTATTATAATTTCAATTTCATAAGACTCTGAATAGATCAATTTCCGGATCACACTGTGTGTTATCAATTTTTTATGTAACAGTTATTCAAAGTGTGTTGGCATCTCAGAATCGTCTTAAGCTTTGTAGATAATAAAGAAATTGGAAAATATGAATGGAAAAAAATTATTTTCTCGATATAGCCACCACAGAGAGATTTGCAAAAGATAATGAATTTAACTTCATTTTTTACTGTCCGATTTTAATTACAGAAAAATACGTTCCACTGGCACTCATTGCCAGGTCCTATCTGAAATCGCAGGAAGTTATATTCCACCTAAGTCATATTTAAAATCAATCAACGTTCTTGGACTATCACGTCTTACAAGATATTTCAAATTCTTTCACGGAAGGCCAAAAATGCATGGATTGTTGTCTGAGAATTAATAGGTTACACTTGTCGTAAATGTCATTTCTTAGCATCTTTTTTATATATTCTGTACAATATTTGTTTAGAATCTGTCTAACTCAACAGGTAGTATGTGGAGGAACCCTCTCTTATATAAACATTATATGCAAGGCACTGACTTGCTTTCAGAGTCAGAAAAATTGCTTAAAGTAAGGCCCTAAAAGTAAGGCATATCGTATCCTTGTGATCCAACATATCAATGGATGTGCCGTATTTCCTGACGATGAAATACCTCAGAAATTTAACATCATACTGGTAGTGGATTTTTAACACACGAAAGGCAATGAAATATCCAGGACCGAGTGCACAATTTAGGATTCCGGTAGGTATGAGTATTCATGGAGCAGTGAGTGACTGAATGTCTGGTTTATTGGCGCAAAAACCATTTTTGATTACGAACAGAGTTCAAGCTTTTATGAGAAGTAACTGAAATAGGAATGTTAAGCAAGGTTTTTGCGTTGAGAAATGATTTTGTTTGAGATGGTGACAATGTTTCTATAAGGAAATCTCCAGATTTTCGCTTTTTAACAGATTTTGGTTCTTCTCCAATACCATACCAGTAATCCCTTTATGTATAACGAAAGGAGAAAACGAAAACAAATTTCTAGAATTATCAGATTCAGTTGGAGTCAGAATTAAATATCTTACAAATTTACCTAAGCAATCTATATTATAACTCATCAATTCCATAACTTCCATACCAGAAAATTTTTCAAAAGATCTCATGCAAAGAAACAAGTGTAATTCGACTCTGACGGCACGGCCCGCCACGAAGCCCAAAAAGGGAAGGCAGTTACGGGCTCTGGAACAACCAGCCTCGACACTTATCTTGGTGGTCTATACGCTGAGTCACCTCCAGGAACGTTGACCACCCTTAACTCCAAGCCTCAGAGAATGACCCTTTCGCTTGATCCCTAGCAAACTAACCGATTGGTTAGGTTACTAGCCGAATTGATGCACCGGGGACCAACAGTACACCACCAGTCTAATGGGTTGCCATCCACGGCCAACATGAATAGTTTTTGGCTGTCCATGAGAAGCAAGAAGCAACCAGAGCGGTGACAGCTTCTCATGGAGAGCTCCCTCGATTGCTGTCGAGGGATGGAAGGATCAAGCAAACAGAAGTTGTAAGGGAGAGTAAACATGAAGAGAAGGTGTAAGAAAGAGTAAACAGGGAGTAAAGACCTCATGGTGCCTCGGGGTTGGGAAACCCGTACTCACCTAAAGAAAGTGAGTCCCTGATAGGTATACGGAGCAGTGCAAATGTATTTGCGCTTCGCAGTCCAAAGGATGTCCCAAGATCACCCATAGCGAAAAAGAAATTGAGAAGAATAGTACTGAAGTTGTGAGTTGGAATATCGAGGAAGCACTTGATGCGCAGGTGAAAAGTTTATGTAAATATTATCAGAGGACATTAGATTGGGTTTTTTTAATTGATAATTGAACTTGACTTGCCAACGTCTCTGAGATATATCTGACTCTAGTGTGAGCCTGAATGTGTGAAGATCTGTCCTCTTTTGTTATTTCTATAGAGAAGAGTTTTCTTCCTTTTCTAGGATGAATAGACAAAGATCCTGTTTCTTCAGATTAAATTATATTTTTTGGAATTCTTTCGCAGTAATAAAAGATTTCGTTTCAAAAATCCGAAATTTCAATAAAGCAGCAAGTGTAAAATCATGTATTTGACTAAACAATTTAAACTATAAAATGCGCTCTTGTGAGTTCAAGAACTGTGAAAAATGAGCACACTTATGACAAGTTCTTTATAATATATTTAAGGTCTACGCTGATATTTAAAATAAGCAAGAGGGTTGTACCTTAGATTTTATCTCGCACTGAAACAAGATGGAGCGTTTTTTGCTTCGTAGTACAATGAAGAAAACCAAGTTTATAATTTAAATGTTTTGCTTTTTCTGATTAGGTTGGAAATTTTTTACAAATCTACCGTTTTGGCGATAAAACTACATACAAAATTTCCTTTTTTGTAAGCCTTTGCAATTATAAATTTCATATGCATGTTTAATTCAAAATTTGATACAGATCTACAATTTGAGTGATAAATTTCCAAATTTCATGAATATAGCTAAATCAATTTTTGAATCATCACATTTACATGCACCAGAATATACTGACGGGTAAACAATTCGTTCCCCACGAAACAATTTCATTCCAGAATTTAACTTTAAAAAATTCGTAATTTTGGGTCAGAAAAACTGATATAATTTCCTCCTTATATCCTGTTGCGTTTTATAGTCGTAACCCCAAAAAGTAGGGTTCTTTCTTTTTTTTCCAATTCATGGAAGTCTGAAGAATCCTCAAAATCTAGAGATCGAATTTTTTAAGGATTGCAGGGCTTCCTCTGTTAAGTTTCATGCACAAAACAGGTAATTTATTGTTTTTATTACGGTCTTTTGTGCTCATATAATGTTTATTGTAACTAACCCAAACTTATTTACTGAAAAAGAATCTTTAATAGCAAATTACATGGGAAGCACGAATTCATAATGATATATATGTATATTATATATTTATTTCCTTTATTTTAATACCACAAAAAGAACACACCGAAAATTGATTGGAATTGCTCAATAAAATATTCCCAAAACAAATGTCCCAGTTGTTGGCTGTTTGATCTTAATTATATAACATGCGCCCTTGAAGTGCATGTTGTAACGTTCCCCTGTCCCATTCACTATAGGTGGATTTTCCAGCCAGCTGTTTACCACCTGTTTACACCTTTCATTGTTAAACGTCTCCAGATTGCTAGGTGGGGGATTTCCTTTATCGCCGTGCGGTTGGCGTAGCTGGTCATTAGTTGTCAGCTAAAAGATCACACGTGAGATTCCTTGTTTGGGCGGAACTTCTAGAACCTTCAAGGGAAAGGAGTGGTCACCCAAATGGATGCCAAATAGTCTCCTTTGTGAAAGGACTATTATTGACACATCGCTAGAGCGGTCAGTAGCTAGGACGTATCATTGATGTACATTTCCCACGCCAGGCTGGAGTCCCAAATGAGGAAAATTTTTACTGAATGATTGGTCGATAGAGCTCATGTGGACGAATGGGAGATGAGAAGGTGGAGAGTGAACAGATAAAGTGCGGGTTTTTCTTTGAAGAAGAGAATATACTTTTTGGATTGCGAACTGCTGTCTCTTTTTACGCTCCCTCCTGAAGTAACCTTGCTGACTATAACATCCTGTTAGTTTCCTGTGGTGTGATTTCTTAGAATTGATGGACTCTTTTCACGATAAGCCTTCAACATTCGACTGTTGTGTAAATATCAAATGTTCAAACATGGAATAGAACAAATTGTTCTTATGTATAAATATGACTGTAAATAAAAGAATTGTCTGAAATTCTACTCTTTTATTTGATCAGTCAGTATCAAGCCAGGACAATGCAATTATTTTCACATTGGAAGCGTCATCTAAAATATGGGAATTAGAAGCTTCCGATATGGTGGTAAGTTCGTGCTTCCATAGTGGGTACAATAAATGGTAAAAAGCTCTACTTTTATTTTGATGGTATCTGTAGTTCCCTTGACTCATCTTGTGTCTTGGCAAAAATTGGTCTTTCGAAATTGGACTAGTGATGGCTCTTTTCGTGCCAACAGTTTCTCATAAAGACTGAAGGATGTGGTCTTAAGGACTGTAAAAAGTGGACTTAAAAACAAATATCCTGATGGCATCTAATTTTAAAGTGTGTCCATTCTTTGAAGAATAACATCATTTTCGATTGACTTTATTTTTCAATGGAAGGTGTGTGATATACAATTAAAAAACTTGCAAAGGAACATAGAGTTTGAAAAATATTCAAAAATAATCATTAATTTAAACAATTCAATGAAAGTTAATAATCACAAAAAAATCCCGTCAGATAATCTTATATTTATGAATAATAGTATATCTTAAGTAGTTTCTTTATAACAGCTTTATTTTATGAGACTTTGAGATTATTAGTTTACAACATCGGTAATTTGTCTTTTTGACTTTTAAAAACAGTAGCATTATTGAATTCGTGCGTTCATCACTTATAGCTGTTTGAATGTGATTGAAAATCAATTTCAATGCATTAAACTCTCTTTCACGTGATTTTGAAGGAAATAATGTAGTTAAAATCATATAAATTTTGGAAGTTGAAGATAAAATACTTTTCAATTTAAAAGTTACTTTCAAAATATTCACAAAATTTATTGATTTTTGCCCTGAATTTGGAATAATTAGTAATTGTAAGCATTCTAACACTTTTGAAAAGATTGCTGAATGAGATTCTTCTATTGATTTTGCTGAATCAATTAATAGTCATTTATTTTGTCGGAAATTCGAATAAACCTTTTGAAAAGGGGCAAAAACTGAAGACCTAGAATAAATATTTCGAATCATAGTAAATATTCTAATCAATATATAGTTATTTTGATAAAACATTTACGTATGTTTTTTTGTCCATGCATTCATTTGTAAAGAAAATGTTTTCTGATAATATCGCTTTGCATAATATTCTCATAGAATACGAAACATTTCTCAATAATATATATTTATTTCTAAAATATAGTTAAGAATATTTACGGATTAATATGTAGTCTTTTAAAGATTTGTATTGTAATTATTATGACAGACATTTGAAAGATAAGCGTTATTCGAAAAAGTATAATCAATTGCTTTGCTAATGCTCAGAAAAACTATTATTTTTTTGTAAAAAAATTAAACTAATTTAACAATAAAGAAATTTAATTGAAAATGGCTAATTTTAAAGTGAGAAATATTTTCAAATGATAGCCTTAGGTCATATGTACTTGATTACAATTTTGATTATTATTTTAGGATAAAGACGTTTAAAAAATTAAAAATATTCGGCATAATGTGAAAGCTCAAACCAAATGTAAAGAAATTCTTTTTTCATAATTCTTTTGGTTTGTGATATTAAAAAAAGTATAACTCTGAAATTTTTGGGGTTGGAAGCCATGTCTGCTAATTTTAATCAAATTTAGATGATACATTTAGTGCCTTTTCTCTCTTCTCATTTAGCTAAGGCGCACATGAAACTTCCACTGGAGCATACTTTTAATACAGAAAGAAGTTGATCCGACTTTTAAAAGTAATGATTATTCAATTAATGAATTACTGGATTTCAGCTTTTTTACTATTTCTTATACGAAGTATAGAAGTATTTTAATCGTCAAACAATTCAAACTCCTTCAAGGTTCAGACTTCTTTGAGTATGAAAAACGCCTTTTTGAGATTATGAATATCTTTCTGTGAACACAATAATTCAAGGAGCTTTGAACTAAATATCTGAAATTTGATACATAAAATAGACTAAATTTTTACATTAAGTAGCACATTGCAAGTAAACCATATAAAATACTTTTAAAAAAATATTTTATATTTTTGATTTTTTTTATTGTAATATTATTTATATGAAAATAGAATGACCTTGTAAATAGTGTATTACTCTTTTTTAAATTAAAAGTGGCTATAGATGTATCGGTTAGCCGCTGATGCTTTTCTAAGAACAATTTTAAATTGAAAGATCCAAGTTCGCGTGTGGTTTTTTTACTAAGAATTTATATTTATGTCTAGATCGTTCTTTATTCTTCTACCAGATCATATGCAAAAGAATGAAGAATTGTATTGGTCATCCAAATTTAAAGTTATATGAATACAAAAGTTTCATATAATAGAGACTAACTTCTGATGACTGCGAGCAACTTTTATAATAGTCAATATAAACTTCCAAGATGTTATTAATGCAAGACACTTTCCTCATAAATAGATAATTGTAAATAAAATTTTAAAAGAATCTTGGCACCCTTTAAAATTGTCAAACAGCTTTTAAAACTGTGCACTCCATATTGTCAAAAGCAGTTTCCATGGTACGGTTTTCATGTTATGATTTTATATATTTTTAGGTGTTAGAGGTTATAAACTTGGAAAAAATTCTTGCTCAACAATTATCTACTTTATTAACCAATTTCTATAATCACCGACTAAGAGGTTAAAAAAATGCATCAAAATTACAGTTATAAAACACAATATTTTATTAATATCCTGTATGGTGTAAAGTAATAATATTTTAAGTAATAAACATTATATAAATTAAGAATAAGATCATTACTGTGCATTTCTGCTGTTACAATAAAATTTGTGTTAAAATTGATCTTTTTATTTTGGATATAAAATATTAGTCATTTCCATTCTGGGACTCGCCATTTCTAACAACCGGTTTCAGGATCACCAAGAAAACCTTCATGATATTATAGAATTTTGCAAGCCTATAGTCTCTGAATGATTAACATTAAAGTGAATGTCTTTCAGATTGTTTACAATAATTAATTCTTTTAATTAATGAGGCTTCTACTTTTTCTAAGTCGTAATGGTTGATCTATAGATTTGCTCCAAATTTTCATAAACTTTTAAACAATTATAGGATTTAGTCTCTTTACACATATGCCCCCCTCCACCGCTTTTAGCTCATTGAAACTTGCACATTTTAGGGTTTTTTTTCCCTTTCATTTACTCCATTTTTTTGTCTTTCTTTCTTTTTTCTGTACTTCTAAATTGCTCTTACATTGTTTTACAACGACAAATTTGGTAAATCTAAAATATCCTCATTTAAAATACAGACCAGATGTATCCACTCTAGTGATGAATATTTCTTTCCACTTCTTTCCACTTTCCTATTCAATGATTACATCTGAAATTTTCAGTGAATATTTTAAAGTTAATCAACGAATCGTGTCACCTATTCCTATGGGAGAACTTTTTGGCAATTGAACTTTTCAAAATATTTCCTTCCTCAGCATTTTTCTTCAAGTTGTAAAATTGAAATTTTTATTTGATCGTAGCATAACTTTAAAGTTATTACAATTTTTTTCTCCTTTTCAAGTATGACTTTTGATTCGTCATCATCTACCATTGTTATTTTTAGGCTTCTGCCATTTGTTCTGGCTACACTCCTGTTCCGCGATGTTAAACTCCAATTATATCACTCCAGTTATCATATGCTTTTTATGATAATTTTTTTTGATTTTCCTTAAATTTGAATCTAACTAAAATACCTCTCCTCAGCAACTAATTAATCTTATACTATAATACGAGGAATGGTTGCCAAGTCGAAAATCGCCCCAGAATTAATAAACTCCGGTAAACTTGGGGGTCTGGGGTTTTTGGCCACGAGGAATCGATTGGCGCCTGTTTTGAAGCGCTACGGTCAAGCAGTTCGGAGTTACAGATAGGATATTTTCAAACTTTATTAGTTCGCCATTTTGGCTAATAGGTTTCAAGCGGTAACGTGCTGCCATCTATAGCCAATATGGCGAACTAATAAAGTTTCCAGAAGATGATCCGGAACTCAAGGAACTGATCTCGAAATAGATGATCCATAACCCGTGGGGTGATATGAACCCAAACGCTCCGTGCATGGTCAGCAAACATGGAAGAGACCAGTGCAGATGGGGATTTCCAATGGAACATCAAGACATGACATCGCTGGTGGACGATGAAAAGCCGAGGTTTAACCGGTTATCTTTTCACCAATGGTTTCACAAATTTTCTTATGGCATGTATTGTTTTGATAAATCACAATTGAAAATTTAAATCTTCGAGTTAGCTTCGATGCGTGTTTTCTCCGAGCGGAGCTCGGTCACCCGCTGGTATTGTATAATACTTATTCAATGCTAAATAATATTGTGAATATCTAAAAATGCAGAATACCGTCCAAACAATTTTATACAGTATGCCATAATATTCAAAAGGCATTAAAAATTTTAAAACTTTTCATAAGAAAAATTCTGGCACAAAAATATTTACTACTCAATAATTCATTTAATTTAATTAACAATTTCTCATTAAAAACGTAATATTATACAATACTGTGAGGAAAGTACGGGAAATTCTGCATTAAACAACATTGATCATAGTTGGAATGATGTGACTGTAAATTATGTACAGGTGGTTATCGAAATAATGGAAACACTTGCAAATAAAAGTGGCATTCAAGAATGCATTTCTTAAGCATTAAATTGTAACCATATCTAAAAGTTTTTTAATATAAAAATATGTATCATAGAAGTACGAAGTAACTTTATGAAGCTATATAAGTCTTGGACTTTTGTCAAAAGCGAAAATGTCAGATCTCACAAAATTTTAAGGAGACCAAATTGTAGAAAATCGACCAGCTGGAGCAACTGTGACCCAAATATCCCAATTTTAGGCGTTTTTAGAGGTAAGATGTTTAAAGTCATAACTGCGTATACACAACATGGCAAAGCAAAATGATGGATTGAAGGGGAAGTTGAGTGACCAACGGGTATTGAAGAAGATGTAATATCTAAAAAACGATTGTTAAAATGACCGCGAAGTTCAGTCAGCGTCTGGATTCTCCAGTGTCAATAATTACAGGTAGGGGTAAATCTTCATAAATATAACAGATAGAACATTTAAGGCAGAGCAGCAATTCCGAAGTCACATGTCAGAGATGTTAATTCCAAACAGCTATTCCATAACCACAAAATCTAGCCAATTGATAAGTGTAAGACAGTTATATGGTCAGATGAATCATGTTCCGCACTTTTCTCCACAAAAGTACTGGTACATATTTGGAGGACACCTGCTCAAGCATGCGGTAATGACTATTTTCTTTAACTGTTAAGCATGGAGATGAATATGTCTTGGCATGGTCAACCATGCCATGATTTTCTGTTGGCTCACCCGTAATCCTAAGGAATGGAAAAAACAGTGTTGAAAAGTTTTAGCAGATCAGATTTAACATATGGTGCAAAGTTTGTGTCCTGTAGGTGATGGAATTTTCTAGGATAATAATACTCCTATTTAAGCAACGAGACTTGTCGTAATTTGATGAACACGAAGATGAAGTGAAACATCCACTTTGCCCATACAGTCTCGACCTCAATATAATCGAACCGTTATGGTCTATCTTAGAGTTCAATCAGTTGGTGATATCCTCCAACAGCATCTCTCGTAAAACTTTATAATATCTCCATAATGAATTGTACAATATTCTTCTAGATACGAATCAGCATTAGTATGATTCAAGTTTAGATGAATAAAAGCTGTATTACATGCCAAAGGTGGCCTTAAGCCTTATTAATAAAGATTCTTGTATTCGTTTGTGATTTTTCCATTATTTTAAAAATCACCTTATTTAAAAATATGACATAACAATTTATCACTTATGCATTTTACTTGAAATGAGCAGGTAATCAACCTGCTACATTTTTTGACACCTTGATTTAATGTTAAAAAATGAGCGAAAAATAATTAAAAATAATCCCGTGTTAAAAAATTCTTCATCTAACTTATACTATAAAACATGTAAATATTATTATTCGATTAAACTATCAAGAACTTCGGTGAGCAAATCTTATTTTACAGAGAAAGTATAGAGAACTTTATTTTACTTTTTTTTCTTAATAGTGAAATTTTAATTTTCATAAAGTGAAAAAAATCTTGGAAAAATAATTCTTTAATGTACTATATATTTAAAGCTTGAACCTAATGTGTATTATTTATCGATATCAAATCTTAGTTACGAGTGACACCGTGTCTCTTTGACTCGTATTCTTTCCTCGAAATTGTTAAAAACATTTTTAAATTAAAAGGAAAATACGGGCATAGATGTAAAAAGGCACTATATTTCTATCGAGCCAAAACATTCAATTTCTGTGATCGACATTCACATTGGATGTCGTTGACCAAATGGATAAACGTTCATTAGAAACTAAGAACTCGATTTCGGAAGTAAATAAAAACAAAATTTAATCAAATTTTAATTTAAAAATGATGACGAAGTACGCAATAATATTTCTCATATTCGTATAGGTAATTAGAATTAATTATGAAAATATTCATGCTGGAAAATAATTTTGTAAAAACCGGGAGAACTTTATTATACAATACTGCAATCCACTATTGATCAATATAACAAAAAACTCACATTTACTCTATTTCAGTACTGTACAATATCCTTTTTACAATATAATGTGCTACTTGGGCTATTTGACTTTTTTCTTGATTTGGTTGGTCTTGAAACTGATTTTTGCATACCTGAGAATGTAATTTATCGAAGATAACTTCTATACCCAGCAATGACCAGATTTTCAATTTTTCATTAATTAAAAATTAAATGTTTAAATGATTATCAAAGCATCTTAAAATATTATTTATACTTCAGTATTTGTAAGAAGAATTTGAAGCTCAACTAAAAATATTATAGTGGAGTTTAAAGATATTCGATAAGAAATCAATTGTTGGAAGCTATGATGTAAGCTTTTCATGCAAGAAAATAAAAATATATTTAATATTAGAATTGTATGGATCCCAATATATTTTCTAAAACTTTACTTTTAATTAAAACAGAACGATTTTTGCAAATAATTTTAGAGGAAAAATTAGATTCCCAAATGAATTTCAAAAAACCTTAGAAGACTATTTTTTGCATACATTATAAATTTAAAAAAAAATGACCCGCAGTTTATTCAATCATTGTGAGTGGTAACTGAAACACAATGAGAATCAAAAGAAAATAAACATCCATGGTTGATTTAGTAAATGTTTGATTTCAAATATTTCATAGACTTATAATATAAAGTATATATATATAATTATTACCTTATTTAAGTAGAATCTAACAGCTTGTATACATTCATTTAAAATAAAACATGCAAAGAAATTAATCAACTTGAATCTATCACCAAATTTAATCAAATAAAAAAACACTCATAACTAACTCTTCCTTCAAATGTTTTAATTTAATAGAAATCGCCTTTTTTTTTCCTTAAAGGATCTTTACATATGTTAAATTCTAATCTTCTACCAGAATTTATGTACATTTCTATAAAAATCCGAGAGATTTTGCGATAGGAAAACAAACAGCACTAGAAAGGGGAAAATAAAAAACTGATAATAAACTTGAAGGAAAACATAAATCTTACGTAAGATAGGAAAATTATTGAAAGAATTAACATACGGTGCATAAAGAAAAATTTTGGCGATTATTCCAAATACAGATAGATTAAAGATTTTCAGGGAACAGGAAGACCAAGATGACTAACTTACACAAAAGTGATAGCAGTAGTACGAGAGTTCATAGCTCTCGTACTACTATATTAAAATATCCATAACATTCCGTGCTATTAAAATATCTCAAAGCATCTCGCAAAGATCAGCGAAGTCAGTAAGTACAGTAAACGCTCCTTATTCGCGCTTCCTTCATTCGCGTTTTCACTATTCGCGGATTGAAAAAATGCGGCCCAATTCCTATATTCGCGGCTAAACATTTCTTTATTCGCGGTTTCTTTATTCAACCTGCCAGTGTTTTAGCGTGCTAATAAGAAAGCGTGGGCTACAAGCGCTATTTTTTGTGACTGGTTCCGGAATTGTTTTGTTTCTGAAGTTGAAACTTAAAAAAAAACAACAGAATTTAGACTTTAAAGCACTTCTAGTTTTGGACAATGCACCAGGTAATCCTAGCAATTTTGAAACTATGCATCCAAATAAAAAAATGACATTTTTACCTCCCAACATGACGGCTTTGCTTCACCCTATGGACCAAGGAATAATCCAGGCCTTTAAGCTCTATTACATTATACGAACCTTCAAAATCATATTGGATAATATGGAATGTAACCCTGATATGAATGTTATGGAATGCTGAAAGAAATTTGACATAGCAAAATGCATCGTAAACATAAAAGAATCATTGGAAGAACTGAGGCCACACACATTGAAGTCATGCTGGAAAAAACTGTGGCCTGCTCTGACTGCTGAAAATGACGAAGAATCTGTGCAAGTTCAAACCTTGACTGCAAATCTAGCCACATTCGCGAATGGAATAGGACGAGATGGGTTCGAACAAACAGAATCAAGGGACTTTCAGGAATTGCTTGAATCGCAAGATTAAGATTTGTCTGAAACCAATTTGGATGAAATGTTAAGTTCACAGCCCATTGAAGAAGAGGCTTCAACAGGCACTGGAAACCTGACATTTAATTTGAAAAATCTTAGTGAAGGTTTAAGAATGACAAATGAGCTTTGCGATTTCTTTATGAACGCCTATGGAACGGAGTCTTATTTTTAAGAGGCAAATTGCTAATGCGATTGCTGCGTATCAGTCTGAATTGAAGGAGCCTTTAAAAACTGCCAAGCAAGAGAAAATTACAAAATTCTTCAAACCATTGTCTAAGCCTTATATATATATATAACACCTAGGAACGTATCCCCTTCAATGCCATATAAATTAGTATTCCGTATTCACGGTTTCTGTATTCGCGGCATATTTATGGAACATATACCCCCGCGAATAAAGAGATTTTACTGTACACGCACTACGAGGAGGATTTTCATGAATATTAGTTACATGGCAGGATTCCGTATAAGGAACCATTCACCATAAAATCGAATCAGGAAAGCCGTCTGCTGTTGGCCAAAAAGTATCTTAATAGGGGATTTAGATTTTTGAAATATTTTATTTAGCGACGAGAAAAAAATGTATGGAAACCAAAGAATGAAAAATCCAGTGATTTAGATTCATTTAAGATAGTTAAATATAGGGAATGGATCTGTTATAATCTGGGCAAGTATGGCTGTTCAGGTTTCTGTGATTTAGTATTTGTCGAATCTACAATTAAGAAAATGAACTACTTAAATATTTTAAAATACAATGTTGCCTCTAGTGTAGCGAATGTGAAATTGTTACGAAGATAGATCTTCCAACATGATAAGGATCCCAAACACACTTCAAAGATTGTGAAAGAATGGTTATTTTATAGTGCCTTGAAAACTTTGGACCATCCTCCACAGTCACCAAATCAACGCCCCAATGAAAATTTATGTCCATATCTTGAGAAAAATGTGCGCCAAAGAGCCATTTCTAATGACGAAGAGTTGAAATAATTTGTCTAAGAAGAATGGTAAACAAATCTCTCCAGAACAAAAAAAGTGGTCTTATTTGTGCTTAAAGGCAGTGATAAAATATAAAGGACTGCAGACAAAATATTAATACTACGGCTTTCACTGTTTTTGTCGAATCAGTGCTCTTTGTTTACTTTTTTGATGCATAAATTTGATGCTTTTCTAATTTAGTTGAATTATTTTATTATTATTTTGCATTTTGATTTAATTAACTTTTCCAAGTTGTTGCATCCTACATGAATAAGTTAATAATTGTATATATCTATATTATAAGTCAATAATATATTTGAAATAAAAAAATTCCATATCAATCATGGGTGTTTACTTTCTTTTGACTCATTGCATGTCTGTACCATACAGAATATAAAGAATCCATTTTCAAACGTAAATTTAAATCAATTTTTAAGCAGAAAACATCAAAATTTCTAAGAAACATATTTCGGGATCAATGTTTTGGTTTGGTTTGGCTATTCAAAATTCAGTTTATTAAACAAACTTTGGACAAGGCTACTGTGTGCGCAAGTGTAATATTGTGGCATATGAAAAGAAAGCAATTTTTGATTAATAAAAACTAATTATCTAATCATTTTTCATGAAAGCTTCATTGAAATCTTTATGCTTCACAGTATTTGTAAAACTTATGAATAATATCTATTTAGTAGATTAGATTTCTACAGAGAACAGGAGAAGTGATCTTTCAGTTTTTTTTTTATATAAATTAATTCTGAATTCTCTAATCAATCCTCTTTTCATTTTTCTGTAAATTTTGCATTATTTACCTGAGTTTTAAATTTTACTATTCAAGCACTTATTCTTTTCTTTACAAAACCTTGAAACCATCTCACTATTTTTTATACGTTCGCTGCCACGACTTATGCTTGATATTATTACCATCTATCTAATTAGATGACTCCTTCTCCACATGGTTAAGAGATAAGAAAGAAAAGATAATATAATTAGATTATTTGGTGCAATCACATGGTAGCTATCACTCTCATGAGTGACAAGGGGCAGCCGTAGTGTTAATTTCTCGTTAAATTGGAACGCAACTCATCGTATTCTACACCTATCCTCAGTTTGAACCCGTAGTCTATCATTATCCCTTTAACACAAAATTGATCACCACGTTAACTATCATATATTGCTGCAATTTTTTTCAAATAAAGAAATTCAATTCGAGAAAGACTGATCTTAATGCACGATGTTTTATGTTAAAAAAATATTCTATAGGCTGGCTCAAAATTTCAGTCCTCACCATTTTATCAAATATTCTCCTCATATTTACTAATCCATCAACATATTTTCCGTTTCTCAGAGCTGTTTAGGATTATTTTATTTATCTTCTCTATAAAATATTCTCCGTCAATTTGAACTATTAGGTTTGTAACTTCTTTAGTTACTGCAAGGAGCTCAATACCATTCCTTTTGATATAATTAGATGCATATTAATAAACCTGAAGTTACACCTAAAGAAATGGAATTTGAGCAATCATATAAACATCCAGACCAGTTAAGCCCTTAAGACGTGAAATGAAAACATGTTAATGAAATTACAATCTAATACGCTAAATCAAAATAAATCATCCTTTTAAATCATAAGCACTAAGAAAATACACTTTAAAAAAAGTTTTGTTAAAACTTACTCTAAAGGTGCAATCAGGTCTCAGAGGCAAATTACTGCTTGATCACAATGCTCATCGAAATACCAAAGGTAAACTGCTAAGTTATCAATAGTTTATTGGAGTCTTCTCAAAAGTTATTCAGTTACATACTCAGAATTTGAACACTAAAAATTATTATCCTGTAGATCATTGATTGAATTTTAAATTATTGAGTTTGTCAGTTCATGGTATTTCCTTAAGAACTTTCACAACAAAACAAGGGAACTATAAGATTGCTCAAAATACTAAAAGAAATCTTTTTTAATTTTAAAAATCAATAAAATAATGATAAATGCTTCTTCAAATTTTGGAAAGCATCCTATTTCAAAAGGTAAACAAGAAATTATCGTTCAGAATTCAAAAGCTAAACGTGCGCCTGTGAAAAGACAAAAAGCTTATACTGCAGCAATGAAGCAAAATCTTCTCGGAAATCGAAAATGTGTAGAGTTGACTGAATAGATCTCACGAAAGATTCACTGCACATCTTCGTGGGTGTTTCCAGTAGATCAAAGAATGAAAACCTTTATATCTCTCTGATTTGTCTTCTGAATTTCACCAATTTTGTATCCAGGAAACAAGATGAATTATTCAAGAATATATCAACAATTTTTACCAATTTTTAGCATTTCTAAGTTTAAAATCTTAAGTTCGTGATTTCATTGCTTTTACGCTCATCTGAGCCGATATCAAGGAAAAAAACATATCCTTGTTTACAAATGTTGTTGTGAGTGACGTAGATTGTTCATCCATAAAAAGGCCACCAGAAAGATTATGTTATGGACTACGTCATCCGATATTCGAAGTTTAACCTTACTCTGAAGAAGCTGATACTGCATTCGAAAAGAAAGAATTCCTTCAGCAAAACTTTTGGAAAAATGTGCAATAATCTGTCTAATGAGAATTTCAATCATAATGTAGAAAATGCCAAATGCGATAGAATTATTTTTCCTACCATTCTGGCTTACCGTCCTCTTCATCTACTTTCTTCCCCTCAATAGCTTGTGAAAGATTGCTCGTAAGAAATTGTTACTATTCTGCTACTATCTTTTTAAGGGCGCAAAACACCCTAGTTGTTGATTATATGGTATGTAGCTCTTAAATCCAATCAATAAATTTGTTTTAAATATTTAATTAACATATAATAATTTTTTATATATCTCAATGAATATTAATGCTATAGCTTATAGAATACTATTCAGAACGAAATAAAGAGAAATTTTCATTCCATCACACAGAAAAAAATTCAGTTTTGATAACTTCAAAATCTCAGAAAGATTTGCATTTTCTTTTAAAGTAGTAAAGAATGAAACACAAGATTTCCAAATATTTTTATTTCATCACACATTAATCTATTTGTTTTCTAACAAAAAATGAATAAACTTGTAGCATTTCTAATCGTCTGTCAGTTTTTTCATATTGAATATTTAATAAATTAAAAATCTGAAAATGATAAAAACTTTTTCATATGAAATAATCCCTTCCATTGGCTTCCATTAAATTCGGTTCCCTACTTTCATTAGAAATTCATAAATTAGTTTAGCAAATGCTATTCTCGCATAGGACATAATTTTCTTACGAAACATTGGATTATCTATAACAGTAACAATAATAGGTAAAATCAGTTAATTCTTCTAAAAGATTTAGGCTATTATAAATCATATTTTTCACTCTTATTTTGAATGCACCAAAATAATGTAATAATTCCATATTTCAAACAATTCTATCAATGTAAAGTTGTTTTATATTGTATAAATTCATATAGGACAAATGCTCATAAATTATATAAAGAGTATTTATAATTTTAAAATATTTATGATGAAAACTTTATGAATTCAAAATAGTAATGTTGTTACTGTAGTAGTTAATGTTAGTTTATGATAATTATTATTGTAAATGGATTAGTACAACACAAAAATGGCTAAGATATCATTCAAATTTTATATATACTGTGAAAATAAAAATGCCATCGTTTGGTGATGGTTGGCAAGTCGTATATTTGAATTTTTTTTTAATAAAAAAGGCATTTTCCCTTATTTAAAATAATATAAGCGTTTTATTTTTTGAAACTGATTCAATTTTGTTTTTGTTTCCTTTATTACAACATGTTGAAGAAGTTTAACAGTCATGTCATGTAATATTTTAATACATACATATCGGTTTTAATCAATTTTTTTTCTGCCTGGACTTCAAATATATAGGTTATAAATTTTATATTTGATTTTTATTTCACTAACGTGCGAAAAAAAAACACACCCTTATTTGAATACCATATCTTAAACAATTCTCTCAGTGAGAAGTCATTTCCCATAATGTATTGTCCTACAAAGGATTCTAATTTTAAAATCAAATAAATTGACAGCAGAAATTGACTGAATTATGAAATCAGAGGTATGATTATTTTGAGTTATAAAAATCGGATACAGAAATTTGAAGATTAGCAATATTACCAGTAATTATCGTTGTACAGAGTAATCACAGGATATGCAATTTTCGTTGCACAGAAATAGTATATACAAATAATTTATAGTGTGTCAACAGAAATGGATGCACATGCTTCACAGATCAAATCGTTTAGCTGTGGAATACTGTTCCAAAAAGCAACTTCCTTCATTATACTTCACAAGAAGTTATAGAGGGTAAAATCAGCGGGTATGATAGTCAATCCATGCCACCAGCAAATGTGGAAAAGTTTGATAGTCAATCCATGCCACCAGCAAATGTGGAAAAGTTTAAAGCACGACTCTATTCTCGAAGTACTTTTCATGAAAGGCAAATACTTATGAATAGGGCTCCAATTTGTGGTATTGCCTAATCGATCCCCACAAGCAAATATCCTTTTACATCAGTAACAATGGTAGTGAGAACTGACGATTCTTAAGGCAATTGCTATATATACCGCCACCTGACGACAAAACTTGTAACTGATTCTAAAACTACGTATATTTCTGTGAATTTTACAATACACGTCACTAGTTCTTGTATAGATTGCTGTTATCGAGTCATGTAATTTTAAAATACGAGAGCTCTTTACTAGACATTCTGTATTAACATGTTTACATACATTCATATTGAATTTGCAATGAAGTTGCGATATAAAAATAAGACAAAACTTCCGTTGAATTACTTTGTAGAAACAAAAGCGCTCTTAAATGTTAAGCGTTCAATAATTTTAATTTAGATAAAAATTGCATTAAGACGATTCTTTTAATTATTAAGATACGATAGCATATATATATATATCTTTTCGAATTGAATTCGATGTTATATCCACAATGTGTTTTGAGCAGTATAGTATTGGAATTTTTTTATTTGTATAGCAACCAACCGTGAGTTTTACCTTTATATATATTTCAATTTTAACAAATTGTCTAGAAAACTCATCTGAATCCATAAATTTATAAAACCTGTATCTCTTTACTAAAAACTCTTTTTAATGGCTGGATGACAAAGTTTTCCAATTAATTGGAAAAGTGTTAATCATGGTAATTATTCATATTTTCTGACATATATGCAATATATTTTGCAACTACTTTATGAATATCTCATGATATAGACAGAATTTATACACATTAAATGAGGGTATATTAAAAATAAAGGCAGTTTAGTGAATATAAATGTATACTTGAAGTAATGTGGGAGCAGAAATATTCATCACTATCTCATTTAGTCACCATCCGATTTCTAAAGCTCTTCCAGTATTGGTATTTTGGAGAGAATCATGACAGCAAACAAAATGCGTTCATCCTAAGGAACCAAAGAATAGGAGGAAAAGACAGGAAGCGAAGTTCCATGTGCTCAAGATATTCAAGCTAAAGCCGCCCTGTAAGATAACATTATTTCGAGATGTGAAAGAGGCCAATCCGGGCAGACTCTTTTTCACACCATGCAAGTTATTGTAATACAAACCACAATTTGCAATTTGACAAAAGAGACGCAGGAAATGGAGTCATTACAAAGGATACATCAGTTAAGTCACTTCTCCATCTCCTGGACAACATTGGTCTAGTTATGGGCGCAGTCATTTTTAACTATGTTACACCAACTAAACTATCTTAATCTCAATCGGATAATCAAGTTCGAGTTTTTGAAGGAAAAACTGCGTAGTTATTGCTTTAAATCAGATGAATTCCAGCAGAGTGTAAATATGGCTTCACGAGCAACCAAAAACTTTACTTTAGGACGGGATATCGAAGTTCTAATAGTAAATTGTGGTACAGAACGCGTTATGAAGAAGTCATGCATTAGTTCTTACATGGAAATAAAACTGATAGGCGAAAATTGCCATTACTTTTCAATTTACCCTCGTAAATAAATCTAAAATTATTACAATTTGCTTCGCATTATCATAGTAAGAAGTTGGATTTTTTTTAATAATGCATTCACAACATCTGGTATACTGTCCGAGAAATTACAGTGAAAAGAGCTAAAATGGATTTCACCGAAAATTTTACAGCAGGGAAAATTACAAGATATAAAATGTTTCTCATGAATTCTTAGAATTTCAACTTAGTTAAAGGAAATTTAATAATTGTAAAAGCATTTTTTTTAAACTTTGAAATGTAGTGTGAAAATATATAATTTTCATCACAATTTTTGTATCTTGTAATAAATATGAGTTAACCCTAAAAACATACTGTTTCTGAGTACAAGTGTAATAATGACAAATGAATAGCACACAAAAAATACACAGGCATAAAATGTTTCATCTTTTAATAATATATATGTCTCTGTCCTCTGTGTGACCAGCATACCCAGAAAAGTCTAATTTTTTTTTCTTCTAATTTTCTTGTTTCCCTCTTCTGTACATATGCAAATCTCAATGATGCGTTATCGGAAATGGGACAGTGAAAAGTCGATAAGGCATTGCAATACAGAAATGCCACTATCTGGTGTTGCCCCTTCTGTACAAGATTAAACATAACCAAAAACAAAACAAAAAAAGTACAAACCACTAAGATCATGAAAAGTCATTAAGAAGCACAATACGAAGTCCTATAAAGGACCTTAAGGAACACTGAGAATAGACACTAATAGTGGAATCAGAAACGAACAAAGAATACAGTTACTAGTTTGCAGCTTATTTAAAGCTAGCAATTAACAACTACAACACTTTATATAAACTCAAAGAGTGCAAAAATATATTTAATGGTGAATAGTCATGCGTACACTTCTAAGAGCATAACTTGTTCAAAAGACTTAATAAAATTTTGAAATTAAATTTACTTGCATTCTAAATACATTAGGGAATAACATGAGTAGAAACAACAACACACACACACCTCAAGTGTTTTCAAGGGCACAAGGAAGAATTGACATAAAACAATATCATTAAAATTAAACTTTGGCCAATGAAGCATTGTAACATCAATATAAAAAACTGTACAATTTGCATTTTACTACATATTTAATAGTGCTGTATTTTGCATCAATCAAACTTATTCTGAAACGAGATATGATCAGAAATATCGCTAAGATAATTTTTATTTTTATCAAACCAGTATAAAGAGGGAAAAGCATTGTACAATAAAAAAATTTCACAAAAATAAGCTTTCTTTTGATGTAAGTTTATAATTTAGATATAAACAACATTTAATGAGTTTTCCTTTAATCTGTTTTAAGACAGTACAACATTTATACATGATGATAAAAATACATATCTGCATTATTTATGCTAATACTTTTGTAGTTGATAAAAGGTAATTGCATATTTTCTTTAAAAATAGACAAGTAATTTGTTATTCGTCTGCAAAAGATGCAATTTTTTGTTCAAATAATAAATAATTTATGGGGTGACCAAGGTTATTTTCTAAATTTTTAAATATTTCCATTAAGACCCTAATCTTCAAAAATATTTTATTTATATATCTAAGAGCAGTTTGAAATTAATGTGTAAGTAGGAAGTTATAAAACAGATATATGATCTACTACAACAGATTTCATAAACGAAGTAAGGGCATTTTATCACTTGCATTTTCATGATCAAAAACTTGAGAAGTAATAGAAATGTTATTGATTTATAACATAAAACAAATCTACTCATTTTTTTCCTGAAAATTACTCCAATTATGCTGTTCGTTTGATTGTTTTTCCGTTACATAAAGTTTTTTCCTCAAATTTTTAAAAAACTTTTTTTTTAAATTTATGCATCAAGAAAATCTTGCTTTTTAATATGAAATCTAAAGGATTCTGCTATTGAAAATATGTCATTGAAATTTCATACAGAAACATATCAGCGAATTTACCTCATCTTAGTTATCTACAGAACTTTCAAGATGAAATCAGATGAAGAAAAAATGAAGATAATCAAAAACACATATTTTTAACTTCAAACTAGCGTAAAATGTGACATTGTAGAGATCAATTAAAAGCTTTGCAATGTTACATGTAAAAATGAAACCAATTCTCAAACAAAATAAATAAATAACCATTATAATAAACATGTTTATAAAAGTTAAGAGTAACTGTTTCAATATCAAAGATCATCATATTTAATATTAATACAAGGTCACCCCATATTAATTTCATAGCAATTATATATATATATATTATCGATTGCATTTGGAAAATTAAATGCAGTGATGCCGTTTAAAAACTGATAGAAGAAATAGGTTACAATAGAGAAACAAATTATGCGTAAATCGAAATTTTTTGAAAACATCTTGTATAAATATAAGTTTAGATTTTTTATTACTTGTTTCAAAATGCATTACAAAGAAAACTAATAACCATTTCTGTCAAACAAAGACAAAAAAAAAAAGAATTTATATATATATATATATTAAAAAAAAACTACAATTTCTAAACAGAAGTTTACTCACATTATCAGTAAAAATTTTAATGAAAAAGTGGGTTTACTAAAGGTTATCTCCATTTATTTCTTTAAAAATTTTAATTACTCACTCACTAATCCTTTACCTATACAAAGCACCTTAGTGAATTTAAGAACATAAGATCAAACACTCTTATGTTTAATGCAGAAAGTAACATCTTAAAAGAAGAAAAGTGCACAACTACTCTATCAGTTTTGTGAAACTGTGTACATATTGCCACCCAAAGTAAACTTCAAGGGCTTGACAATAATATATCATTCTCTTCCCTAAGAAATGGCAGATATCACATTCAAGAGAAAAGAATAAAGACTTATTCAATCAGTAGCTCTTGACATATTAATAAAATCTCCTGAAAATATTAAAATTTCAAGCTCAAAATTTTAAAATGTGATAAAAAAACTCTTTATACACACAAAACATTGAGTTAATAACATAACTTTGCAAGAGCAAGAGATTTTTAGGTCAAAGCAGCCAACTTCTAAAATACCTAGAGTCTACGCATTCTTGTAATTTGGCACAGACAAAGTGAATTGTGCACTCATATATCATGAGGAATATAAATGATTTTCTTCTTTTTCTGCATTTATAACATTTGAGCTTCTCATATCAAGTATGAAATAAAACGTTTTACTTCAAGATGAGTTTGTTTATGGTGTCATAATACAATGTTTGTGCATTGAACTATTACAAGATGTTCTACAAAAGTCATGCCATAAAAAGGCATCCAAATACACAAAATGCTGGCCACTTTGACCAACAGTACATGTAAGATACATAAAAGGTGATGCTAAAACAAAAACTATCAAGACACAAACTGCATGAAGATGGGAGAAAAAAGTTATAAGAATCAATTTTCTTTTTCCCCCTTCAAAATTAAGACCAACTTTTTCACAATGAACATTTAAGGCAAACAGTTACATTTAGTAAATATTACACTTTTTTGTATTGTAATCTCAGATATATATATGTATGTATGCATATACTTACATCTTAATATATATCAAGTATAGCCTCAAAATTACACACATTACAGACTAGATATAGAATTCAGTGCTTGTGTGGACACATAAGGAGCAAAATATATTTGCACAATGAGTAGATTAAAAAGTCCCACACAATAAATATTTTGGTCAATGAAGGTTATCAAATACAGGAATTTCAAATGCCTTTTCCCACAATTATTTACCGACTAGCTTTCCTGAAAGCACCTCTAAGTTACAAACAAATATAGCATATAAACACATAGGTGACAAATAACATTAATATGTACTATAAGAAGTTAAACATGGCAAATGATTATATTCAACATAAAGCTAAGTTATAACATTGCAAAGCAAAAATTAGAATACAGAATCTTAAATTTCCCAAAACATAAAAAATTGCGGTTATTGTAAACAAATTAAGAGAAAACATTAAATAAAGAAAACAAGACAACTTAGGTATACTAAACACACCAATTTGACATGCCAAGCTCTGTACAAGGGACGGTTATGAACAATGATGCTCTGCAAAATATTAAGCCTTGGATCTTCCTTTATAATGATTTTTTTTGCACATGGCAATTGATTACAAAGCACAGCTGCAGTAACGAAGCAGTTCCTTTGATTCCCAATGAACAAAAATTATCATTTCTGAGCCAGAAGACCACAAGGGGTCAAGGGTGACATGACAGGTAGAAGGACAAGGAGACGGTTGTACACCATAGGAGCGGGATAACACATGGCATGGCACGTATAATTCACCAAAACAGGCAGTCTATTAAGAAGAGATAAAATATTATTTAAGTTAAAAAAGTAAAATGTTACAAAATAGGCAGCCCAATTTTAATGCTGGAGATTGTGCTAGCTATTCTCTTTAAGCATGCTCATGTTAAAAGATTAAAATATTAGACTTATAGAAAAACAAAAAAACCAAGTTTTGTTTTCACCAAAATATGCAAAATTTATTATTTGCATAATGTAATGCAGTTTGGTTTCTTTTTTTACTGTTGACTTAAAAGATACTACTAACAAATTAATTGCAATCAACAGTTATTTTCTAGAAAGATTCAATAAACAAAGTACACAAAATTGAATATTTAGCTCACAAATATCAGCTGCAAAAAAGTGTTAAAAAGTTAGTATAAAGTAAAAGAGCACTTCAAAATACTCAAGGGTTTGAATTGGATATTAAATTAATTCTTTCATTTTAAAATTTTTAATCAAGGTTTAATCAATTTGAAAGCTTTTTCATTTACAGGAAAAAAAAACATTTTCTCTGGTTTTAATTTTCATGACGAAATATTCTGAGGATTGATTCACACTATATTTTGGTCAAATTAAAAAATGGCACTCCACCATTTTCTATCAACTATACTAATGTTGAGATGCAACCAAAGTAGACCCTTGAATTGTCAGCATATACCAGCAAACCTTACCTGATATCAGTGACCAGCATAATCAATTTGGCATCAGCTGGAATAATGCAAGAAAAAAAAACCCATGGCATCAAAACCATATACCTTTACAACCTACAACAGATCTGGGGGAGTTGAATTAATGAGGACATTTTTGTTTCACCCATGCAGATGCTATAGCGCCTTCCAATGACTGATTTCTGAACTGCACAGAATTAAATAACCTAAGCTGACATCAGTGATCACTTATCAACCTAGAAAATTTGCTATACATCAGAAAAAGGAAGAAATATTCTTTAATATGAGATCAAAGAGCACTGACACAAATGCAAAATTAAGGTAGGAAAGTAAATGTGCAGAATATGCAGTTTTCTGAAATGTTTAATTAAAGTAGAAGGCAGTCATATGATCTGCTGTTTTCATTTAGCATATAACATCATTTTATAATCATGAAATATAAAAAAAATTCAGACACAATAAATTTCTTTTTCATGGCAGTTTAGGAATTTCCTACCAGAATGACATTAAATCTGAAAATAAGAAAACCCAAATAATAATGTTAAAATTTTACAGTGAGCAATTACAGTAATTGCTTACTATAACTTACTGTAATTACTACTGATTCAAATAAGAAATACTTTTATTATTATTGTTTTATTCATTTATAATTAGAGTTAATTTTTAAATGTCCATTTAGAGTGGTTCAAGAAAATTAAGATGTAAAAATAAGGGGGGGGGGATTACAAAAACAAGATGAAAAATTCAGAAGGTCACCAATGAAACATTTGAATCCCTAAGTAAATGATGCAAAAGAATCGAAAGAAATTAGGGGAATCCTGTTGTAAAAGTCAGAGAGAGAGAGAGAGAGAGAGAGAGAGAGAGAGAGAGAGAGAGAGAAAAAGGCTAAATTTAAAAGAGAAATTGTATGAGATTTCATGGTCAGAAAGAATACCTCATATATTCTATAAAAAAATGTTTATGATGGCTTAAACTAAATTTAACCTCCCCCCATTTTTAAAAATTTTACATTTAAAGGATATTTGACTTTTCAAGAAGCTTAATTATATGGCACGAGATTAGTCATGTAAACACTGTCTAAGTGCATCCAAAAAATTAAATCTTTCATAAAATCAACAATTTTTGGTTAAAGTGTAGCACGGTGTGCCCCCGAGTTTATCGCTAATATGGCAACCCAACGGAACTTTCTTACAGTAACCCTAATTCTGTTTTGTTTACTAGTTTTTACAATAGTTGAGTTGTTCAGGTACTACAACTGTTATAATAAAATTAATATTTAAAATATCGATTTCAGATGATTTAAATTTTTCTTATTATTTTAATTTAAAATTTATTATACAAAGAAAGTTTAGAATAAAATTAATATTAATTAAAATAACATTTATTTCATTTTTTTGTGTTAATATTTACAAAATTTTTTTTTTTCGTTTTCACACTTTTAATTATCACTATGCGAATTCTCAAATCGTCTGCGTTTTCGTATTAAAAGAAATCTGCCATGGAATTATTCGCAGTTCTCGTAATTCTTTTAGTGCTCCAACGTTTGGTTCTCTCGAAATATTATTATGTCTGCAATCGTACAGGAGTGGATGTTTGATAGTTGGGATGCTAGGCACTATTTCGAAACTGCTGAATGGATGATGGGTGATTGGAGTATTTTTTTAATGAGTTGATGAGGCTTGGAAAGAATGCTTTGAGTGTTATGAAGTGTTAAGTGTTTATGAAAAGATTAAATAAAGCAAGTAAGTACATTAAATATTAAAAATTCTGTATAATATTCGTTCCTATAACATCATTTATTCTTTCTTGTAATATTATTATGCACTATTCCTTAATCCACACCGTCCATCTGTTCAATGTGCTAGCGAAGCTACTGCATTCCCGCTCCGTATGAAAGCGAAGCCCTAGGATGTTTTTTTAAAGTTAAAATATACTGCCCTGTGCCTTCTACAGATGCCTTCTACAGATAATTAGTTAAACATTCTAAATAAAAAGGTGGGAAATGGCAACCGTAACTGTTCCGCGGAACAGTTTGTTTATTTTGTCCGCCATCTTTGTTGGCGACTTGGCATCCTTGGCGCAGCAAGGGGCACACTATTCTACACTTTAACCCAATTATTTTTATCACATTTATTAAAGAATAAGGAAATAAATTTTAATAATTCTGCACACCACATATTTCTCAGAAAAAAACTAGATGCATCTCAAAATAAGAAAAGATTAAAAAAATTATGGAAAAGAAAAAATATTATTAAACAAGTGCTCATTTTAAAATCCAATTTTGGATTTAATTTTAAATTCATTAGGAACTCTATATAAAAAATTATAATACACAAGGGCAATTTAAGTATTTTGTTTAATCCAAATGATATTAATACAGCTAAAAAAATTTAAATCATCCAGATTCTTTCATTTAAAGAAAAACACGAAGCAAATGGAAACAAACCATTTGAAGAAATCAAACAAATTAAAAACTTTAAATACACGTTACTGAGGATCTCCAGAAGGAAAGATTCGCCAAAGCTGCAAAAATATTGAGCAAATTTTAATAATCTGCTTATAAGTTTGAAAATTTCGTAACATTTCTATTTCAGTAGCAAGCAGAGAAAGTTTTGCCAAATTAAATTTATAATTTAAGATCAACAAGGTCATAAGAACATTCAAACTTTCAGCATTTTCAATTTAGTCATGAAATCTATATATGACAAGGAAAATATTGAGGAATTTTCTACATTAATCTATCACAAAACTAGTTTATCATTTGAATTAAACACTTGTAAGATAATCGGAATTTGAGTAGATAAAGCATGCTAAATTCAATGCTATTAAAAAGCAACAAACTTCAAAAAATGACAAAGGAAATTAAAAACTGCATGAACTACTTGTTCCAATATGCTCTATGGAACAATGTTGTCTCTACCAATGTTTCAGGTGAATTTCTACAGCCTTCTAATCACCAGTCACATACAGATCGTTCAGATTGTCTCCTGTATTTATTAATGTGTGAGAATCAGTTCCAACTACTACGTCTTCCTACAGTAAACCTTTTTATTATTTACATCCCTCTTTAAAGACTTGCATTCATGTTTTTTGTGCAACAATACAGTGAAAGCCCCATTGAAAAAACCATATAATGGCCCTTACCAAGTAAGGAAACAGCCAAACACACTACCCCTCAGATGAATGGAAAAGACTCTGCAATCGATATTGATTGCTTAAAACGAATATTCCTTGTTTATGAAGATATAAACATTCCCAACATCACTTAGCTCAGAGAAAATATCGAAAAAAGCACCACCTTTGCTTCCAAATAGAGCCATTTGTTCTACTAATGAGGTTGTGTTTCAATCCTCGCCATTTGTGGTGTGTTCAGTACAATTAATACTTGGCGGGAAGGGATACTGTAGTGGATTGGCAAATTTAAATACTATTTTATACTGCTAATCTGTAACAGTTAAATTCAATCAAACTATTTTACTTTGATTAACTTCATTAAGCGGTATTTTCCATATGTTCAATGTTTTTCGGTATTAGATTAAAATATATTGCTTGTCATAGTTAATACGATGATACCACAACTTTCTTAAACAAATTTATTCTTCATAGTAAATTAAAGAAGGTCCCATCTACATTTAATATGAAGACCATAAATACAAAAACTTCACAGATTCATTTACTGCGATATTAATACAAGAATATTACCAAAATTATTTCAAGTTATATAAAAAATCAGTTATTTTTTTATAATTAAATATTTTGTTAAAATGTCACCAAAAGTTAATTTATCAATAAAAATTCTTTGATATACTAGAATAGCAATTTTAATTGAGACAATTAACATTAAACTAAATTACTTTCATTCTAAAGAAAAATGTAGAACGTAGAAAATATTTCGCAAACTTGAGTGACGACTCTAAAGAAGTAGGAGGATATCAAACACTTTGAAACATACACCATTGCTCATGTGAGAAGATGGGAATTATTTTCATTGCAACATTCTTCCATTGTCTCTTCAAACAATACTTTTTCGTTGGGGAAAAAAGTCATAAAAAGTGTGATTTACATACACAAATACATTAAAAAATTCAACTCATTCGATTTATTCAATTCGCCCAAACAGACGCACGTAACGCCCCTTCACTTTCATTTATGATTTCAATACTTGTGAAACTACATTGAATTGCAATTTGAAGTCTATTTCTAGATTATGTTTTTCAGAGTTATATTATGAAATATCTAAAAATGCCTCCCTCCATGGGTACCCAGCTTATAATTCATAAAGTCATGGTTGCGAAGACAACACAACTAATTGGATTATTTGCTCATGCTTAGCCAGAAACTTATTTTCTCAATGCTATAATTTAAATTAAATGATGAAAGTTTAAGAATGGAAAATAAAAACGAAATATAACGTATATAAAATTCGTAACACTTGTAAAGGGAGTATTTTTTAAAATTTTAAACGAAGCTCAATGCACTGAAATGAGTGCGTATAGTTTTTCCTCGCTTATTCTTTTAAATCTAGATTAATGAAAAACGACGGAATAGCGTTCTATAATAAAGCAGATAATTAATCTATTTTTAATTTCATGGTTCTTATTAAAATTAGACAATATAAAAAAGGATACTTTGGTTAAGAAATATGGATTTAACACTAACAAATTTATAAAATCAATTTACTTTTATCATTCGTAAAATGCTGCGCTTATCTTACAAAGAAAAAAAAAATCTCTAACTTCCATTTTTTGGAAGAAATAATACAAGCATATTTTCGATTTCCAACCCCCAAAAAACAAGTGAATTCAATACCAACAAATAATTAAATTTTTACACGTGAATCCTTTATCAAACTTAAAATCTATCATTCAAATTCATTCCAAATTTTATTTTTCAAAACGTGCTTACATTTTAGAGAAAATGTTTTAAACCCATCCTACGGCGGTCGCTGATTAATTATTGTGACGATTTAATCATTGCTTTTATTTATTTAAATGCATTAATTCATTAATAGAGTATATATCAGCTTTCCTGAAATCTCATCTTTTTATTGAATTTCAATGTTAAAAGCACAATATTTCAATCAACCACAATTATAAAAACTTTCCCATGCATATAGTTGCTATTCTGAATTTTATACATACATATAAAGCAAAAATTTTTATTTAAAAATCTTTTTTTATAAACAATTAAAAAATTTTTACTGTTCATGCCATTTTGGCTTTTCTTTTATCTTTTCATAAAATTTTCTCACACCAAACCTACAATTTTGGAGACACAAATAGATTATAATTTTGGGTCATTTTTTCGACGGGTAAAAAAAAAGACTGCTCCGTATGACCATACCTAAAATCACTAGACTCTAGAGTAGCTTGGTCTCTCATGTAAGCTTCATTTCCCCCCGAGTTTGAAGATAGCTATCAGCAGAAAAGTCTCTATGTTAAGTGAAAAAAAGAGGGAAGGAAAGAGTACCCAATTTGGGCCACCTTTCAGGAGTTACAGATACTTAACACATAAAAGGTGGGAGTCGTAGCGCTGCGATTTGATCCGCGTTACCTAGCATACTTCCGTCAAGATCCCCCCACCTTTAATGTGTTAAGATATAGAGCCTCCCATTAGGAATGGGCAGAGAAATTTCATCCTAGTGCACCATCTACTATAACCAGAAGGCTAAAAGTCTGTTGAAACAGAGTTGTGTCCTCCTTTCGTGACGTGCTTGATTCTTTATTTCATTTAAAAAGCATCTGTTTTGCATACAGCAGGACAAGCATATGTTAATTCAACAAACTACTATGCACCTTCATGTTATAAATGCATGCCAATATATTGGTGTATTTTGCATATGTACTCAATTTTTATGTATGTTTCAAAATTGGCTAATTTAACAAAGCTCTCTTGTCTCTTATTCTGAGAGCACTCAAAGCTCTCTTACATCTCATGAAACTAATAACAAAGCTTAATACAAATATATAAACATAAAGCTTGAAAAATGAGAGAAGGATATGGTTTGAAAAAACCTGTGCAAATTAGTATACTGATAATTAACAAATCAAAACATAGTCTACACTATAAAAGAAAAAGAGACATCTTCACATTAAATGCAGAACTCGTAATTATTCAAGACCAGAATTAGACTGATGCCTATTTTAAAACAGAATGTTAATCTTGAACTATGATAAGATATTTAGGGTTTAATTTGAGCCAACACCCCTTACTTCAAACCAGTCAAGATGCAAAATCTGCCATTAACTCTGTAAGTGAAATAAATGAAAGAGAACACCCCCCCTTCTCTCCTCACACACACACACACACACTTTAAAAGCACTTATGAGCTGTTGTGGCTTATAAATATTTTGTTTCTCAGCAGTCACTTTCGAAAAACCAATTGCATAATTTTTCCCCTTAAATTTCTAATCGATTTTTCAAAGACATACTTAAAAAAAAAATATGAAACAAAATATTTTACAAATTATAACATTTCATTTAAACTCCAGATGCTCTAAACTTTCATAAAATGAGGAATAATTATAATTATGCAGTGGTAAAAAGGCACAAAGAATATCGTACAAGATAAAAAAAAAACTTGATTATTAAACAAAATATCAAATTATATTTTGATCTACTTGATAATTAATCTACTTTCTATATCTAGGTAATAATAATTAAGTTTAGTACTTAATATATTCTTTTGAGATAAGTAAAGAAAAATATAAAAAAATTTAAATGGGCATTGCTGAATATTTATTTCAAATTTTTTTAAAGCAAAATACAAATAATTGAAAAGATTAAATTTGTGCACAAAGAATAAACATAAATGAATTTTTTCTCCAGTAGAATATAAAACTGCTTAGTAGAAGAAATATTAAAAATTACTCTACTAATGAATAAATGCAAATTGAATATAAAATTAATAGGCAGATAAGAAAAACAAATAAAATTTTGGATAAAATAACCTAACAAAAAACATTTTATACCAAAACTCACCATGGAATCTGAATGCCATTGATTTATATCTGCTTTACAAATATGTTATAGATAATAAGGAACACATAATAAAACAATGCATTTTTTAAAAAGTCATTAAAATTTTATATACATTGAATATTTTTCTTTCTCTTGTAAAGTGTCATAAAAAACATGAGTACTGTCTTAAAAATTTTACCTTTGAATTACCTAATCTAACGCAGACGGAATGGAAAGAAGATTTAAGTAATTAAAAATGAGACACCTACCTTCAACTTCTTGAAATAACCCAAATAAAACAATAGACAAAAAACTGAACAATTTAAAGTCAAATTAAGGGCATGATTACCTTGAAAGACAGTTGTACTTTATATATGAAATAGTCCAATCAAAATTAAAAACATTAATTAAATTGCTAGTTTGAATTTTAAACTGATAAAACTATATCACAATTACCTTGCATTGATTGTGAAGTTAACTCCTATTATTTTTAAAGCTTCAAACAACTTCTGAACAAAACGTAACAAAAATGAAAGGAAAATTTTTACAAAAAGATGCAAAAAAAAAAAAAAAAAAAAAAAACTAGTACCAACCATAAATTGTACAGACAGAAAAATACACCAATCCAAATTAATATGGCTTGCTCGCATCTTTTGAACGTTTCAACTGAACCTTGAGGCGTTTCATACCAATCTGGAATCCATTCATAGCCTGGATTGCAGTCTGAGCACTACTCGGACTATCATAACTCACAAATCCTGTAAATAAAATTTTACAAGTGACATAACAAATATAATAAAATAAATCCAAGAAAAGATTTGAGAAGGTTGTCAATACAAACCAAAACACTTGCTAAGATTGGTCTGCTTGTCAATGAAAACTTTGGCCGAAATTACATTGCCAAAAGGCATAAATGTTTGGGCTAGATCTGTATCATTGAATTCTTGTGGTAAATGGTATATAAATAAATTAGCTCCTTCTGGACCTAGAAAAGGAATTAAAAAAGAAATTATTAGCTTACAAATAAATTTTTTTTTATATCATCCAGATTTTTTTAAAATTAAACAATTTAAGTATTCGTAATTTTAAGGTAAATGGTAATTAAAATGAAAAAACTGGTTCTTTCTTATAGTTTTACTGTGACCAAATATTAATTCCCATAATACGCTTTACAACCAACTTCTGACCCTAATAAAATTTTGAATTAAACTCAATCTAAAGATCTTGCAAATGGAAATTATGTACTCTGTTTGGGACATATTTATCATTCAAGATAAGCAAATACATTCTTATACATTTGCTTTTATTATTTGCAGAATAATCACCAATATTCTTATTGCTATATTCAAAATAAGAATTTTCAGTGAAATTATCTTCGAATCAATCCAAACAGTTAATACGAATTTCTAATTTTACAACAGTCTGAGCCTTCTATTCCATCGAAGTTGAATTCTTTTCTAGCGGAATTAGTTTCTAATATAGAGAAAATTCACAAATAGAACAAAAATATACCATTTAGTTTATTATTGGTAATGTCAAAAAAGCTTCATACTCAGGGATAAAAACAACTTTTACAAAATATATGTAAAAGATTTTTAAAGTCTGCAGCAATTTAAGTTTCATAGAGACAATTATCATAGAAAATAATGAATTTCGATAAACGAATTTATGATTTGATGAGTACAAAATTTAAACTTTTCTTTTACATGTTTTGTATAGTCGAAACCAAATCAGTAATAATAATCATATATAAATGTAAGCAGCATATTTACCTTCAATTTGTTTTCCAGCTGGACTGGGAGGTTGAAGACCTATCTGGGTAAACGGAATTGCTAAAAGAAAAGAAAAAAGTATTGGAAATGCTTTAACTAGGAATGTCTAAATTTTTAAATTGAAACATTTTCGACATTAAGTAGTAATTAAAAGTTCCAATCTGAAGGTAAATGCATTTCTATGTTTCAACAAACTGGGCTTTTGCTTTGTTCATAATAAAATATTCCTTGGCTTTGACGATACTGGCCTATCTCAGAATATTTCATTTGCTGCGAGGGTTAAAATATAAAGAAAGTATGGCACAGAGAAATATGGTTACAATCAAAATGATTGTGTTGATGTCTCCTATCAAAATTGAATGATCAGATGTTACCTTTTGATTAGCCAGAAAACACAGCAAATGGGGAACAAGGTGTGCAGTGAGTACTACAAAAATTAAGGACTTTGAAGCTGTTTAATCCAACCCACCAAAGCACCTTTTTACATTCACATATTTTTATCAGTTTTAGTAGCTCCACTAGTAATCAAATAGTCATTATTACAGTATCGATGTATTCTCCCTGTCTTAGATTTTTAGGACCATCAAGCTCTTTCCAAAATTTTAGATGAAAATAGGAACTTAAAATTTCCTGTATTTTCCTTTAAAAAAAAAAAGATTTTTAGATTCTCTGTATTTTCTTGGTGCCAGAAAACCTGACAGTTATTTTTTAAGCCTCTTTGTATTAACCAGTCCAGTTTTTCATTAACGAAATGCATATCGTTGAAGAAAGAGGTAACAAGGGGGATTAGTTTAGTTTAGTTATATTAATGTCCTGTCGGTAGCAAGGGGGAAAAGAAAGGCCATTAAGTGTTAGTATGTGTTGGTAGAACTGGATTTATTTCATCCTGAATTTCTTCCCTTTTATTGGATTTCTTTCTTGATACATTTGGTAAGCAAATATTTAAGACTGTTTTCGATTTATCACACTTGTCTGGGAAACAAAAAAAAATTTTCCTTGCACTTATCAAGAAAATTAAGCACTTTTCAAGGACGTTTTTTCAAAATTAGTCAGGAAGCAAGTCATATTAAATTATTGGTAAATGTTCTTATATTTTTTTGAAGCCACCAAGAAAAATTAGCTAAATACATGTTTTAAGATTTATTTGTCATGTTAGCAATGATAAAAAACAAGAAAGAAAAGCATTGACAAGCAGATATACTTTACATTTGCAACTTAGATTTAATTATTACACAATCTTCATAAAATAAATTTGATGATACCTCAAAATAAGTTATATTGAACACCAATAGCTTCACACAAAGTAAAAAAAAGTATTGAAGAAGGTGGAAATTTTATTTATTTAATGATATAATAAATCAAATTATCTCAAACAATATTGTAGGTTTGCTCTAACGAAGGGTGGGGAATAGTTTTCAACCATTTTTAATTTTCATACTGAATCAGTTTAGCATTCATTTTTAAATTACACAACCACATAAATAAATTAGTTCAAAATAAAATAAACTACACACCAGAATAAGGTTGTATGCCTGAGTATGCTTGTGTTATAGCATCCAACGAAGCTCCATTACTAGAAAGAGCAGTTTTGCCACCGATACTGAAAAACAAAAACAACCTTCAACTTGCAGAAAAAGTAAGCTCAATATATAATCATTTATGATACAGGTTTAGAAAATAAAAGCTGAACTTCACAAATTAATGAACTTAACCAAGCATTGAGAAGTAAAACCATTTTATTATGATTAACAATAAAGTGGATAATGCTATACAAAAATTGCTTAAGATATTTAAAGTATCAAATTATTTCATAAAAGAAATAAATTGACTCCAAAAGAGATAAAATTCAATTCTGTAAACACTGAAATCTGCAGAAATGTGTCATGTCTGTATACCATTTGAAGTTTAGTTCTTTTTAACTGAGATATTTTTTTCAAATAAAAAATTTCAATTTCGGTGCTTTTATTTATTTATGCATTAAGAACAAACAAACATGACTTTCTGCCCGTATCTTTAGAAATAACAGACATGCTCATAATTCCACAAAACTAGATATGCAAACAACTAATTCAAAATAGAAAATAAATTTTAGCCATAATTCCCTTATCACTTTAAATTTTTATGAGGTTGACATGTCAGTTCACTGAATGTTCAATGTAATTACAAGCAGAATATGGGTGAAGCATGTTACTTAAAATGGTACAAAACGAAACTGAACTAGAAGAAAGATTATTACCCATTTACACCAGATAAACTTCCCAAAGATGAGTTTGACAAGCCTAAAGCCATGCTCGTAACAGGACTTATGGAGTTTATTCCACTTAAAGAAGGGCTTGAACTTGAATTGTTGCCTAAAACAAAAGTGTATACCATAATAAATATCTCAGAAAAACTTACGATAGGTAACACCTCCCCCCACTAAACACAAATTAAAAAATTATACTGAAAATAAATATAATTGAACTTCAGATATTGGTATTTAAAAACATTTATAAATAAAATCCAGAATGTGAGACAAAATATTATCACAAATTAAACAAGATATATTATTAACAACTTAAAATCACTTATTTTAGTTACTCTAATAAACAAGCAATCAACCATACATTCAAACAATAAGCATTAAAAATCATAATTCTAAATTTACTTGGTGTTGATAAGCTGAGGCCAGAAGTACCAGAATTCCCAGCAGCAGCTAATGCAGCTAAATTCTGCATAACTACAGGGTTCAAACCTGAAAAAATTGAAATTTCATTAAATACTTTATCAAATAATACAGTGATAAAAAGGAAAATTGTTTTAAGAGATAAGAGAAAGAATAGAGAATTTAGAAATGCAATTATGTGAATATATATATATACCAACCAGAGGTATTAGCCAAACCAGCTAAAGCAGCAATACTCTGTAAACTAGCAGTATTAAGTTCTGGAAAGAAAAAAAAAGCTCTCAAAAGATGGCTAACTACATATCATAGACAAAATTTCTTCAAATATTATATAAATTCTTAGCTAAGAAATGTTTTAAAATCTAACCTGATGCATTGCCTCCAGCATTAGACAAACCAATGTTTGGACTTACTCCCTGACCAGCTAGGCTTTGAATGTTCAATGAATTAAGACCTAAAAAAAATGATAAAAAATATTAGATATAATGTGTGCCTTAAATAAAAGTTAACAACACAAACTACGAAGGTGATTCATACACCATATTTTTAAGTGTTTTGACACACACAAATTTAACCATTTAGACTTGGGAAAAAAAGTTTCAATAACTAACACAGAGGCGGGGAAATTTTTTTAAAACAGAAATCATATCTTTAAAACCTGTCATACAAAATGATCCCTCAGTAACAAAATCATGGCAGACATTCCTTAAACAAATAATTCACAGACTCTGCTATTTCTAAATATCCACAGGCAAGTATGAACAAGATAATTCATCGAGTATTTTAATATCAAATATGATGATAATGAAAAGGCATTTTACAAATGGAACAAAAAGAACTTAAACTCTAGAAACTTGAACAAACAGAGTGAAAGTATTTCCTATTACAGCATCCAGTAAAAGCATATTGAACAGATTACAATTTTTTTTTTCTATTACAATCTTGGAACATTTTGGGTGTCTTTATAAATTTTAAATAAGATTAAGGAACAGTTTATTAAAATTGTTTATATCTATTTTCCTGGTATATTGAATTCATCCATCTACAATTTAACCCATTCGATACACACTACCTACCATTTGTGTAATCTGTTTCAAATAAGAAAATAATACTAATAAAAATGCTGCCTGAAATGGGCTGATGAACTTTGTTCTAATCAGGAATTTCAGAGAAGCAAATCTTAAAATTTACACAAATTAAAAAAAAAATTAAATTTATGCAACAGAAATGAATTAATACAAAATTTCAAGTAAAAGAAAATGAACACCAATTTTTCCTTCATTTATATTTAAGAATTAAAATTTCTCAGTAATTTTATAAAAGCCAAAATAAAAATAGCAGAGAAAAAGATTAATTCTTATTTGATAATAAAACACACTTTTTAATTATATATTTCAAGTTGATCTCTAATATATTGCATTAAAAAATTATTTTTTGGACATGCACACATATTTGTTACATCAGACCATTTTAAATATCGCCAAGGGTCATCAGCATGGAGGTTTTAGTGCCAGCTTGAAAGATAGAAGACAATGTACCTTTTAGAAAAAATTGTGTAGACATTTCAAAAGATCTTTTTAATTTTTCACACAAGAATAAAACTATCTATTAATTAACCTTATTCTGATTCAGAAGCTTCCTCACCTTTTCCACTTTTATTCCAGAATAATTCCATCACAATTAGTTGAAATAGGCAAAAGAAAAATATAAAAAATGCTTACCTGTTTTTAAGAAAATTTCTAAATCAGTAACGAGCTGAATGTAAAGAGGACTAAATTTCTAAACTTTGCACAGTATTTATTAAATAACCATAAAATCAGAAATTCAACACACAAAATTTTATCAATTAAAATTTGAAAATATATTATCAATGGATCAAAATTTAAATTGTAAATATAAATGCATATTAAGACAAATTAATAATATTTCACAAATAAGCTAAGAGAATAATTTTAGTAGCAATAACATTTATGCAATATGTAAAGAATTTATCATTTCAATAGTTAAAAAACTTCCTTTTTAAAGTATTATCACTTGAAATCACACTAAATAAATGTGAATGTTACAGCAAAATGAGCTAAAGGAATTCTCTCCCCTTTAAACAGAAGATCATAACTCAATGCACTAAAAAAAAAAAAACTTTTCCCCCTTATTTTTAATATAAAGTAATCTAAGTATCTCAGCTGATTAGAATTTTATGAACTTTACATATCATATGTTAAAGTTTTGTGGAAAATATGCAAATATTTAAGTTAAAAAAAACTTAAACATAGTATCCAAATATTTGTTTTTTGTTAAGTCAAACATACCTGCACTGCTATTATTCACAGATGCTTGTGCAGCAGCTAATGCAGTCAACTGTTGTTGCAAGGTAAGGGAACTAAAGCCTGCAAGATGATGAGTAATTGCTTAACGTTTTATTTTCACTCTACTAACAGCAATATTTTAAAACAATTAAAATCCTTTTGAAAATTATTTCTAAACTTATATAAAAATTTTATAATTAATAGCTTCTATAATTAAGTATTTTTTTTACAAGGGATGCATTGAAACAAAGTTTGTTAAGAGACATTTTAAGGACTTCAATTTAAAATTCTGTTGATGAAGTTTAGAAAAAGGCTAAAAACAATAGGTATCAGTTTTCTACATCATACAGTTATAGCACAGTTTAAAAATTCTTAAAAGTAAATAAATAGTCCATTACTTATGAGGCATTTTATTACTGAATAAAAATAGTTAATATTCTGAACAAAGCATTGAGATAGGAATGCTCAAAATCCTCTAATAACTTTAAGGGGAAAATGTAACGTTTGATTTTGTTAATTAACAATTTTTTTATAATAACAAATGGGACGGAAAAAATTCAGAAAAGAAAAATAAAGTTAACTGAACAAGAAATAATTTGTGAATAGAAAAGCACTGATAACTTACATTTTAAACATCTTACTTCATACGAAGTTGTACTATTAACAACAACATATATGAAATTCAGTAATTATGTGAACTACATACAAAAAGTGGTTTTACATGTCAAAATCTGCTCAAATCAAACAAACAACAACAAAACACACACACATTCATAAGACAACAGAAATTCAAAATATTTTGAAGCTTGAAACCTCTCTCTTATACTCTTCATACCAACAAAGCTCTATTTCATGAGTTCTTTTAAGAATATTTATTAAGGATCATTAGTTAAGAAATAAGGAGTTACTTAGATAGTTTAAAAATATTTTGTTTATATTAGCATGCATGCACACACATGAACTGAATTATTGGAATTTTATCTTGATTGCTGGTGAAATAAAAACAATTTTAGGAATAATTTGTTTAAAAAAAGGAAATTGGTAATAAAAATTTAGGAGGATCAACATCGAATTTTTAAATGATTGAAGTAAAATATTCTACTTACCGCCACCAGAAACCTGAGGAAGATTTGCAAATGCACCAAATCCTGGTTGTGAAGCAGCCTAATAAAATATTTCTAATTAAATAAATACAGTAAAGAGAATGAACTCAACCTCAAAAATATTATCTCATAACAAAAATTAAATTATATATAAAAGTTTTAATTTTGCAAATCAATTTAAAGTTCCATAATGATATTGGAATTATGTATCACTACTTCTTTGCCAGTCAGTAAATATAACTTTTAAAAACTCAGTTATGATGAGCTAATGTACCTTTTATATTTAGAAAGAATTTAAATATAGATGTATAGTTCTTAAGAATTTTCTGGTTTTCAACAATCAATAAAATACAAAGCTATATATTTTTTCTTTCCCTCTTTTTTAATATTAACATTTGGATATTCTATTGTTTTATTCTTCTTACAAATTCTAAACTTAAACCAATTCTAGACTATATTTTTTTATTCTTTATACACATATTCCTAATATGCTTATGTTACCCAATTAAACAAAACAATTCATTATGAATATACCAATTTGGAATTGCACTGCAGAGGAAGGAGAATAATAAAATATGACATTTTCAGATTGATAGTTTTAAGCTTATTAAGTAAAAATTGCTAGAATTAAATATATAGCCCATAGGGAATATTATATATATATATATATATAAAATCACACTTGCATTTGATAAACATTTCACTACAACAGATGAAAAATAATAACTGCCAGATTTAGAGTTGACGAGGCTTTGAGATATTTTAGATGCGAGACACTTTATAAGTAAATCTATTTAAGCAGCACATTTTGAATGCATATAACGCTTACTTGCTCAAAACTATTTGGAGGGGTCATAAGTATAGGGGGCGGGGATCCCAAGCTGTAGTATGTATAGTTTGACATTGATAAATGTGTTGCATTACATTTGGAACTCAGAAGTAAAAACTTACCGCTCCAAGATTAGCCAAATTGGCCATATTCATTATATTTGCCATTAATTGGAAATGTCGCTTTTGGTCCTTGTCCTTTTGTGTGTCAGCAAATTTCACAACAAGTGGGCTACTGCAACCCTAGAATATAATAAAAAATGCAAATGAATTAAGACTGTCTTTTTTTAATATTTATAATAACACGAAAGATTATAGTAGGGCTTTCCAAAAGATAAAATGATGATAAAAACAGGATTGTCTTTTTCACAAAGCTATTATTGTTTATAATGTGTTACATTTTTTCCCAATGTCATGAATTTGAAAGAAAGGGAAATAATACCTCATAATAAAGCAAATTTTAACAAGCTATCCTTTATTTTTCTAGTCAGTTCACACAAATTAAATTGTTTGAATATTTATTAATTTGACAAAAAAAAGTATAGACGTGCAAATACAGGATAAAACCATGGTGCAAAAATAATTTTAAAAGATTAAATTATAAAGGATATAAAGTCATTAAAGAGCAATTTTTTAAAAATGAATAGAGCTATATCTTTAATTGATCTTTGTTTATATATATTAATGCACATTTAACAAGAGATTAAGTTTGAATTTCAAGCTTTCAACACAGAAACATATGTAGATTTAAAATAAAACATGAAGATATATATATCTTTTAAATTAAAATAAAAACTTTTTTTATTCTTTTAAATTAGAAGTTTTTTCCAAATAAATACCTGTTATACTTGCATTTAAAGATAGAATGAATGCATGATTTTACTATCTTCCGAATAAAAAAACACTGGAAATTTTTACAAACAATTAATATTGAGACAGCTTTTTCCCATTTGTTGTAAAATTTAGTTTGATGATAGAGCAACATATAATCAGTTATTTAAATCGTGACATAGTTCAGAAATAATAATTTCATCATAAGCATAAATAATAGAAAGCCACAAAAATAATTACACAATGTTTTGAAATCCTTCATTTTGATAAAGTTGAACTTTCATTCAGCAATATCAAAATTTACCAATCCATTTGATTAAAAATTTTTTTAGAATTTAATTTATTATTTAGTATTAGTTAATCTACTTTATTGCATTTTGAATGCATGATAACTAAATTACTATAGCAGTTCTTATCTGAAAAGACTAAGGCTAAAAGATTAAAAAATGAAAAGAAAAAAGCCCAAACTTTATAAAATACAAACTGTGCCTAACAGAAGTAAATTCAATTTAATTAAATTCAATGATGATAATAATAGACCTAAAAATAATAAAATTTGATTTAAAAAATTCTGAAATTTACAGAAGTGCATTATATCTACATTAACAATTTTGGCCCAAATCAGCACATACATCCCAGAGATTAAACTTCATTCCCTATTCATTTACATCATATTTTTATATGGGCTATTGCAGAAAGAATGATTTATACACAGGATTTAATATTTTTTTTACACAAAGGTCAGGTCAAAATTTTTAATATAACAAAAAAAATTAATGATTATATGAGTTTGAATATACGTCATTACATCAAAACTTGAAAGATCTAATCTGCTATGAACATAGTTAGAACAGTTCAAAAAATTATATCGGTCAAACTATTAATCTGCCCTTTCTCAACATAAAATTTTTTTACATACCAAAAGTTAAAATATCAGAAAATCATAACTCAAGAATATTTCCTTAAATAAACAGTATAATTTAGCTATCAATAAAATATGGCCAATTTCAAATAGATATAGAGTAATACACAACATTCAGAATCAGATTTAGTTAATAACTTAGTATTTAGTGCTTTCAATAAATACAGAAATATTTATTGAAAAATTTACAGAAATATTTATAGTACAATACAGAAACTTAAAGCTAAAATTATAATTTGGAATATTTATAATTTTATTTACAAAATTCATACATATAGAGTTTCTTTTTGATAGGCTCAGAAAATTTCTATAAATAATATTTTTTTTTCTTACTCTGCAATATAAAATTAGAGATAGAAGACTGATGCAATGTAAGATGTGAATCAATTCAATCTGAGCTCTTAAATATACATTCCCATGTTTTACATCTTAGAGTAATTAAAATTTTCTTGTATATTTTTAATAATAAAATAATGCAAACCACACCATCAAGAGATAATCTCATAACAAATTTACTAACTAAAATTTAAAGAAATGCCTTTTTCTTCATTTTCAAAAAATAAAACAATATAGAATAATCAATCAAATATCAACAAATATCCAAGAGCTGGTGTCTAGCATATACTGCAGATATTGATTCATATAAAGAATCTCTTCAATACAGGGTATCATTAAAAAGTATCAAGTGATAAATTTTAATGAATTAGATTTATTAATAGATTGAAGCTTTTAATTATTATTTTGGTAAATTTTAAAAACTTCCGGACAAAAAATGAATCTAATGAAATTCAAATAACATATGGTTTTAACTAATCTAATTCCTTCAAATTTATTATCAGATTTTTTCTTTTAAATTGAAATGTAAAATACTGCATTAATTTGTAAAAACTTAAAATGTTAAAAATTATTCCTGTATGATTTTAATAAAAATACTTTAGACCAATACAATATTAATTCTAGGAAATTTTGAAAATAACTTTCATGAACAAATAATTCACTGGCTATCACATATCTGATAATGGCATAAAATATAAGAAAGCATAATGTGATGTCAATTACTGAAAATACAAAAGATAATTTTGGTATATTTAATAATATGAAAGCCTATCTTTCATCTTTCTTTATTTCAGAAATATTTACGATTTACAAAATGTTTCCTAAGTTCTTGAAGAGTAAAAGATTACATTTAAAGTAATTATTTCCATTGAGAGCCGTGAATATTATTGCATTTTCTTTTCATTTCTTCTGACAGTAAAAAAAAAAACATATGTTAACTTCAGTCAAGAATAAAATGGGAGTTTAATTTCCGAAATTTAGCATGGCATTTAGAGATTTAAAAAGGTAACTTACAATTATGAAATAAAGATCTGAAGAAAACAAGAATTTAAATTACTTCAGATGTTTTTTATTTACGCGCCAACAGTTGCGTAAAAGTCGACTAATCGAGATCTAACGTCTCTTTTCCTCAGAAAAACCGAAATGGTTCCAATTGCAGCAGCTGACAAGCAGTAGAAGATGTTATTCCCGGGAATGTTGAAATGGTTACAGTTAACGCATACCGAAAGTACTGGAGAATTAAAAAAAATATAATCATATGAGGGTTTTTTTGTTGTTGTTGTTGTTGACAAAAGTTTGTAACAAAAGAACGTAGTAGAAAATGCTACAATGGACAATTATTTTTTTAAAGCTTTTCTCAAAAGGCCGAATATTTTATGCGTTTTAACAATACGTGGAAGGCGGCATTGACTTCATTATAACTGTTGCACGTTGAATTTATACAGAATTTTTGGAGTAATGATTATCTAATTTATTATGATTCCATCCTGTCGCCTGTTTTGAATCCAATTTGTCATAAAAATAATACTTGGTATGCTTCTAAACGATACTTGATGTTTTATTTCTCCCGTAATTTTTTGAATTAATTTGAACTAAGCGCTTTATTATGTTGCAGTCTGTAAGCGGTATTTGTTGTATGACATTCTTTGCAAATGAACAGGTTTTTTCATTTTACAAGATTCCTAAATGAGTAGGATTAGAAAAAATGATATGATTTTGAATTTTAACATTTTTTTTAATGTGAAATTTTGAGCCAAACGCTGTATAATTTTTAGCGAATGGAAGGAGATATTTTTAAGAGAAATAAAAGCCGAATACACAAGAGGCTATCTATATTATGTAATATTGTAAAATTTGAAAAAAACAATATAGTGCAATAGTGTTTTGAAATAATGAAAAAATGCAGAATATAAAAATTTTGCAATATTGGCTATTGTTGAATTTCACTTTTGTACATACAGTTCTTGATATTTTTTAACGTAGTTTCTCATTCTTATACAAATCAGTTGCAAAAATTATGAACAATCCCAAAATTAATTTTAACTACCTTTTAGAGTAAGATTTTTTCAACATCTTTTGATTGTTAATTATTTTATGCTTACTATATTACTGGTTTTTATTCACTCAAAAATTCGAATCCGGGTTCTTTTGGTAAGCTACCACCTTCTTATCTACTAAACTAGGCAGAACATTAGTGCAAATTACAGAAACAGAATGTTTGGCTTGATAGGTAGTATCGTATTATTTCCGAATATAATTTAATTACAAGAATAATTATTATTACAATTTTGATCTAAGGATGTTTTTGAAGTGAAAGATGGAAATATTTTCGCATTTAAGATTTACTATTGCAATTTATTCTAGCACTCAGATTTAAAAGAAATTGCTTTTAAAAATCTGGGGCATTTAGAAAGTTATAATCATCACCTTTACCAGTTTTTTTTTGGCTTAGTTTATGAAAATAAAATCAGTATTTAGGTATCCGATTACTTTTGGAGGCCTTTTTTTGGTAATGATATTTGAAGTAATGTTTTTACATTTTTAAATGAAATACATGCAAAAGCAAAGTATGTCGTACAACAATAATTTATAACTTAAATACATTTTTTAATATTTGAAAAAACTTAGAAATTCCGGCATCGAATTTTACCTTCAAAAAATTTTTAATCTAAAATAAGTGACAGATTCTTTAGAATATACTATATATAATCATCAATATATTGGTTAAGAGAGAAAGCAAAACCATAAGAATAGTCTCGAATTTTTGCAAGTTATAATAGTTTTAATGATTTTTAATTTTGGAATTTTGTCACCCCCTCCCTCAGAGTTTAAAAGATGCATAATTTTCATCATCACATCACTGCACATATATTTGGTTCCTTTTCTAGAAAATATTATAATATTTATTTTAAACTAGCTATTACCCGCGACTTCGTTTGCGTGGAAATTTTGATGTATATGTATGAGAACTAACGGTCTGTTCTGCAGTCGGTAGTGGCTGTTCTAAAATCGCCTGTGGGCAAAACGACAACGCCGTCCATCACCGGCTGGTTGCCGCGGATGTCCTACAGACTGCGGTTTAACTCCAATATACTCTATCTGGAGCAGTTTGGCCAGACAGGGCTCTTGCGCCAGAAAAATCCAAACAACCAAAACAACCTATATACTCTATCGTACCACACTATTAACTTGCACTGGTACAAAAGGATTGCCCAGCTGCTGTTTTTGGTGATGTTGCATGTTGAGGTCTCTTCGATTGCAAGATTAAGAGACAATATGAAAACGGAATTTATAGGCCGGGCACCGATAAACAAAGTTGTAGCAATGCCCACGGAAGCTACAGACAGAGCTATTAGGTTGTTCGGAAAGTAATTTCGTTTTTTCCCGACAGAGGATTTAATTGTATTTTTCGCACCCAATTTCATACTTAAACCGCAAAATCATTTTATGTTTTAAGAGCTGATATAGCAAGGCTTCAGTGTGAAAAAGTGCAGCTGATTCTTCGCAGTAGTTTTTGGATGGTGCCCTTTTAAATATGGAGAGCAATAAACAGCATTTTCGTCATTTTTTTCTTTTTTGCTATATAAAAGGTAAAAATGCTGTCAAGCCAGAAATAAATTAGCCAATATGTGGGGAGAAGATGTGTTAACAGTACATCAGTACCAGAACTGATTTGCAAAATTTTTCCTTCAAATGAGGAGGCCCAAAACCACCTCGATCAGTTTTTTTTACAGCAAAGACCAAAACTTTTATGAGCGTGTAATCATGTTACTACCAAAAATATGGCAAAAGGTATTAGACCAGAATGGCAATTTTATAATTTAATAAATAATTTATTCATTAAACGAAAATTTCTTTTCATTTTGACAAAAAAAACACGAAATGACTTTCCGAACAACCCAATATATTGCGGTCCTTGCAAAGTTGGGCTTGCAGGATATTCAGCACAAATGTCTTATCCGACCCCTTGGTACGCCATGAAAGAATAATCTCTCTTTTCCCTTATTTAATTGGGTGAGAATCGTTTCGTAGACTTGATGCTGCTTGGGAAGTAATCGTAATGTAATTTTATAGACCGGCATTCTAAAACAGAGGTGTCGTAGTTTAGCTCCTTCACAAATTCGCTTGTAATTAACTTCTTCACTGCAGTGGTGGAAGGCCGAAATCAGAGAAATATTTTCCAGATATGGAAATTATTTTATCCTCAATCTATAACAAGGCTCTGTTAATGATTAGGTCATTGTGAATGCCATATCATCTGATGAAGTGTCCTTGTATTTATCCCACAGCTGGAAAGAGTTTGATAATCCGCAAGTGCTTACTAAAATTGCAAACATATCTTCTAGCTACTTTTATGACCAGCTATTTATTACTCCTCTACAAAAGATTAGATTTGCGTTTTCTGGGCATTTCGAAATACTATCAAATAATGACAAATCAAAAAATTAAAACTATCCTAAAAACGATATATTTAAAAGCATAACCATATACGAAAAATATATAACTAACATAAACATAATTTAATAACAAAAACACACAACTAACCTAAAACAATTTATTCACATTGTATACTCTAAATAAAACAAAACAGAAAACTACAGCCTTACTCATCTTTGGCGGGATTTGTTCTCAAATTTTTAGCGCGAAAGTTAGCTTTTATAGAATAAAAAATTAACCACTTAATTAACCGGAATAAATAGCATCCTGTGTCCTATTCCAGACTAGAATCTGTCTCTGTGCTAAATTACATCCAATTCCGTTCAGCCGTTCTGGCGTAAATGACAGACAAACATCTCTCCCTCCATCCAAACTTTAACATTTATAATAATAGAATAGATTTCAGACAGTTATTTGAAATAGTATTTGAATAATAATGTTTGAAAAATGGAAGATACAGTTGTCACTGTTTCTTTGGTGTATGGGAAAAAAAAACCATACTCCGAAAAAAATAAGTTTTCGTTTTTAATCTTAAATAATATCAAAAATGATTTTTTTAGAAATTTCCTAGATTGGCAGATTATTCCTTCTTTTTCTGGAATGCAATTCATTTTTCTTTTAATTTTCAATTTTGCAATTTTCCTTTGTATTTATTGAGAATTGAATAAGTATGAAGGTCTACTTTACAAGCGGCACTGACAGATTTTAACATTTCTTCTGTTCTTTTAATTTGAAAATGCACCCTAACTTATTTGGAGTAAAAAATTATCAGTTAATAGTTCTTAAAAATGCCATTTAAATATTTTGCATGCATATATTTTCAGAAATTATAGCGTTATAAAAATTCAAGGTACTTCAGCTATTTATAATTCTATAATTGTCCTTTTTTCACATTAATAGTAAATTTTCAAAAACAGCTCGCTTTACAGCTGCTTTCCACAGTGTTATGTAATTTTGTTTTTAAGTCGTTTAATGAATGAGGTGAGCAATAAAGAAAATTAACAAAACATTCAACTTTGATGATCAGTCTCAAGAAAGTTATTCATCAAAACATAGAAAGAAAAAAGATCAGATAAAGCACACTGCTTTGTAGGTGGCATTTATAGACAAGTTTTATCTAAACATTGCTATGCTATTTAATTTGAAAAAACTTTTCGATAAAAGTTCTACTTCTATTTAGCAAAACTGCCAGTGATTCCAGGCTGAAGATATTCGTATATCAATTCATTAATATCAACAAAATCGTAAGAACTTTAGTACCAAGAATGATACCAATAATTTATTTTTAGTGTTTTCGAAATTGCCATGTAAATCTTATAAATGACTCTAAGAATATCTGTGAAAGGTGTAAATCTATGTTGAATTGAATGAAGCTTTTTTTTTTTACAGATTAAATGTCCTATAAGGAGTTGAGATAAATTACTTTCGAAAATTCTGTACAAAAATGATTATTAGTATGCATAACGTTACTTTTGTTTTATCTTTAATGGCTTTTCGGATAGGTATGGTAATTGAATTATTCTAATTTTTTGTTGTTGTTGCATGACGAGAACATAAGCGAACACCCTATACTTCTTATTATGTTCGCTTATGTTGTCAACAGTAAATTCACTTCTTTCTATTATTTGAAGGTGCATTTTCAGTTTGGTGAGTGTTTTTTCTAACTTCTTATTTTGCTGAATTTGATTTTATATTCTTGTGATTGTCAGGTTTACTGTGATTTTTGATTGGATTTCAATTTGACTTATTTTATAAAGTCTATATTACAATATATGATATGTAAGATTTTAATTTAGTTAGTAATCTTTGTACTTTCTTATATCGACGAATTTGATTTTATGGTTTCATATTTTTACTGTTTTACTGTGATTTTGACTTACCATTGTTTAAAATTTGATGTATTTTCTTTTATGATACTAATTTTATCTCCAAAACCTCAATATTCTGGGATTTTCGGGTCACGAGGGGTCAATTTCTTGACGAAAGTCAGACCCTTCACAGAAAAAATTCCTGGTTTGAATCCCTATCTGAGGGTGACCCTTGAGAAAGTCCTCAGACCGGATTCTTTATTAATTTGATTCCTTGGCTGTAATTGTTTCAATTGTACTAATATTTATTTTAAAGTTGCAGTAAACGTCGATGTAGTAGCAAACGTCAATTAAAAAAAAGAATAAAACGTCAGTCTGTTTTTCAAATGTTTCATTTTTAATTTAAAGAAAGGAATCAATATTGTATTAATGAATTGTAATTCTGAGGCAGCTGATGTAATTTAAATTGACTGTAAATATTTAGAGGTAGCGATTGTAGATTTTCCTTGCTAATAATATTTCTTTTGATCTTTTACGTATATTGGGCATGTTTTAGATTTAACATTGTGAAATCCTCGACAAATTATATATTTATTTCTGTCATTCTCAGGGTTCAGTAAGTATTTCGGCTCAGAAGAAACAAAGATTTGCTTCATTTCATGTATCTACAATCATGTATAAGGTGAGCTAAAAAATAAAATTCGTTCGTTATACTAATTGGTCTATGAAGTATTGTATTTATTGACTAATGAACTAAGTTTCTGTGTTAGCTGGAATGGCAGTTAGCACAAGTGATACATCTTTTGAAAAATTTTGTTTTAGGAATAATTGCATTTTGGTTATCTCAAGGTCAATCTTATCTAGTATTTTTATAGATCCGGTTCCTACATATGAGTATTCGCAGGTATGTCAAATAACAAAAATCTAGGACATGCTTTTTCTCATATAATATTTGTATTTACATCTATTTCCATAAATTTGTTTGAATTGAGTAGTTGAATTTCACATATTGAATTTTCGTAGTAAAAATAGATTCCTCTGGATAGTGTATTTCATATAATCGATGTTGTCATATCGATGAACGGTTTATTTTATAAAAGTTTGAACACGAAAGGAGGTCGATTGAGCTATCTTTGTTTAAACGATCGACATTTGTTTGCTGGAACTATTTTATTGATAGACTTATTGCTTTTGTAATTGATATTATTCACCACAATTCTCATGTTCGTTTTCTTTGATTTATTCATAGTTTTTCATCGTTAATAATAAAATGATACATTTATAAATATTTCAACTTCTTTGTCTGAAGGAATGAGAAATGAAACAAAATACTTGCAGTGTATTGTTCACACATAAAGAAGAAGTTGAAAATGTAAAGATAGGAGCAAGCAGCTGTTACCGTTGTCAGCACAAACCGAACCTCCTAATAAACATCTCAAAATTGAAGAGTGTCTTTACTGAATCACACGATAAGATAAAGGAGAGAACATGCTCATACCATATGTTAGAGTATTGCCAGTCTTCTCATTGATGCTAATCCTGTCCACAAACGCAAAGAAACATCGAAGCATATTTTAGTAGGGCTCTGTCGAAAACCATCAACAGGCTTGCTATTGTCTAGCCTTCAATGGACGAATGGATAGTTATAAATGCCTCAAATACTGATATCCAAAAGAACGAATTTCAGACTACAGATGCCATCATCAGATGCGACATCAAGAGTTGCGACATTAGATCATCATAGAATATTGGTAATAATAATAGTACTAATAGTATAAAGTTATGGAAATAGTAATGGCGATATTTAAAGACTAACATGCATAGTTAAAGACATTGCGAAAAATTCATGGATTACATAAATGTATGCAAATACTGTCGTGTAAGCTGGTTAGGTGTATATTTACTCTGTATGGGTCAACCGAATTTCAGTTTGGGTTATAAAGAAATTTGGGAAAATAGTGTAGATTCTTTTGTTATCCTTGTCAACTATCTATGACTTAGAATTACGGACCTCAATAGACATGGGCAGATTCAAAAAAGTATGTTACTTTAACAATCAAACCAATAGCCTCCAAAATACAAAGCCCCAGCTCTGACTGAAATACAAGTGGATGAATCATAGGAAGTAGTCTGACGAATAGTAGCTGATGGCGAGCTAGCAGGTGAGTAGATTGCATTCAAACCGTTGGCGATAGCTTCCCATCTTCTGTATTTCTTTCAGAAAACTACGTATTACATAGATATCACATTTGTTTTTTCATAAATAGATACTTTTTCCAATAACATAATGCTTTTTCACTGTTCAGCCTTCAACTGCAAAGGAAATTGAGATAATGGTCCAAAAGTTTAAATTTTTGGATTAGGAAAGATTAAAAGTATAGTGAAATCACCGGCTCCTTCGTACGGACTTCAAGTCAAGCAAAAGCTCAAGAGCAAGTACAGTTATTCAATAATATTTTTAATTCACATGATTTTCAACCTAAATTTATATTTGAATGCATAAACGCAATCAATCTTTAGAATTCAACTGCGAATAATGTTATTAGTAGCAGTCAGAGCTTGCACACTTTATATAAAAATGTTTTTGAATAAAATGGTTTAAACTATTTTATTCATAACCCTTTAAGATTTATGTGAGAAATTATAAGATATTACACTTCAGAATATCTTTTGATTTGAATTTTTCTTGTTGTGAGAGCTTGTATACTTCATGTAAAAATGTTTTAAACTTTCCTATTCATTACCATTTCTTTTAAGATTTATGAGAGAAGTTATATCATGACAATTAAGCAAATATGATTTATCGAAATTATATAGAAATTGTACTACAGAATATCCTTTAAATTTGAGTTTTTTTTATGAGAGCTTACATATCTCATGCAAAACTATTTTTAAATAAAATTGTTAAACTGTCGTATGCATGCTCATTTTTTTAAAAAGGGAGAAATAATATGTATTAATTCTCCAGAATATTCTTAAATTAGAGTCTTATACCAACTTTCAAATGGTGCATTTTATAGATATTTAATAGTATAATTGCTAGAATAAAATTTTTAAAATCTAATTTGAATTTTAAAGAATACAATAAAGATAAAAATTCTTTATATTAAATTGAGCCAGTATTTTATAACAGCCAAACGATGTCTTTACTATAGAGAAAGCATGAAACCACATCGCTTTTCCCATTGGGCTGTTGAGATTGGCAGACATCTTTGGATGACTAATTTCAGCCGTCTGGAAGCTTTGTACCTTAGGAGGCGTTGATCAATCACTTTGTAGGAAATCACTACTAATAAAAAGCCATCATTTGCTCAGAAATCTAAGCTCTAAAATTTTTCAATTTGAAACTGCTCATAAATAACATAGGTTGAAAAAAAATGTATCCAAATAAATTATTTTTTTAATAGTTACAGCAGTTCGCAAAAAAGTAGCGATTAGAGAAAGGATACATTCATTTTTTGGAGTATGATGAAGTTATGTTTTTCTTTATATTTGAAATAAAAAAAAAGATTTCTTTTAATTATTCCTTCAACTATCAAGAAATAAGGATGGATTTTTATAGTTAAAAACATAGAATTTAGTAAAAAAAATATTTTTGAACCAAGATAATTTCTTTATCTGAATTTTGTTTGAATTCTTCAATATAAAACTGATTTCTAACTTTTCAAGAAATAGATATAACTAATAAGAAATTTGCAAATATACCATTTAGGTTCAAAATGAAATGAAATGGATGAAGCTGTTAAAAACAGAATGCCTAGATTAAGGCTAGTGGTGTTACTAGATTGGTCACGTAAGGAAAACGGGCTGGTTGTCTTCAACAGAGGACTATTATGAACTAGTTAGTTGATGAAAAAAGTCAGTACATTTAAACCAGGATCTATTATAAATTAATTTTTGACAACTATATTTCAGAACCGAAGGATCTCATCAATTACGAATCAGATAATCATACGAAGTCGGAATTTCGGTCCTTTAGAAATTTAAATGTAAACATTCCGCTGACATGAATGCTTACTTTTAAATTCTAATATTTTCTTTCGGCATTTTTTATTCATTGTATGCATCCTTTAAATATGCAGGAATAGGAACGGCTTGCATTTCAGACGATCATGTGGACTGTTTTTTATTCGCTGCAAACGATGATGTTTCGATCAAAGTCAACAAATTGTCACATCCGATAGAAATTATATGTATAAAAAAATCAAGTTTTAGAATAAATTTCCAAACCATCAACGGTTTTGTAGTCCGGAATAACGGTTTTGTAAAATTCGGAAAATTAAGATTGGCATTGTTGCTTAGGATGAAATATTTGTTTGGAACTTATAATGATCTCGTTTCACTTCATAGCAAATAAAAATAAAAAATGTCGAGGAAATAATTGACAATCATTACAAAATACTTAATATGTAAGAAGACTGTATAGTATTGTAAAATTGCTAAATGAAAGCGATAGAATTTTTCGCGTACTCTGCTCTTTACAAATTGTTTAAATCATCGCCACTAGATGGCTCTAGGAGCTTTGGAAAAATCAGGAAGTTACGCTGACGCGAGAATTCAATCGGGAGAAGAAATAATAAAACTTTTATGTTCGCAAACAAAATGCTAATTGTAAATCTTTTCAATAAGCATATAAATAAAAACACGGAAATAAAACTAAGCAAAAGGTCAAAGAAAAAAATTCAAATATATAAAGAGAAAAAAAGTTAATTGACAATTACATTTCCAATAGAGAAAAAATCTAAGCATGAAGGCTAAAAGGTAATCCTTACGAATTAAGGCCAATTAATCAAATGAGAAGCTTCTTTTTATTTACATTTTTTTTCAGGCGACATTGCAGTTTATTTTGTTATCGATCTTTTTTTTTTCGACTGAAAATACTTTTCTACTTTTCTGAAAATACTTTTGAAAAACGCTTTATTGGAGTAACTGGTTAAGTAGTGAATTATAAACAAGTAAATAAATACAAAATAAACTACTTTCCGATAAGAAAATAAGCAATGTTTCGAATGAAATGCTTCTATCCAATTCCTGTGAGCTACTAAATTCATATTTCCGATTTAGATCTTTTCCCAAAATGAGAATTATGTGTTCAAAAATAATTTTAATATTTGATTAAAGTAAAATTAACATTTTCACACGAGATATATTGCATATGTCTAATGCAGAATTTAAAATATATTTGGTAATTCCATGACAGATATAAATAATTAAATTGAGTTATGGTTATCGGATATTGGATTCAGTTCTTATAGTCTAAATGTGAAGGTCAAAACAAACATGATTTTATCTAGGGGGATCGATAGTGCATCTCGCACTGAGCGTCATATTTTTGCTCTCCAGTGGCGTAGCTGCTGGAGAGCAAGGAAGATATAAATGCTTCAGACGCCTTGAAGGTAAAATATTAGAGCATTTATGTTGCTTTCTTAAGTGAAATATCTTGAGGGAATGATAAAATAATGTCATGCCCTGAACATCGTAAACACTTACTATATCACTGGTGATGGCGAAATTCGAAAATAATGATAATAATAATATTAAATCAGTTGCCAATAGCGGACTGGTTTTAAAAAGTATTGGTTGATAAGAGACCATAGGGGCTCCACTCATACCTACAATGCTATAATTCAATTTCTATAAAAATAAATATTTTTTTTTTTTAAATTGATGAATTGAAAATAGAAAAAATGTAAATATGATATCTTTAATAATAAATTGATATTATTTTGTATATCGTGTCTTTCAGATAAAAATATTACATACGTTTTTTTAACTTTAAAATGTAGATCTACTTTTATGAGCATTAGCATTCACAATCAAGTGCTATTATTTCATATATATTTTCTTTCAAATGACCTTCATATTACTTACCCAATATGATCGCAATAGCTTTTCTCACACTGTAACTTCGTTAATTTCTTATCGGAATATTTATTGTTAATTCTCAACTGCAACCCTTCGCTTTTTTGTGCAAGCGTCAAAAGACGTTTATTTCGTCAAAAAAGAAATGCGAAGAAAAGTGAAAAAAAGATATTTTTAAATTTTGCTAAATTTGCTGGGGTGAGCTCAAACCATTTGTGAGTTAGGAGGCTAAATAAGGCTCACCTTTCTGCGTACTACCCCCCCCCCTCTTCTGGCGCAGTACGGCCTATACCGACTCTTGCGCCATTAAACTTAAACCAACCAGCAAACTGTAATTCCTTAGCGAAATGCAAGCATCGAAAAGTGGTAGTCTCAGGATCCTGAAACGAACAGTATGTATATTATCGGGAGCAAAATAAAAATAATAATTTTTATGACAGAAAATGCTGCGCGTTTTTGAAGTTTTAATCAAATTTTCAACGATTTTTAAAAATATTTTTAATGAATACATCTTAATCAAATATTAACAATATAAAAGTACAGTAGTACACGGCACGCAGTCCACTAAATAAAGGAATTCGAAAAAAAAAATTATCCGTACAATGTCATATTATTATATAATATATAGATCATAAAAGCAAATGTTTAAAATCATATTAATTACGAAATGAAAAAGTTTGAAGCAGAAATTTAAAAATGGGTTGTTTGTCATATTTAATTCCAATATTAATTGAGAAAAGCAGACGATATTTTCTCTTCAATATAACTGAAAACCAAATGATAAATTCTAAAATTGTATGATAAACAATGTTCTTTTCATTTAAATGAAAGATAAATAACCACAAACGATAATCAATTTCTTCAAATAGGTTTAAAATGCAGATGTTATATTTTTAGTACTTTCTTTTTCGGCATATGTTTTAAAAAACTTTTCAATAATAGAAACATTGTAACAAAATTGCTTGTATTTTATTTTTATTATATTTATTGCTTTAACATGATTTATTTTACAATGAAGGCTGAATTATGAGATAGAAATAAAATCATTAATTGTGCTTGCTTCAATATTTTGTATAAGGATTGAACAAAAATTTGAAAGTAATAGCTTAGATGATAAAGAATCTTTACACTTCAGCTTACCAATTTTTTACTTTATTTAATTATCATATTATTAATCTATAAAGTCTTATTAATATTCATGGAAACCGGGAATCTGAGTGCAAAAAAAACAGCCTTAACTATTGGCATTATAGAGAAAATATCTAGCACAATTAAATCTGTTAATTAAATCAAGTCCACATAAATATGAAGTCCTTTATACATTATAGGAATAATTAAATATTTTGTTATTAATTGGTAATCATAATCCTTTAGTATGTAATTCTTCAAACTTATGTTGAATAATACATCACAATTCCTAAAACCTTTTGAAATACGACATTTAAAAATCAGTCAAAATAATGATTGGTTGGAATTTATAATACTTGACCTCATTCGATAGCAGTCACCAAAATGATCTATCAGCTCATTCCTTTTTATATGCACTCCGGCCAACTAAGATCTACAAGGCTTTGATTCAAAACTCATAAATAATATTTTATACCAATACAGATTTAGATTTGAATGCAGGACTTTTTAATAATCATGTATAAGACAAACTATCTGTGACTGTTCCCCGAGATTTAGAATGCTCCAATATTGATTTTTAATAGTTAGGTTTGGAGAATTTATGAATCAAGTTATACATCCTAGGGACCACACTGTTTTAAGTGCAGGAGATACTTGTGATCGGGCAAGCTGCTAAATTGGTTAGTCAGCATCTGATTCTTGCTACATCATTACTGGCTTCTTTTTTTTTCTTCAACTGATTAAAAAGACAGACTAGTTAACCTCAGATCTTGTCATTTGATGTGGAGAGACTTTTTTTATATCAGTAAAAATGAATGTTTGTCTGTATGTCTCTTATGCCTTCCTAAACCGTCTATTTGATTGCGATGAAACTTGGTCAGCTTATTGTTTACGCCTACGGGATTGTTATAAGGATAATGCAATAATATAAATTTTTTAAAATTTCAAACACATCTATTCACCAAGGACTAATCTCCAAATAATTCGCCGAGGAGACAATAAATTCTGTACAAATGCTAAATCCAAGTTAAAAGGTTAATATTTTGTAGCTATAGTACGCAAATGTCCTGCAAATCATTCTCAGAGGTAACTTGATTACAGATTATGCGAGAAAGTTTTTGGGAGACCAACTCTGAGGGTTTTATATTTTCATTAAATTTTAGTAACCACCAAAAATATTGTAGTACAAATAATTTTACACCATCTTAATTTTCAAAAATTATCCTTTCAACGATTTTATGGTATATATATGTTCTCTATGTTTAATCAATTTTAAAAGAAAATATTTTAATCACATTTTCTAAAATGAAATTTGAGAGTTATCAACGAATATTAAACGAGCGACGAGATACAATAAATATATGTTTTCATTACCATTCTGAAAGAACACCAAGTTTTATAATTCTAAAAGAATACACAAATTTAATACATAAAAATGAATATTTGTTTGTTCGTATTTTATATACTGTCTTATCGTTCATCCTATTTCGATAAAACATCGCCATATTATTGATTGATTGCACTTAATAATATTTTTTTTTCGGTGGCAGCAACGCTCCTGGCACCAGCTAGTAGTTAATAAAAATCTAGGAAACAATTTTATTTCAGAATAATCATCGTTTGTTGAATGCTACCATTATAAGCATAAGATGTTGTACAATATCACCACAATGTTGTCCGATATTCTAAGCACAGACAATATCGTGATGGAATCGTAATAGTGTTGTGAGGCAATTTATTGCAATGAGGTTGGGAAAGCCATTTATTAATGTCATAACTTGTCAGACTATCCAGACATTGCTAAAAGTTTGCGAGATGATTCCAATTAGTTGTTTTTAGCCTAATTTATTTCAGGCAGTTCAGATGAGCATTTTACGATTGATACAATATTGAATAATACTTGATGAACTGTTTTGATACTAAAAAAAAAGCAGTCCAAACCAGTTTTGTTTTATTATTTTCAGCGGCGTGAAATTTTATATTTTTTGTCTCAATATTGTTTATCAAAGACATCTGCTTTTGAAAATGCAACAGAAACTGGTTTCAAAAAGCATTATTGATAGTGTGAACTAAGATTCAACTTTAATACTAAATGGATTCCTTTAAACCGAATGTAGTTTACGTTGCTATTTTTTATAATTCATTTTTTCTTGTTATTCTGTTACAACTGTTAGAAAGCACTGGCAATTACTAATTGGCGGGTCCCCAAATTTATTATGATAGCAAGCAAGAAAGTATAATAAATGTTTATTATTGAATGAACTGGAATCACTTATTACTAATTGTAGTTTTTGATATTTTGCTAAATGTTCTATGCATAGTTTTATAAATATGAACAAGTGTAATTACTATAGTATAAAAAAAATAATGGATATTGCTGATTTCACTAACCCGAGGTTTTTGGATGATTTTATCTCACAAAGGGGTGATACGCATTTTAGTATGATAAGCACATTTTAAGAGTTCTTTCTTTTGCCTTAATTTTCGATCTATTAGAAGAGTTTTCAATATTTTTTCCCTCTTGCTATGTTAAATAGCACTATTTTTTAAAATTCGAAACTTTTGTATTTCTTTTGTTCATGTGACTGGCTAAGTTGTAAATATTATTGGCGGTTACTAATTTTGTTTACTGTATGGATAAATAAATAAAAATATCCCCTCCTTCATATTTTCATATCTTATCTCATTCCTATTTTGTTTAAATCAATGCTTCCAAGCGCAAGTAAAAAAGTGTGGAGTGTTTTCATATCTGAGAACATTCAGCACTGTAAGGAATAAAGGCGATTCAGAATTCTGAAAAATTAATAATTTGAAAAAATTAATAATTAATAATTTATTAATTATTTGAAAATTAATAATTTGAATTAATTTAAAATTAATAATTTGAAAACTAATGAATTTGTCATTTTCACAAAAGAGAAATGAAGTGCCATTCAGCTGACGAAATCAGAATTCACTGGAAACGAAGCTCATAATTTAAACCAACAGATATTTATGTTGATCGTTTGATTACGAATGCACACATACGTCAAGACAATTCAATATGCCATTTTTCTTTCAGGAGCTTAACTGACAGACATGGAAATATACTTTTTGTACAACTAAGCAAAATTTTTGTTGTTCGCTTTTTGTCACATTAAAACAAATTATATTTAATACAGTGAAAATAGAGGCTCTTTATCCGACAGTTGAGCTTTCGAATAGAGAAGTACATTTTCAAAACTTTATTCTGTCTTAACATATGTTGCGTATTCCTGCATCAATTTAAATGACAATGGTTTATTATGCAAGCTTTGTTTCTGATCATTGAAAACCAGAGGGAGTGGTCAACACGAAACTTTCATGCACATTCCTTAATATTGGTGATACCCTCCCTCCTCCCGTTAAAAAATTGTGGTCCTTATGCAAGGCCGTGAACGCTACGAGTGACGAATTTTTTTACTTTCAGCTAGAGCGTTTTTTACTTTCTCAAGAGCGTTTTGTGCTTCGTAGCATACGGAAGAAAACCGATTACGCCTTGTAGGCATTTCTGTTCAACCGATTGAAATCAAAATTTGACACAGGACTTTTGAAGAATGACAAATCAAATTTCATTTAATATTCAAGTTATTATTATTAGTTATTGCATGTATGCGAATATACAAACCGACATATGGCTAACAAACTGATGGATTTGATTCAAATTTTTCATATGGATTTATACTTTATATGTTCAAACTGTATACTAAACATTATTTATCTAACTTTGTAAGTTTCAGTTATCTAAATTTTTTTTACTATCTTGTTCATCTGCTCTCGTCAACGAGCTTCATGTAAATGGATTTCGTTCAAAATTTGAAAAAAAAAAAAAAAATCTACAAATTTAGTGATAAGATTTATACACCAAATTTAATCCTTTGATATTAAAAGCGCTATTATAAAAGAATTTTTGTGTTCACAGACAGACATATTTCCTAAAACTTATTTTTTAGATTGAGGAAGGTTTAAAATATACAGATTCTTCAAAATTTCGTAGTGGAAATTTTCGACGATTAAAATACTTTTTCTTTACGTAATTCCTATATGATATAATAAAAACTCGTCTCAATTTTTCTAGCAAATATGACCTTTTTATCTATATTCTTTTACGAATTATTGATTTTTGGATTTAGTCCATTTTTAAAATTTCCTGAGATATGTGTAGTTTTAAGTCTATATAATTGCTAATGAGTAATTAAGATGAAATAATTCATAAAAGAAATCAATTCGAATGAAATTATTAGGTACCGAATATTAAGTTTTTATCTATATTTTACTAATGATAAAAATTTCAATTTTTTTTGAACTATGGATTAAGCGATAATAGTTTTTGGCTGAATAGAAAGTTAAGAGCACGTGTAACAAATTGCACAGAAAAACTCTATTGTTAAAAGAATGTGTTTCATTTAATTAGTATTTTTCAAAGTTAACTAAAATGGAATACATAATAGCATAGTGGAAGTTAATTATTTTTTTCTAGTAAACCTGATTTAAAAAGGAGGACCTGAAGGACGTACGAAAGAACGAACGTCAGTAACAAATAAAAGACAAATGAGTTTAAATTCATGGAATTAGGAAAAATTAAACTAGAAACAATAGAAAATTAAGCTACGGATTGACTTAACTTCAAATTGCTTTCATATTTAAATTATTCTAAATCCGAAACGAATTAATTAAAAAAATATTGAATTAAAAATGTAAAGATAAAAGTAGTGAAAAGAAACAATGATAATACCAATTAAACCAATCTATAATTATTTTCAAAGACTTCCGGATGAAATAGCAGCTGCTTTTGAAAAATAAAGGCAAAATACAATTCTTTAAAGTAAGCAAAGGCGTAATGGAAAGAAAATATTTTCAGAGCGTTTAAATGATCTTTGGAAGCATTGTGTGCAAAAGAATGGAAAATATTTATTATAATTGCCTTCGTTTGTGATCCAATTTTCAATTAATTTCTGTGAAAACTCATATTCATCACTTCTAATCTGATCAGCTGAGTTATATTTGTAAACAATAGGTGAATGATTGCTACTAAGCCTTCGCAAAGGATTAAAGATTTAGTTAAAGGATGAAAAATATCAAAACAAAACGGAACTTCTGAATTCGTTGACTATTGTGCCAATAATAATAAAAGCGTTCCATCTATTTCTTTGTTGCTCGCATTGAATGAAAATAAAAAGCGTTTAATGTTTTTTTAGTTCTTCAGAAATTTTTTTTTATCTCGAATAAATTGTATTTTATTTATTAGCCTGTAATATTTCATTTAAAATGCCTCTTCGATTTCTTTTTTTGTATTTAAATTTAATGAAATAGATGGCTTTTATTAAATTGTTTTAAAAATAAAGCTGCTATATTTCCTCTTTGATTATAGCTTCACTCCCTTAAATATATTTTCAAATTGTTCCTTGCACATAAATTTGACCATAAACATGACTATTACCTCAACTCATTCAGTTTCATATAATAAAGGGAGTCAGTGCCAAGTGCGATGAGAACACGCCAACACGTTAACCCTCCCCTTCTTCACACACACAGGTGCATTTTATTGGCTAAAGTGAAAACAAGCAGTTTCTAGGGTTACTACCGATTAGAACCATTCTTATGAATTGCTGGTTTCTGCAATTAATCAGTGGAGTGAATATATTTACATTAAAACGTTTTGGCATATTATCCTCCTATTTGGTTATTTTTACCTTATTTTACAATAACTCTTTATATGTAAAAAATTATATGAGTTTTAAAATAAAAATCTTCTCTTAACGAATTTAAAACTAAGGATTATTTCTGTTTTTGATGTTCTGACAAAAATGGTATAATCTAAGCTTGGCAAATATTTTTTTCGGAAATTAGTAGTTACAATTAGCTTATTTACTTTTCTATAAACAAATTATATGTATTATATGAAAAATGATATGATTAATTCAATTTTTTTATATTAACGCAAAGATTTTAGAATAAAAGAAACCACTCTGCATATTTAAGCATACAATTGCAGTTTATAAAAATTGGAAGGGCTTCAGTTCGTTTTTTTTAACAAAATTTTTAAGGAAATAATCTTCTTCATAGGTACTAAAAATTCTTTAAATTTAATTAGAATATGTATGATAAATATGCATATAAAATGCTGTTTGGTAACAATAGTAAATTATGAGGTATTTCTTTAAATTACAATTTTAAAGAGAATTCTGAAAACTCTTTAATTGACATAAATGACAATAAATTCTAAAGTCATGAAATATACATAGATACCTGCTTATAAAAGAATCTTTTGCTTTTTTTTTAAAAAGGGAAAATTTCACTTTAATACAAAAATAGACTGCGGCATGGAATATATTGTAATATACTGTATTCGCATCAATCGGTAGGATTAACATCGAATTTGTACGTTTTGAGAATTTGACTTCTCAATTTTTAAGTCAGGCAAGTGGATAGATAGATAGGTATAGTTATCACGAAAATTTCGGAATCGAATTTTATTCCCGAAATCTCTCAATATATACTTTTTAAAAAAATTGTCAGTAGATTCTTTAAACATCTGCTAGGAAATCATATCTCTGAACATCTGCGAGGAAACCAATCCCTTAAACATCTGCTTGAGAAACTTTCCAGGTTTAATGGATGGAATAATTTTATTACTAGTTCAATCTGGAATTATTAAGCAAATGTTATGGTGAACATTAAATTACTTGCACTGACTGCGTCTTAAACTTTTAACCATTATCAGAATCAAATTAGTTCATGGGCACAAAATAGTGCTCGTAAAGATAATGAGCTGATGAAATTAAATAAGATAAAAACTACACAATAATTAATAGCAGTTTCTCTGGAAACAAGTATAGAACTGTTTTTTTCTTTAGTTAGCAAACCTGTAAAAAATTCTAAGAATAATATCCTGTTATTTGATTATTAGTTGAATAAATTCGAGTAGATGGTTCTTAATAATCAAACGAAAGCACAAACGTCAACGGAAGCAAAGCAAGAAATTTCAGAAAAACCTTTTAACATGCCATTCTTTTTCAATAAATTAAAGGTCCAACAGGTAGTTGCTTTTTTTACATATTCGATAATCAGAACCTGCCTGCATGTTGTGATCTATATGTATCTCGATGCTAATAGCAATTACAAATGAAATTCTATGCATAATATTAAATTGAGTATTGCTCAGAAGATTAGCTTGTAACACCTTTATGAACATTCTAGATTTGAAGAAACAAGTCACTATCTAATACACTTGGTCAACGAATACAATCTAACCTAGAACTTGATAAGAAAAGACAAAACAAACAAATATAGGGGAAAAACAAACGGGCACATTTTCGCAAGTATCTAGATTGGAATTCTGGGGTTCCGAACCGACAAAACATTAAGCTGTTTGAGGGAGGTAATTCAGTTTACGCGGGAAGTGAAAAAACGGAGTAAATAATTCTCGATACTCACCTCCATAGTTTGCGAATGGTTCATGGATTTTATAGCATTGATAGCACATTGCCGGGAGGAGTAGGTGACAAACGCACACCCTAGAAAGAAATTCACAGAGGAATAGAGTAAGATATCTATTAGTGTTACTTTTTACGATTGTGAATAAAAAGAATTAATCCTTAGGGTAAAGCTTTGCTGCTTGGGGAATGGAGAAATAAATGTCCCTTAAACTTACTTATTGTGGCTGTAAATATTATGTGCTTTTCAGATTTAGATTTTACAATAGTATTTCTTATTGAAAACCTGTGAAAAGCCTTAAAAATGTGCATTTGTAACCAATATTTCTCTAACTAATTTAACGAACACACTTCTTAAGCTAGTTTTTTTGCAATAAGAATTCATTTGTGCTTACAAATAAACTTTGTTGAAACATTTTGTGAAAATGGCATACTAAAAACAACTTAAATTTTAAAAATAAAACACAGTTATTTCCTTTTTCTACAATATATTTTATATATGATTGGGAAATTCTTCAACTATTAGATTTTATAGTGGTATTTTATCCATCATGAATTAAAAAAAATATTTCTTTCAATGAGATTTGAATATATGAAAACGTGAATAGATAACACTTTGTATTTTGAATAAGATAAGATTCTTTTTGTAAACATTTTAAGTATAAGTTTTACAAATCAAGAGAAGCTACAATCCACGAGCTGGCTAATGTGATTAGGAAACATTTAACATTCCATTCACCATCGCTATTAACAATCCCGGGGAATAATTTGAATACTTCTGATAATTGACAAGATTTTACATTCGTATTGATTAATCAGATAATAAAATTCCATGTTTGCTCATAATTGCTAATGTGATAGTTATTCAGAATGTTCATATATATATTTATATTTTGTATCGTCCTTTGCATTCAAATAGACTTAGGAATAAAAAGTAGGTAAGCTGAAAAATTAACCAATTCTTACCCTTGCTTTGTCCCGATGCATCTCGCAAAACTGTGCATTCTTCAATGTTGCCAAAGGAGGCAAACATGATACGGACGTCATTTTCGGTACACTTCTTTGACAGCATGCCAATAAACAGCTTCCTCTCTAAAAACAACAAGAAAAGAAACATTAGTAGATATGCATTCAATAGCAAAAAATGATGATATGATGATCAAAAATGAGAAATATGAAGGTTTTATTTAAAATATAAATGATAAACAATAACTCAAAAGAAAGATGTTAGATTAATTGGTACTGATATTTTAGAAATCAATTAAATTTTGATTTTAGTTGCAGGGTATATATATTTTTCAATTAAACAGAACAACAACAACAACAAAAAAGCAATAATGACGAAACTTTGCTATGGCTTGAGTTTTTTTAAATAGCATACATAGAGCTTAGTAAAGAAGACCAGAATAAAATAACTAACTTTACATCTGTATGCAATCTGAAAATTTTCCTTGAGAAAACTTTTTAGAAAAGGCACAATTAAATTTTGATTTTAGTTGCAGGGTATATTTTTTTAACTAAACAGAAGGAAAAAAAAAAACAATAGCGACGAAACGTTACTGTGGCTTAAGTTTTTTTAAACAGTATAAACAGAGCTTAGTAAAGTAGACTAGTTTAATCTAAGAGAAGAGGGCCCTACTGTGTCAACACTTTACTCCAACTAATTTCGCTCCAGCAAATACATGTCTGCAAAAATGAAAGGAGCCGTGTTCAAGTGCGAGTTGGGGGAACTCAATTAATATGTCATATGGTATTTACACTTTTTTAAACGCTGATCGTCCTACTCAAGAGGAGATTAATACAAGCGCTTTGTGAAAATGGCAAGGGAATAAAAAAGCAAATGAAAAAGATACCATAAAAACGCTTTGCTGTAATACTAACGCACGAGAACTCTCAAGTTCTTAGGTTTCTTCAGGGGGAAAAATAAAAATAAAAACGGATATGGTCAATTAAGTGAAGAACGTTAATTTCCGGTTTCTTCCAGCCTTTTTTATAAATAAACGCACGTAGTAAAGTCTATTTAAAGTCTTACCAAATTTGGCTAATTTTTCTGAGAGTCCTAGAAAGAACACATTATATAAAAATTTCATGCTCCTCTTAGAGAAAAAATATTTAAAGATTTTCAGTTTTAGTTTATTTACAAGTAAAATTTTAACTGTTGTTGAAGCAGATCGTAAGATTTTTTCTGTTCCTTTTTCAAGACGAATTTTTAAAAAAAGATTCATTATCGTAAGTTAAATAAAACTAAAAGATAAAACAAAATGCAATAATGGGAAATCTAATCTGTTTTTAATCTCTTCCTACATCACTTCCGTTTTGTGATAAGATTTAAAAAAAATAAAGCTTAACTTTATGGAATAAAAATAAAGAAGCTTAATTTAATGAAATGTCTATTTAAAGGGACAAAATAATTTCTTTAATGGGCATTATACAGGGTGTTACACAATTAATGAATCGTTTAATATTTAAAAATTCGGATGGATAACGTGAAGAAGAGTATTTTGATGTATTTATAACAGTCTATACAGACTACCACACTATATTTGGGGACCCCGCATGTTATTTCGCTTTGATATGTTCTATCCGAATGTGTAAATATTAGACACTGCATACTTTGTGGGACACTGCGTACAACAAATAGCATATAAAGGGAAAAAAAGGTACCTTAAACAAGGCTCTTTTCTTCAACCCAAATTATATTCGGCTTCACAAGATGAAATAGGGACTCTAATACTCCCATTTCCTTCCACAAGACTTGTTGCTGAACATTTGCATTCTTGTTTATCCTACGTGCTTACACCTCTATCAACATTTTGCTTTTTATTGTGATACTAGCCGCCTTTGGCGACCAGCTGGTTCGCCATGAGTAAAGCGTTCTAAAATTTTCAATTAAATCACATATTCATTAGCCTTGAAGTAATTCCGGGCATTAATTGGCCTGAAACTAATATTTTCTTTAAGATGATGGACGGAAAGTTCTAAAAGTACACCTTTTCCTAATAATATTCTTTAATTTTATAAATCAGTCAGTTTTAACTATCGGTTATGCTTCCAAAATATTAAAAATGTTTTTTTCAGTGATGTTGCCAAAATATTAAATATGTTTTTTTAAAGAAAGCGAGAAAGGGAAAAAAGTATTGAATTAATGATACAGATATTGCAAACGATCACATAAATATGCCATCAAGTCGGGATTTCAATGCATATCCTGTCTAAATTCAATCAGGTTTACCGCAAATAAAGAAGATTTAATGAGTTAATGATATAGATATTGCAAAAGATTATGAAACCTTTGCTTTGCATTTATTTTTTAAAGAAAATATCACATTTTATATTTCTTTTATTTTATCCAGTCACGTGCTAAAAGTTGCATTTCTTTAGATTTGATTTACGATGATAGTTTTTTTTTTTAAATTTGAACTTCCGTCATTGTTTTTTTTTTTCATTTTATCCAGTCACGTGATAAAGAAACATGGTTAAAATATTTATTTAAAAATTCGTTAACAATAGAAGCTTAAGTTATAAATTAAAACACTGATACCATTAGAAGGCTAATTTTTTAATCTTTAAATTGATGTACAAATCATGTTTATGCGACCATATTTTCGGAAGTTATAGCGGAAAAACGTCGAAAGTTCGCTTAAATTTTAATTAATTCAAATTCTATTTAAAAATTCGAAAAAAGGACTCCGAGGGGCACATTCCGGATCTCCAAGGTATACATGTACCAAATTTGGTAGCTGTAGGTCCAACGGTCTGGCCTGTGGAGCGCCAACACACACACACACACACACACACACACACACACACACACACACACACACACACACACACACACACACACTGAGCTTTATTATAAATATAGATTATACAGTAATTATTAGTTTTACATAAGAAGGGGGAACAGTCAGTAACTTAATTTTCAAGATTTATACCCTACTACAAAGTCTTAACAGACTTGATGGAAATGTATCTGTTGATTTTGAATCCTCATTAGGCACTTAATACTTAAGAGAACATGCTGCTCTCCAAATTTCGACAATATATTAATGCTCCAGATATTCAACCACCAACGATCTACAATATGACAGGAAAAAGTCTAGAATTTTTTTAAAGAACGAATATAAATAGATAACTGAAGGATATTGATTTCCGGTTTTTTTTTATTCCAATAATCTTTCCTAGAGCCCTAGAAAGAATTCATGGTATTGGAAATCTCATGACCTTAGGGGGAGGAAAACCTTATATTTCTATATTTTTAGCTTGTTTAGAAATGTAATACTATTATTTGGTGATGCATATACGCAATTCTACATTTATTTTGATTATTCTTGCGAAAACGATCACTAGATTAATCTTTAATGGTATATCCGTATTTCTCTTTTTTTTCAAGCAACGGGTTAAAAAAAGAAAGATCTATTATCAATTTTTTTTATTAATTTTAACTTTATATTCTCGACCAAGAATAAATATTTGTATGATTTTATCAAATTTAAGTTAAGGAAGTTAATTTGATTGAATAATTATTTGATTAAAAGTTTTTATATCTTTGTTATACAGATTTCTTTATTAATATCGGATAAATGAGGATTTATGGGATTTAAAAAAATGGAGAGTGAATAAGTAATGATTACTTTTGTGAGATTAACGAGCAGTTTTTAAACGATAATAAACATTTGGGATGGATATATGATTTTTAGCTGTAATTAGTGAAGGTTAACTATACTTAAATCAATCTGCAACTCTGAACCTACATGACACAAATGTGAAGATATTCTGATACTCGGTGGAAGATGTCCAAGCAATGTGCCCATGTGCGCTGTGGATTTTCGACGAAATCATGACCCTCTGATATCAAAGCCAAGAGTTTACCTCAGATTGATATGCTCCCAGTGTTAATGATATAGTGGGATAAATTAACGTCCAAATCTGAAGATACGAGAGAACTGTAAGAAATCAGTCATGTAACTCTCAGATAAGGAAGCTTTCTCTTTGAAAACTTTTGCATAAGATGTTTGACCGCAAAAATTTGTGAATATTTAAGTTTCTTACAAAAGAAAGATGTCCAGTCAAATCTAGAATCTTAGAATTGTTTAGAAAGCTGTACAACAGTACTAAAAATATAGGCCCAGATTCATTATCTACTGATCATCGCAAACATCGAGAATTGAGAATCGAAGATTGTGGGTTTCAGATCCAATTAGAAATTTTGGAAACTCTAATTAGATTTATTAGAAACTCGCTTTGTTCAGTTCTACATGAGTCCAGATTGCGCCAAATGTGTTAGGATAAATGTTTATTAATGTGGTGTGGAAGCTTGGATATGGAGTTGTCAGTCTAGAAATTTTCTACAAACGAGGACTGTTCTAAAATATTTCTCCTTCAACATTTAGTTTCAAAGAGGGAGTTTTTAATTTAATTAAAGTTCTTCCAAACACGAATCTGTCAGGCCGCCCTGATTCTTAACATTTAATGAAAAAGCAATTTATATTAGCCACAATGTTTACATATATTTTCGTAGAATTCCTGTAGAAAATTTGTTTATATTGGAATCCGTAGAATTTCTTCACGGGCAATATAAAGTCAATTTAAAAATTCTTTCTTTGAAAAGAAGTGAATAATGTATTTATAAATTATATACTACTAGCTGGTACACGGCGCGTTGCTGCTGCCGAAAAAAAATATTAAGTGCAATCAATCAATAATATGGCTATGCTTTATCGAAACAGGATGAACGATAAGATAGTATATAAAATACGAACAAACAAATATTCATTTTTATATTTTATATTTGTGTATTCTTTTAGAATTATAAAACTTGGTGAATTTGTATAGAATTCTCAAATTTCATTTCAGAAAATGCTTATAAAATATTTTTTTTAAATCTTTCTTTTATATAGTTGAAACGATAATTTTTGAAAATTAAGATGCTGCAAAATTATTTGTACTACAATATTTTTGGTGGTTATTGCGAAAAATGCTAAAATTTATTTAAAACATAAAACCCCCAGAGTTGAACTCCCCAAAGCGTTCTCTCATAATCTGTAATAAAGTTATTACCTCTGAGAAGATTTGCATGGCATTTGAGCTCTATCGATACAAAATATTAACCTTTAACTTGGATTTAGCGTTTCCACAGAATCTATTGTCTCCTCAGCGAGTTATTTGGAGATTAATCCTTGGTAAATATATGCATTTGAGATTCAAATTTTATTTTTTAATATTAGATAATTGTACTATGCTTATAACCATCCCCTAGACGTAAGCAAGAAACTGACCAAGTTTCATCGCAATCGGATGAGCGGTTAAGGAAGGCGTAAGAGATATACAAGACAAACATTCATTTTTATTTATATAGATGTGCGTGGCGTTTAGATTTTATTCTAATTAAAGGGAAAAATTAGTAATTAAATTTAAGATAATGTACATTTTTTAAGAGTAAAAAGATATTACAGCAGTTGTTTAATTACAGATAATCAAATTATGGAAAGATTATACGGTGTAATTAATTAAGAAAATCAAATTAGAAGGAAAAAAAATCTTTTGAAATTAAAGAACAGCTCAATGAATTGGAGTTTCGCTTCAAAATTTTATGGAATAGTACACAACTCAACCAAAAGCTATTTATAGGAGCGATTAATTTTTTAACGATAAATTAACAGGAAGAATGTGAAAACAAAGCTTTTAAAGATGAAAAAAATGATTTCATTTTTTTAGCATTTAACTGTGTTTTATTTATTTAAAAGGAAAATATTAAGAAAAAAAGAAGAATTTTATTGAGGGAAAAAGATAAATTTTTCTGAAGTTTTATCCATGGTGTAAAATGTTATTTTGATTAGAATTAATACAGTTTCTGAAAAAAAAAGAAACTAAATGAATGTATATATATATATCAACATTTATGTTGAAATAAATATTATATACATTGAAAATGGCATAACATATTTGGAAAGTGGCACATATTTTACATAATTTTTCTTTTAAAAGCTATATAGGCAAATAAAACAATTTAGATGCAGAATATGGAGATCAGATTAGAATTATGTATAGGTAAATGAGCATTAAAAAGATAAAGTCGTGTCTCCAAAAATTTCAGAATGAAAGATAAATTCTATATAATGTATCCATCTTGGTTAATTACACGAATATTGAAGAGTAGCATCATGTGAACTATTAGATTGAGGACTTATTATGCAAAACGTTTCCCTTCCATTCTAAAAATGTGTATTTCTAATCGATAAGACAAATTAAATGTTCAAATTTGAATTTAATGTGATTTTAACGGTTTCTTACACAATAGCATCAATGAATAAGACTCACATTATGCAACTGGCCCCATATTAAAAAACACACAAAGGAAAGCATAATTATAGATCCATTAGCTGCATCTACGAACTTTAATTTTACTTGGAAAACAGCAATATAAGTTTCAGAATTTTTACTTAGAATGAAATGCATTGGCGATAATAATCATTAGCGTTTGGAATAATGAATCCTTTGAAGTCTTTCATATTAAGAGAAATCATTGTTAATGTGTTAGGGTTTAAATGCTCGAGCATTATTTGTACATTGTTTCGGAGCATTTAATAGTGTCATTTTCCAATGACTGAAAACAGTAAAATGGTAATTAGCTTATGACTAATCAAAGACCGATAAGCTGATAAGTAACGTGTAATTGGAACCACAATAACTTACTTAATATTAATGCGCTCTAGCCTCATACATTTAACGATTAGATAACTTGTTGCGCCAGAAAGGAAGATATGCCTATTCATTAGAACGTAGTTCTTTTCGGCAGATAGATAATAAATCGAACAGCTGATTCATTATTTGACATATATATTTAGAATTCCTATAACACTAATTTTCTAATGTCTTATTAAAGTTAACACTGAGTTTGTATTTTTAAATATAAATTAATGGATCACGATTATTTATGCAGAAATATATTTGAATCGAGCTAATGACTTTGTTTCGAATCTTATTGATAGAAAGAATAAAAAAGATTTTAAAACATAATTTTATTCATGAATGAAAAAGCAAAGAGTATTTTTCTCAATAGACAAGTGAAAAATGGGTGGTGTAGAGAGTAATATTTTAACCATTTAACTGTTTTATTTTTTTACTAATAAGATAATACCTTCTATTTTGAGGATATTCAAATAGAAATCCATCGAACACTACTCTTATCTATGTGTTCGTAGTAATTTTAATATACAATTGTAATCGTTATGAATGGTTTATTTTTTATTTTCAAAATTCAATAAACCGATGCACGTATGGCATTCGGGCGAAACAGCTAAGAAATTAAGTAAAAAG